>JAQJVL010001151.1:0-245298 GCA_035578905.1 Stictocephala bisonia
CTCGACTGAAACTATATAGTTTTTACATTACATTGGTACTCCCAGTGACCAAATCCCACGTAATGCCTCGAGTGCTCGACTGTAACCTATATAGTTTTTATCATTACATTGGTCCCCTTCAGTGACCAAAGCCCACGTATGCCCGAGTGCTCGACTGGAACCTGATTGAACACCTTAACAGCGTTACAATTTTAATGTAATTGTTTTTCTATACCTCCAGTGATGTTTAGTTGACGTTTTACATTACATGGTCCTTCCAGTGACCCATTAGCCACACGTAATGCCTCGTAATGCTCGACTGAAACTGAATGAACAACCTTAACAGCATACATTTTAAATGTAATTGTTTTCTATACTCCCGTGATGTTTAGTTGACGTTTAAAAAAGAAAATATACTGAAGACCCCAACGATAGTTTATCTTTACTGTACATATATGTTGTAATATCCTAGGGCTGCTATGTATAATAACAGTTATATTATAAAATAACAATTGAGCACCCTTAAACATTTTATTGAATTAACACCACCGGTTTCGGCAATTATGTTTTTGACAAGGTCCATAAAGACTCCTATTGTGTATTCATTTTATCTATGAAATCAATTATTGAAATCTATAAAATGAGACAGCTGCTGTACTTACTGATTTACCATTACAAAATCCATGTTGAATGGAATCTATTAAATTAATTTGTATAAATATGTCATAAATTGATTAGGAATACTTTTGCATAGATTTTTTGAGATATCGGTAGTATAGAGATAAGCATGTATTTGAGGTTTTTTTTATAATGTTTCTTTTTGTCTTTTATGTATTGGAATTATTTTAGAAATGTTTTATTCATTAGGAAAGTATGCAACACGTAAGAAGATTGTACAATATGTGTTAACGTAGGTGTTTACCTAAGGTTATGTTTCACTGATTTTATTATGATATTAGGATATCATCTATATTCTAACTAAAATATTTTGTTTTTTAAATGAGATAATCATTTAAATGTTCTTATGTACTAGGCAGGTTTAGATTGAAAGAAGGTTTTTATTATTATCTCTTTTAGTAACACAATTAATATTGTTTTTGTTGTATATCAAATGCTTTAAGTGTGGTTATTATCTTTATAACACGGGTAAAATGATAATTAATTTATATTGTAACAATTGATTCATACTTGTTATAGATTAAAATCCGACCATTACATTACACCACAATTGACTCAACTTAGGCTTGAGTCCATAGAGTTGCCCATAGAGCCGCTTGTCCTTATCAAGTGCGCGCTTTAACCACACTCATTTTTTTGTATAAACAGAGTTCACTCTGAATTGCAAACAAGTTTACAATACGTTTTAAAATTGCAGCCTGCTTTTAAGAAGTTTTATACTTTCTGCAACAGCTATATAATTAAATAAAATAAGTTGCCGTTCACTGCATTTATTACCAAGGTTGTTATCACGTCACCTGGTTTACTTTCACTTCTGCCATCCCCGGTATCAAGTCTTCCCAGGTTTTGATCCAACACGTAGATTCCACCAGCCACCGAAAACAGTTTCTTAGTACAGGAGAAATTTTTCCATGGCGTTATGATATTAAGATTCTCTAAACAACTTGTGGTCATATCTTTAGACACGTGTCATTAGATAAAACTGACACGCAGAACAAATATCCCTACCACTTCAGAGACTTTTAAAAACCTAAAAGAAATAGACAATACCTCGTCTGACAATCGTGAAACATCCAAAATGTAAAATTGTTAACTTTATCAATCATTTTAAGCGTTAAAACCTTTCAATAAAATACTGAAAATATTTATAATATCCCGCCAATATGGTTTTAATGTAGTTTTGTTGACATCTATAAGACTCAACAAGAAGGTCGAACAATTATAATAACGTAAATAAAAAAATAGAGTAATAAAAGTTTCCTGATGGGACCGATATTGATAAGGAAAATAATTAATCTTTTATAAACTTTTGGTAAATTTGTGAACTTTAATTTTTAATGGTTGGTTTTATCAAAACAATAATATTGTCATAGCTTGTTATATATAAAACAAAGTAATATAAAGTTAAAAATTAGGGGCAACTTACGTATTTTTGGATGTAACAACATTCCAAAACTTGAGTACCCTTAACATTTTTTTTTTATTAAATTAAAAAAAATAAAAAATGTTAAGGGTACTCAGTTTGAATTTTATTACTTCCTAAAAATAAAAAACAAAATATTTCTAAATGTGCAATTTGAAGAAATATTTCTAATTACTAGTAAAAGTGGCAAATTCAATATAAGAAAGAATTTATAATTCACATTTAAATTATCAAACATTTCAAAATATGCACCCAACATTCAATCAAAATGTTCATATATTACTACTATAAAGTATATATCAATATTTTGAATGAACATACATCTAGAAGACCAGAAAAATTACTCAACCCAGAAAATGTTTGTAAAATGAAAATTTTAAATTTCAAGGACCCAAAAAATACAGTTCATTACTATTTTGTATGGAACTAATACATTTGATTGACTAAATGTATAGTTTGATACAAGACAGTAAAAACGAATCTAGTTCTGGAAGGACCTTCTCCTTTTTCTTCACAGTATATTCAAATAATATTTTCGTTTTAAATAAGTTGAGCCTGTCGAAACGCTTGAAGATTAGAAGATAATGTATAAAGAATAAACAAAAGGGCCTAGGAATTGATTCCTGGCTGCTCCCAGAGGTACTTTGGTTATTATTTTATTAGGAGTAAGGCTTACCGGTTAAGAATGTACCACCCTTGGATGTTTTAGCTTTCATCATATTTAGCTGAATATCAATTTATTGATTCATTATTTCTACATAATGTTACAAAGGTTGACTCTAATAGACTCAACTCATTATATTGTTTACTTTTCCAGCTGCTACATTTGTTTTTGAGGAAATATGCAAATACGAGAACCCAAAAATAAAATTTATTGGAAAAATTTACAACTCACCTACACTCATAAAATTCATCTGGAAATCCCTATTCGTCCACATCTAGATGATCAGCGTCCCTTAAAAACAAATATATTAATACTTACAGATCTTTTTTCCCTCAAGCCTCTCTGTCCCCAGAGGGATATAATCCCTTCCCAAGAATAATATTTAAAGCACATTTATATAAATGTACTTTAACCAAATAATATTTTCAAAACCATTATGGATTTAAGAAGGGCGCAGGATGGGATGTTAGATGCGAGAGGAGGGATGGGATGGCTGTATCGGTGGGGTAAGAGCGAGTGGCGGACCTAAAAAGCCCTGTTAAAGCCACCGGCTTGTTGTAATTGTGCTATAGTTCAACAGGGTCCACAATAAAGTAACGGGTGGTGGCTAGAACGAGGACGAGCTAGTGGTGGGCTGGGGGCAGCTGATTTAGGGGCTCAATCAGCATATGACGCCTCGAGAGGTAGTGTTAGAGCTTAGTCGCATCGAGGGTTCAGCGCAGGGGAGGTGCGCGCACTCAGAGTCGGTGCTCACGTGGGTGGGGGTGGGTGGGGGTGTGCGTGAGAGAGCGGGGGCCACACTAGTTTGGGCTGCGCTGGGGTTAGCAGGGAATCACTTACAGCGTCGAAATAGGATGTGAGCGTGGATGTGTGCGTGTCGAGTGAGTGCAACGATTGGGTACGCGCCGCGATCTAGATAGGGAGAGGTTGGGTGCGGGCTTAACGCATCAGCTTGTTGGCTACTGATACTCTGGTGGGCAGGTTAGCTGGGGGTACACTGGCTAGTGTTGATATGTTATAGCGTTATGGCTGGGGTATCGAGTTCTCTCTACGCAGTGTCGCACAAGTTCTATTATAAGAGCGCATATGGGCCATCAACTGAGTGGCAGGGACGAGGTAGGAGGGTGCCTGGGGAAGCGTGAGCTGTTATCACACATCTTGTGATGGTGTTTTAGTAGTGGGCGGACACGTGGTGAGCAACGCGTGTGCCGACAATAGTTAGAGTGGTGTGTCTGGGGATACGCGGGGGTCCGAGTGTGTTAGTGGGGTGCGCACGTTGAGTTATATATTGTGTCTAGTCATATTAGCGTCTATGACGCGTGTGAGCGCGGGGAGTTGGGTTCAGTTTGGGGGGAGCTTTATGACAGGATAGGCAGACAGGGTGTGGCCGAGGCTATGAGTAAGTTGGGTGTCTATGTAGCGCGGAGCATTTGCTGATTGTGACGGGTACGTGTTAATTTCTTACAGATAAACGAGCTTGGTCTGTATTTCTATGGTGGGGGCTGGTCACTATAGGTGAGAAATGGGTTCCTACAGATTTTTTGTCACATATGTGATTGGAATGACAGAACTCAGTGGTGATAGAGGAGCTGTGTATTTATCTCTTAGATCACACTGATACTCTATGCGTGCTTTGTGGTGTTGATTAGACATTGGCATGTCTGTGTCGATAGCGTGGTTCGTCACGAGGTGGGCACACAGAGGGAGGTGATGTAGTGAGAGGGGGCTCGAGTACGCGGTGGATCTGCTATGTTTTAGCAGGACTAGTGTACAAGCGTTATAGTGTCTAAGTGGATCACAGTAATTACGAGTGAGTGATCTCTGAGATTTAGTACTTCTACAGCTATAACTACACGTTAGATTATCTATATGAGACGACTGAGATGCGAGAGAAGATCAATGCTTAGTGTGTGCGTGATACTCTAAGAGAGCTTCGTGACATGTAAGATGAGCAGTCGAGGCTATCTTGATACATGGATCTATAATCACAGACACGATGTAGGACAGAGAGATGTGTGTTCGCGAGCAAGTGTCTACAATTAGTTTGTTCAGTGAGTTGACCTACACGATACGAGTGGTGGAGAATGTTAATATATCTATTATGGTGTTCTCATTGGAGAGAGTCTGGCGCACACACACATACACACACAATGAATATATGGGGCCGGAGATAATACATGTTATGGACTGTTACAATAATCTGCCTGGGAGTTGAGGTACGTAATATTTTATGTATATATAGTAGGGCACAAGTGAACAATGGTACATTGGAACGGAGATGGTCGACCAGGAGTGGGCCGTAAGAAAAAGAGGTCAGTTTTTCAATATAACACAGAGTGTGAGAAGTATAGTAGGTATATATTTGGTATATGGTGGGGATTTTTGAGAAGTGGGATACACTGTGGACGATGACGTTGGTACCATATATACTCACGTTGATGTGCACATCTATATGGTGGAGTTTAGTGCAATAGTCAGTATGTATATAGATAGTAGGTGGGGTAGTCACTGAGGACATGTGTGGGATTACGTGGGAGAAAATTGGTTGATGTGGCGTGTAATGTATGTGGATTAGGGGTCTTTGATAGTTTATAGAGTGAGGGGGAGATGGGTGTGCAGGTCTGGGATATATGTGGAAATCTCTCTTGTAGTTGTTAGAGTGTAAAATGTGGAATATGAGTAAAGTAAAATGAGACACACGTTATATATCAAAGAAATAGCCTACAGGCTGGGGGATGTAAATTATGTATAGAGTGTGGGGTTTGGAAGGATGGATTATGGAAAATTTTTGTTGAGTGTAATATAAGGGGGATTAGGGGGGTAGTGATAAGTATAGATGGGGGGTGCGAAGTAGATTATCCTTTTTGAATATTCCACTAAATTAAGATATTGCCATATACACAACACTCTAGACTGATACAGACGTTGGATAAAACAAATAGTTTGAATTAATAAAGATGGCTAATAAATTACTTTGATATTATACACACCTTTACATAAGCTATAGAAGTTATAATAAAAATAGTTAATTAAAGTATATACATTGGAAATTCAAAAAATCGTACTAAATATAACTTTAACATTCTCAACTCAAATGAACCACATGACTGAAGTGGTAAACAAACAGACGATTAGATAGAACAACACACTTTTGTGTTTTTTAATATTCAAGAGAATCTATGAATTGGTTGATAAATTCTTTGCGGTTAACACATTATTTGTATTTTGGGAGGACGGTCTGTGTAAGATTTGATTTTATGTTTCCTTATGTTAGGGAATTTGTGTACCACTGTGTTCATAATCACTCGGGTATTATAATATTAAATTTCTGTGTTAGTTCACTTTAGTTTGAAGAATGTGATTTGTTTTGATTGTAGGTTTCATTGTTTTATCTCGATAGTAGTGAACAAAAGAGAGTGGTAGTGTGAGGGGACACTCCTCAAGTGTGTATTTTGTTTGTTAGTGTAGTTTGTTGGTTGGTTTAAGTGATTGAGGTAGTGTGGGGTTAGGGGGAGTATGGATATATATAGGGTGGGAATATAATTTTGTTGTAGGGGTTTTGAGATTTAATGGTTCATTTGGTGTTTGAGAGATTGTGGTAGTTTATTTGTAGATGTGTTTTTTGGTGGGGGTGGGTTTAGTGTTGTTGTAGGGTGGGTGTTGATTGAGATGTGAGGTGGTATATGTGGTTTGATATGATTGGTTGTTTTGTGTGAGATGTAGTTTTGTGTATTATGGTGTGTGGGAAATATAGATATGATGGTGGGGATAGGGGTTGTTGTAGATGTGGGAGTGGAGGTTTATTGTTATTGTGTGGGATGGGGTGTGGTGTTGTGGGTTGTGTTTGGGTATGGGGTTTAGAGTATATGTAGTGTGTTTGTATGTAGATTAATATATATATTGTTTAAGTGTGTATAGATAATCATTTGTTGTTTTATGTTTTGTGTGTTTGTAGGTTTTTGGAGATGTTTTGGTTTTGTGTAGTTGGTGGTTTAGAGTAGGTTGGGTGATGTGAATGATGGTTGAGTAGTTGAGTTGATTTTTATGGAGGTATTATTTTATTTTGTAATATTGGGTAGGTGGTGGTTGGGTTGGTGGTGTGTGGTGGTTGTGTGTGTTTTTTTATTGTTGGTGTGTTTGTTGTGTGTGTTTTTTTTGTTATTTTTGTTTTTTTTTTTTGGTATGATTAAAATAAAATAAAATTTATTTTTTGAGGAATATATGATGGTTGTATGTGTTTATTGAAGGGAATGAAGATGAAGTAGGGAGATTTAGAAGAGAAAATGAGGGGGAAGGTGGAGGAAAAAATTGTAAGGGATATTATTGTGATGGTTGTGTATTTAATAAAAATAATATTTTTAAGATATAATAAAAATGTAAATATAGATAAAGTTAGTATAAAAATAACATCTCCTATATTTTCCTTCTATATTAATTTTTACGCAGTCCAAACTACATAATTAAATATGCCTACCCAATTCTCTATATTTGTTTGCTATTAATTTACAATGATTTCCGAATATTATTTGAATGTTCGGTATTTGTTTTAATTTAATGTATCTATTTCTTCATTAAGCTAATTTATATTTTATAAAATTTAATTAATTTAATCGTCAATTAGGTGGACCTGTTACAGTACCCCCCGATTTTTTGCGATGTGCGGTTAGCACGAGTCAAAAAATCTAAATTTTAACATGTTCCGCCTAAATTGTCGGTTATTGTTCAGATAAGTTTTAGTTTTACAATATTGACTATATCTAGAGTGGACTAAATCTATCTATTAATATATAATACAATTCTAAATCTCATTCAACAAATCATAATTTTTTTTTTTTTTTATATACACTAAAAATTCATGTAAACCACTAAATGTAATCAATTACATTATTAATTTTCAATTATAGAAGAACAATTTAAATTATTTGTTATTAATTAGTAACAAAACATCTTTAATGATTCTTTGTCATTAATGCAAGTTGTCATTAATATTAATTATCTTGTAGTTAGTTATAAATATGTTTCAATGAATTCAAGAAATTTACATGACTATTTTAATTCTTAATAAAATATTGAATACTGATAAAAAATATATGAGAGTTGTTAACAAGTACAATTGTAATTTTGCATCATCAGTGGTTGAACATTTATATTTTATTCATACCATTATTTAATTATCTATGGAGTACAACTGACTTAATAATAACAACAGTATTTCAAAACATACACAAATAAAATTTCATTTAAATACAGTTTAAAAATATTCACAAGATTAAAAACATTATTTAACATCTTCAAATAGTAATATAATTATTCTGACAAGTGATTATAAAATAGTAAATACTTTGTTTTATTTACATCAAAACTTTTCAATTGTAAAGTTATTTGAGTTATTCTGTCATTCATGATTATGATTCGACAGAACGTATATACATGTTTTCCATTAATTAATGGTGAAATACAAGATTATTTTACTAAAACTATTTCACATAGAAACACGAATTGCTGGTAGCAACCAATTTAAAAATGATCAAAGTTCAAAAACTCATTATTCTTGATCAAGTTTCTTATTTCTTATTAATGAAGTCAAAACAGTCAAGTGATCATTGTTATATACCACTTAGCTTGTCATACTAACACTTTTTATGACAATGCATAAAATAATTAGTTCATAGTTCACTCTTCTTATTGAGTTTTAAGTTTTCTGGAAAATAATGTTTCCATAAAATATTGTTCAATTTGTTCACTTACTTTCGCTTGTAGTGATTCACATTAAAGTAGCTGTTCATCTGTTACCTTATGGTCGCTTACACTGTCACTTCCTATAGTGTCCACATGGTATCATTAGTGTCACTGAGTGTCCATACAGCAATTGTCAATTGGTTTCAGGGCAAGATCATCTTACCTGAACATATCACTTTGATTTCCTTTTCTATTAAATAGTACATACAACATGATTTAATTATTGGTTATTAGTTATACCATTGGTTTTAATTCAATATACAATTAAATGTGGTGAAAAATTATTTACAAAACACTTGAACATACTCATGATTAATCATCATTTATCTTCCCTGTACTCATTTATGTATACATACATATGGCTTGTGAGTAGAGTTTCATTTATCTATACATTTACTGGCACTGCTTTGGCGTGTTTCAAGTTGACACATTTAACATCAATTGTCATTATTATATTTACAAAGTTTTCCATAAATTATTACTGGTTATTCATTACCGATATTGCAATAATGAATCATATTTGCAATTACTTTTTTACTCATGTCTATTTGTGATTTCTATCACTATTCTTTGCATTAATGACAATTACAATAATTACTATCAAAAGTTGTAATCACATGTTTACAATATCTTGGTTTACACTTTCAATGTATTTTTTAAATTATTAATCTATTGGTGTCTGCAACATGACTCTAGTAATGAGGCTAGCCATGCTACAGGTCACTTTAAGCTATGTCTTTAGGCTCAATTGCCAAGGCTAACTAACACCTTAAACTGAAAATCCATGCCATTTTGTGATGAATAGTGTACTTGCGTTGATTAATTTTGAATTTTGAATGTGGCTGGGTGTGATTAAGGCCGAATTGTACTACTATTGATCACTGGCTCATCACCTTTTACAAAATGCTTAAAATGATTAAGAATTACATAAGTACAAAATAATACATACAATGTATATCATTGAGTCATATCAATATAAACATAAACAAGTTATAATAACAAAGTATTACAAGAAATCTCCTTACATCATCTTAGTCTAACATAAGTATCATATTATTATCAATGTTACATTCAAATCTGTTATACACCTTACGTCTTCATATATCTCATTTTATCATTAATGTTACATTGTTTCAACTACCATGTGTTTATTATTATGACATCTTTGGGTATTTTTCTTTTAACAGTCAGTTTTCAACTAAGTTTTTTTTTTATACAAACGGAATCGTCCGAGAACACTAGTTTATTTTTTATTAAAACCTTTTTTAGTATTTCTATTTGTTCTTTATTTTGAAAGTTAGTTTCATTAACTATCTCTTGTAGTTTCATATCCATTTGTTTTTCAAAATTATTTTCATTATTTGTTAAATCCAAACCATTCCTCTGATTTGAGTTATCTTGGTAATCTATATTGACTTTATTTATTTTTGTTACTGTTATGTCACTATTTATATTTAAACCCTTATGTAAGTCCTTAGTTGGGGTTAGGTTATGTGGCTTTACATGTTGATTATTATCTAGCATATTCATCAATTCATCAGTTATGTTATTCAATTCTTGCTCACCTTCATGACATGTAATGTGTCCTACCTGTATTACTCTTAATCCATTTACCATATTTAATTTTTTTCTAGGGACAAATGGTATTATTAACTTTTCGTTATCTACTTTAACCTCTAAGCATCTCTTTTCAAAATCTATTTTAGCTAGTTTTTCTATAAAACAGTCGCATCCTTAAATAATTCCTGCCTGGATTTACTTTACTACTAAGCATGTCATTGTAATTATTTGATTATTTATTTCAAAATCTATCTGTGCTTGATAATTTATTTTCTTTGATCTTACACCAGTGACTCCTATAATCTGTAAATTACTTACTGGTAGTTGTGGTATTTTATAATCTACATTATTCTTTATTTCCTCATATATATCTTGACTGATAATAGTGGCCTCCGAACCTGAATCTACTATGCATCTATATTCTTTACGTCCTATTTTTACATTTATTTCTGGCAAAAAGTGAGTTAACCCTTTGATTGGCATTTCATGAAAGTTGTCTTCATTAGTTAGTTCATTATTTAAATCTTCGTGTAAAAATATTTCATTAGTGTTAACCTTAACTTTATTTTCTTTGTCTGACTGCATTGGTTTAATAAAATCATTTATTATTTGCTGAATTATAGAAAATCCTTTCTTATTGACATGAATGAAATCAGGTTTTTTAATGCCTCTTGAGAAAATTTCTTTTTCAAATAAATCTATATTACATCTGTTTTTATATTCTGGATCCATAAATGCATTGGATCTATTTACCACTCTAATGTTATTGTCATTATTTAGAGAGTTTATGAAGTCATTAAATACGTTTAGTTTATGGAAATGAAAGGGATCATGTCTTGCTAGTTTTGGAATTGGCGGTAACGTTAATAAAATAAAATTTTTATTCCAACTAGATAGTTCTTCTATTATGATTTTGTATTCATTTATTACATATTTTACTGGTACTCCCTGCAAGAAATCATTAGTTCCTATCATAATAATAAGTTTGTCATTTAGATTGTCTTTATTTAATTTAAGTTCATTTCTTAATTCAGGAATATTTTGTCCACTAACACGAAGTCCTATTCTTCTTTTGTTTGACACAAACACTGGTGTTTTGTTTAATATATGTTGTGCAAATCTGTTTAACTGGCTATCTCCGACTAATTCATGATTCAAAAATATTGGTTTTTCTCTTATCTGTCCTACATTGCATGAATAGTGATTATTTGCCCTATGTGTGTTTGTGTTCTGCTGTAATTGTCATTCGTTTCTCACGTCTTCCCTACTATTGTGATAGCTGTTATTTTGTCCCCTATAAGAACCTCTGTATGTTCCTCTGAAATTACCTCGACCACGTCCTCGTCTATCAATGTTGTTTTCCCTATGTCCAGAAATTTCTTTTTTTTCTCTTACCGCACTGTGATTGTTATTGATTGAATTCTCATTAGTATGTGTTTTAGTATTTGTTTGCCTATTATTATAATCATACTGTCTTCTGGGTGACCTGTCATTACATTCAAAATGAGTTTTTCTTATATTATTTAATTGTTTTAAATAAGTTTCTAAGTCGTCTCCATTTTGTATGTTATTAGCGGTTGCTACTGATGCACTGATACCTATTGGGAGATGTCTTGAAATGAAACTAAGAAAAGTATCCATATTTAGCTTGTGGTCTAAAAAGCATGAGATATTATAGTACTCCATTACGTAATTAACAATGTCATCTTTATTTAAATCATAGTTTCCACCCCCCATTAATTTATTTTCAAACTCTTTTTGTTTATCTATTCCCCAGTATTTGTTTCTAAAATCTATTTCAAACTCAAAGAAATTATTCCACTTGTCTAGTCTGTTTCTGATCCATACACTCGATTCCCCTTTTAAATGTTTCATGATAAATAAGATTTGACAATCCCACTGATCTTCTGATAAGTCTACAAATTTCTTTGCAAATTTGATAAATGTCATCGGGTGGCATTTGTTAGAGTCTGGTTAAAAATCAACTAAGTATAGTTCTGCACTAGTACAAGATATTGTTTTGTTAGTTGTAGTGTTCTGTGTTATTTTACTTCTGTCATCAATAACTTTATTTGGTGACCTATCTACTGGCTTGTATTGTTTGTATTGGTTTTATTACTATAAGCCCTTACTACCGGTGTTTCTCTATTTATTTGCATTGTATCTGGTCTGTTACTGATTATTTTTAGTTTTTCATTAACATGACATTTAAAGTCATCTATCTTACACTCAAATTCAGTGTTACAAAGTGTTAAGGCTTTTTCTATTTTTTCATCTATCATTGTGTGTAAATGTCTTATTCGTTCTTCTACTCTATCATTGACTCTACTCATTTGATTATCTAATTCATTGAATAACTCAGTTAGTTTTACATTTAATTCTATGTATTTGTCTAACAGTGTTCTATTTACTTTACTTAGTCTGTCCTCAACATCATTTATTTTGACAGTCTGTTCCCTATCTTTATTATTTACTTAATTCATAATACTATTTTCATTTATTTCAATTTCTTTATTAAATTCTATTTTTACTTTTTCTATTTGTTTGACAAAGTTATTTTCAAGCTGACTTGTCCTATCATTGAAGTCTTTTATGAGTTCATTAAATCTCATATTAGTTTCAGCATTTATTTTTATAATGTTATCATTCATCTCCTTAAGTTTAACATATGTTTCATCTAGCCTTACATTAATCTTATCAATTTTAGTATCAAAGTTAGTATTCATTTTTGATAACAACTCCATTATATTAGATAATGTATTTTCCATGTTTGAACTTGGCCTATCCATATTATGTTTATTATTTTGATCCAGTTCTTTTTCTTTAATTATACTTAATAAAGTGTCTGAGTCATCTGAGTCATTTTCAGTGATTTGATCATTATTTATTTTAGACATGATTAGCTTACTAGAATTCAATAAGTTCAAACATACAAAAGTTTTCAATTTCAAAAATTCAATAAAATAATTCTATAAAATAAAATTCAAAAGTTTCAAACAAAATTATCTTTAAATATATTTAACATTTTTTTAAAAACACTTTACAGCCCCACGTTGGGCGCCAATCTGTAACCTCCCTCTGCTCTGATGAGTTACAGTAGATTAAGTTTTTTATTAATTTGATAAAAAATTATTCAAATTAATTTTATTTATAATATCTCAGGGTCGTTTTTTATGGGTAAATCGGTGAGGCTGTAAATTACAATAATTAAAACTCTAGATTTAAAAAGTCAATTTATTACATTCTTTTACTTTATATTTATATATGAATTTCAATATTACAAAAATGAATTTAATTACTTTTTACTGATTTCTATAAACATGATTAACTTATTTACAAACTAAAACTTATCTTTAAGTGTCTTCTTTGTCTGTTGCTCCTCGTGGTCTACTTTCTTCGTGGTGAATATAATTTGTTTTACGTATCGCACAGTCGTTATAATGATAGTTCTAAATTGATATTGAATTAAACTAAAAAATTGAATTTAACATGTTTTAAACTAATTATTCGGGTTTTGAATCAAGCGGCCACCCGCGGTAACAAAGGAGATGCTTTCGCTACATCAGTCTGAGTTGAAATGGACGAGTGATGGGAGAGGCTAGAGTCCTTTTGCCAGTCCGTTACAGTCTAGGGCGTTTGGGTCTGGGGCAATACTTCCGGTCTCGCCATGTGCTTTTTGCTCTGTTTGGTGCTGCCTCTAGTGGTCCTTTTGTCAACTAACAATATCTTTTATTTACATTGGACTCGACCGTCACATTGTGTCACACTGACACCCCTTTAGATCGACTCGTCCCAGACGACACAAGACTGAACAGGTCTGCCTTATCTGTTTCCGTTGCAATGATTGGAATTTTGTTTACTCATGTGTCTCGGAAGACTGCCATGGAATAAATATGCCTACCCAATTCTCTATATTTGTTTGCTATTGATTTACAATGATTTCCGAATATTATTTGAATGTTCGGTATTTGTTTTAATTTAATGTATCTATTTCGTCATTAAGCTAATTTATATTTTATAAAATTTAATTAATTTAATCGTCAATTAGGTGGACCTGTTACAGATACCACACGGTGGCTACTGTTACTATTACTTACACTCTTGTTGTTATTGCTACAGTTCAACAGGGTCCACATTAATAAGGCAATACCACACTGTGGCTACTGTTACTATAACTTACACTCTTGTTGTTATTGCTTCAGTTCAACAGGGTCCACAATAATAAGGAGATACCACACTGTGGCTACTGTTACTATCACTTACACTCTTGTTGTTATTGCTTCAGTTCAACAGGGTCCTCAATAACAAGGCGATACCACACTGTGGCTACTGTTACTATTACTTACACTCTTGTTGTTATTGCTTCAGTTCAACAGGGTACACAATAGTCAGCAAAATGAGCAAATCTTAACACAATTTAAGGCGGGGGCGAGAGATGAATCCAGATCAATGAATGTCCTCCCCAACAATGAACACATTCTCTCCATGCCTGGATCTTTCCACAGCAGTATAGCAACAATCGTATATCTGCATCCTCGACGACCTGTCTAAATTGAATGGCAGCACTTATGAACTTGTTTATGAGCATCGCAATTAGGCGGTTCTTGTTGTTTTCTTTGGCAAGGAATAATTGTTCTTTCGGCACCGTTGCGGTCAACGATTCATCAAATATCACAGAAGGAGATGACATGGTACGAGCTCCACGGGCTCGTTCAGCTGACTTTGTGCCTTATTCGGAAGTCTCAGGGTTCCCATCAAAGACAACAAAATATTTGTATCCAAAATTACTTTGAACGTAGTTCAAGTACTTTGTGATGATTACCGGCAACTTTGCAGTACAGCAATTCCTTATCATCAGTATAGTATAAAACTCTTTTTATTCCTACAGGATCTACTGAGACGAGGGACAGCCAACCGAAGAGGACAGCTACCACAATTTACCCATTATAATTATAGTAATTATTGTCTGACCCATATAAATTATTTCGTTATTATAACTCCTTGTTAGTTTTGTAAATTTTAGTATTACTTTTTTTATTGGTTTTAAATACTTTTACATACAGAGCAACTCTCTCATTTTCTCTTCCCTTCTGTGACCGTCTGGCGAGTCATTAATGATCTATGGTTACCTCGTAATCAGAGCTTTAAATAATCATTTCTTGAGTTAAAGTTGTTGTTTGAGTTGCCTAAATTTACTGTTACTTGAACAAATGCAAGAAAGTGAGATGTTTTTTTTTTCAGACGAATTTTCCTGCGTTGGACTGCCTTCGCGGAAATTTGACGCTACGGACTCTTTTGGTTTATAATTCATATCTCGGAACATATTGTAAACAGAAACATTTTAAAACCTGTCATTGGAATGAATGCTGATGAGAATTGTTTTTCTTAGTTAATTCATTGGTTTTTAATACTATCATATCTGATAAAAGAGATTTATAGGTCCAAAATTTAGGTGTTTTGTGAAATAATGAAGTCAAGCATTATAGTTACACAAGGTTATTTAGAACCTCCCACAACCACCTGGTTGGAAAAGGCTGTTTATTTTTTTTATAAAGCGATATAAAATTAATCAGTATTCATACAATAAAATTAATATACATTCGTTTACTTACGTCAGACACCTGAAATAACCGTTTGTCTCATGTTCTTATCCCTTTTCAATGTCGAGAAAAAGTTACTTTAGAAAATTGATAGTATAAATTTTGTATGCCACTGAAAAATGCTGGAACTTCGTATATGTGGTCTCAATTAACGTACATACTCGCTATAAAAGTTTCAAAATGATTTTATCAATACTTTTTTATAATTTTCAAACTTCAAAAGTCATCTAAATCTGTAAAATATTGTGTATTTTTCCCATTCTAACTACGATTTTTTTTAAATTGTGAAAAGGTAAAAATTTTAAATTACCCTTTATAATCGCAGAAATATATGCGAAAAAGTCGATGGTTAGTTTTCCCTCTCCTTATACATTTCACATAGTTGATGTTCAAATTCGAGTACCTATACTTTTTGATCTTACAGAAGCTCCACCTGTGAATAATTACCCACCATCTAGGGGCTTCTGGATTGGCTCAGAAACTGGAAGTAATTTGTATAAAGAGGTTGGTGCTCTTGGCAAGGAGTTTCTTAACATGATATTCAATGTAGGATTCCTTCTAAACTTTGGCACTACAGATATAACCTTCGACATATGTATGGTCTGGACTGGGCGTGTTTTATCGATAATATTCACCTCCACTGAACTGGTTCTCTCCCTTACTACGTCTGAAGTTCTCCACATATATGTAGTCGTATGGGTTATGTACCAAAAGATTTAAAAAAAGATCGGCTACTCTCTCCGAAAAGTATCGGATTTTTGTAAATTCCAGAGGAGTGAGAGGTGTGACAGGCCAGCATGTTGATGGTAATAAGGAAGTTATTGTGTGAGGGAAGACGGCTGCCAGTCCCACAATGGCACCGTTATGGCCTGTCTGTCGCTCTGGTGATGGTCTTGTGACTGATGATAGGTGCGCGAAATCACCGCCCGCAAGGAGTCTTTGGGTCGTCAGAGTTCAGTGAACATTTCACTGGTATATTTTAAATGAATGTTTCTAAGCTTTAAGCAATAATTGTAAACGTGTGCAGTAGCGGGGAATTTTATATTAATTAGCATAGAGTTAAAAGTGTTAGTAAATAATTAACTGGTATAAAACATCTGTTAGTAAATTGGTGTTTATTTTTTCCTATATCTATATTTGGCTTAATTTAATTTAACTATTTATGTTAGGTTGGGTCTCCGTGTTTTCCTAATTAAGTACTGAACTTCTAATTATTACATTATTAAATTTCTCAATTATAGAAACCTAGAAAGAAATAAAACTATCAATTCATTCTCAACCAAAATATTCCATTGTATTCATGTAATGAAAAATTAAAAAAACATATCGCTAACATTAATCTAAAACTCTACAAACAAATTTTTTAATTTATAATTTTATATGTCTCTTGCTTTGTTAAAATCTGTCTTATCTTATAACATTTTAACTATTAAGTAAATCAAATAAAAACCGTAAGAGGAAGTAAGTTTTAAAAATGCAGGATGCAATCAACTTAGCTAAAAATAACTCATGGCGTTATTATGAGGAGACAGCGTCAAGAAGCCATCAGCGTCCTTAGCGGACACCAGGTCAACTATGTGATGACAGCCGCTAATTGCAGTAAACCTTAATTAATCTTGTTTGACCTCTATGGAAACATCCACGCGACACGGTCGCCGTCCTTCCGTATCCGGTGATAGGTAATTTCCTAAGAGCTGATGCAATCGTATCGATTTGTGATATGGTGGCCTACTTCTACAATACCTATTTATACAGCATTATAGTGTCTTTCCCAATTGTGTCGATAATTTGAAGCTGCCGCTGCTCAACAAGAGGCTGAATTTCAAGTTCAAGTATGATGTGTGTTGAAATATTTAGTTATTTTATTTCAAAAGTTACATAAAATGCCTCAAACGCAGTCAGTTACACTTCAATGCTTTATTATTATCAGTATTGTAAAAGTAAATATACGACAAGTTAAATATTGTTTTTATTTTAATGTCATTGTCAGTTAAGGTCATTTCAACCTATTTAGGTCGTGAAAGTGCCTTTAGAATAATACTTAAAAATTGTAGTTCAATATTTTTAGTTTTAATAACATACAATATAAATAAATTTCGTACAGAATTCATACTCCAATCATCATGCCAAGCTTAGAAACTAGATCAAAATATTAATGAAAGCCTAGAGATGACAACCATCAAAATGATTAATTGTTTTGAATATACAACATTTTTTCAGGAGTTACACACAGTGATTGCGATAGTATGTTGCAAGCGTTGGTTCGGATTATAAACATAAACCACGTACAGTGGTACTGACCCGTCCACCTACCCATACATGTGCAGTAATTTTCTTAGTCTATAGTACAGTACTTTCTCATCAAATCTCTCATTCATTTTAAGGAAAGTTGGCTAGCTCCCTATTTGGGTCTCAGTTTGACGTCTATTACAGTTAATTTGAAAGGGATTAGTGCTTCAGATAGTGGACTTTCCCTGCCTGCGCAACAACATACGACGATCTATAAGCAACAGTGGTGCTTCAGATTGTGGACTTGCCCGGCCTGCACACCAACATACGATGATCTATAAGCAACAGTGGTGCTTCAGATAGTGGACTTTACCTGCCTGCACACCAACATACGACGATCTATAAGCAACAGTGGTGCTTCAGATAGTGGACTTGCCCTGCCTGCACACCAACATACGACGATCTATAAGCAACAGTGGTGCTTCAGATAGTGGACTTTCCCTGCCTGCGCAACAGCATACGACGATCTATAAGCAACAGTGGTGCTTCAGATTGTGGACTTGCCCTGCCTGCACACCAACATACGACGATCTATAAGCAACAGTGGTGCTTCAGATAGTGGACTTTCCCTGCCTGCGCAACAGCATACGACGATCTATAAGCAACAGTGGTGCTTCATATTGTGGCCTTGCCCTACCAGCGCCTTAGCATACGACGCTCTATAAGCAACAGTAGTGCTCCATATTGTGGACTTGCCCTGCCAGTGACTCAGCATACGACCTTCTATAAGCAACAGCGGTGTTTCATATTCTAAGCTTGCCCTGCCTGCACCACACCATGCGACGCTCTATAAGCAAACGGGTTGCTTCAGAATGTAGAATTGCCTTGCCAGCACCCCAGCATACGACGATTTATAAGCAACAGTGGCGCTTCAAATTGTCGACTTGCCCTGCCTGTACTCCACCATACGACGCTCTATAAGATAAAGTGGTGCGTCAAATTGTGGACTTGCCCTACCTACACCTCACCATGCGACGCTCTATAAGCAACAATGGTGCTTCAGATTGTGGACTTGCCCGGCCCATGCATCAGCATACGACGGTCAATAAGCAACTGTGGAGCTCCAGATTGTGGACTTGCCCTGCTTGCACCCCAACATACGACGCTCTATAAGCAGCAGTGGTGCTTCAGATTGTGGACTTGCCCTGCCTGCACCCCACCATACGACCCTCTATAAGCAAAAGTGGTGCTCCAGACTGTGTACCTGCCCTGCCTGCGCCTCAGAATACGACCATTTATAAGCAACAGTGGTGCTTCAAATTGGGACTTGCCCTGCCTACACCCCAGCATACGATGCTCTATAAGCAACAGTGGTGCTCTAGGTTGTGGGCCTGCCCTGCCAGCGCCCCAGCATACGACGCTCAATAAGATAAAGTGGTGCGTCAAATTGTGGACTTGCCCTACCTACACCTCACCATACGACACTCTATAAGCAACCGTGGTGCTTCAGATTATGGACCTGCCCGGCCTGTGCCCCAACATACGGCGTTCTATAAGCAACAGGGGTGCTTTAAATTGTGGACCTGCCCGGCCTGTACCCCAGCATTCGACGCTGTATATGCAACAGTGGTGCCTCTAATTATATAACGCTGTATAAACAACAGTGAAGCTTCAAATTGAGGATCTGACGGGCCTGTACCCCATTATACGACGCTGTATAGGCAACAGTGGAGCTTCAGATTGTGGACCTGCCCGGCCTGTGCCCAATTATACGACTCTGTACAAGCAACAGTGGAGCTTCAGATTGTGGACCTGCCCGGCCTCTGCCCAATTATACGATGCTGTATAAGCAACAGTGGAGCTTCAGATTGTGGACCTGCCGGGCCTGTGCCCAATTATACGACGCTGTATAAACAACAGTGGAGTTTCAGATTGTTGACCTGGCGGGCCTGTGCCTCAACATACGACGCTCTATAAACTACAGTGGTGCTGTAGGTTGTGGGCCCTGCCCTGCCTGTTCCCCAACATACAACGCTCTATAAACTACAGTGGTGCTGTAGGTTGTAGGCGTACCCTGCCTGCGCGCCAACATTCGACGCTCTATAAGCAACAGTGGTACTTTAGGTAGTGGGCCTGCCCTAACTGCGAGCCAACATACGACGCTCTATAAGCAACAGTGGTGCTCTAGGTTGTGGGCCTGCCCTGCCTGTGCCCCAACATACAACGCCCTATAAACTACAGTGGTGCTGTAGGTTGTGGGCCTACCCTGCCTGTGCCCCACCATACAACGCCCTATAAACTACAGTGGTGCTGTAGGTTGTGGGCCTGCCCTGCCTGTGCCCCAACATACAACGCTCTATAAACTACAGTGGTGCTGTAGGTTGTGGGCCTGCCCTGCCTGTGCCCCAACATACAACGCTCTATAAACTACAGTGGTGCTGTAGGTTGTGGGCCTACCCTGCCTGTGCCCCACCATACAATGCCCTATAAACTACAGTGGTGCTGTAGGATGTGGGCCTGCCCTGCCTGTGCCCCACCATACAATGCCCTATAAACTACAGTGGTGCTGTAGGTTGTGGGCCTGCCCTGCCTGTGCCCCATCATACAACACTCTATAAACTACAGTGGTGCTGTAGGTTGTGGGCCAACCCTGCCTGTGCCCCACCATACAACGCCCTATAAACTACAGTGGTGCTGTAGGTTGTGGGTCTGCCCTGCCTGTGCCCCACCATACAACGCTCTATAAACTACAGTAGTGCTGTAGTTTGTGGGCCTGCACTGCGCGCCAACATACGGCAGCTTGTAGCACAGTCGTATTAGTTTTAATCTCAATCGTTTTTTAGTGCAGGCCAAACAAACATCGTGGCCAAGTACAACAGCCAAGTAAGAAGAAAATTGAGGCAGACATGGGCAACAGAAACTGGGGCAACCAAACCCCTGCCATACCATGCTGGACTGCTGGCCAAACAAACATCGTGGCCAAGTACAACAGCCAAGTAAGAAGAACATTCAAGCAGTTATGGGCAACAGAAACTGGGGCAACCAAACCCGTGCCCTACGTGCTGGACTGCTGGCCAAACAAACATCGTGGCCAAGTACAACAGCCAAGTAAGAAGAACATTCAGGCAGACATGGGCAACAGAAACTGGGGCAACCAAACCCCTGCCCTACGCGCTGGACTGCTGGCCAAACAAACATCGTGGCCAAGTACAACAGCCAAGTAAGAAGAACATTCAAGCAGACATGGGCAACAGAAACTGGGGCAACCAAACCCCTGCCCTACGTGCTGGACTGCTGGCCAAACAAACATCATGGCCAAGTACAACAGCCAAGTAAGAAGGACATTCAGGCAGACATGGGCAACAGAAACTGGGGCAAACAAACCCCTGCTCTACGCGCTGGACTGCTGGCCAAACAAACATCGTGGCCAAGTACAACAGCCAAGTAAGAAGAACATTCAAGCAGACATGGGCAACAGAAACTGGGGCAACCAAACCCCTGCCCTACGCGCTGGACTGCTGGCCAAACAAACATCGTGGCCAAGTAAGAAGAACATTCAGGCAGACATGGGCAACAGAAACTGGGGCAACCAAACCCCTGCCCTACGTGCTGGACTGCTGGCCAAACAAACATCGTGGCCAAGTACAACAGCCAAGTAAGAAGAACATTCAGGCAGACATGGGCAACCAAACCCCTGCCCTACGTGCTGGACTCAATCGTTTTGAATTATTTTTAGCCGTATCTGTGTTATGATATGCATACTCTGGATTTGTGGAGCATGAAAAACTGAAATGGGGGTGAAATTATTCGTATAATTTTTACAAAATTTGGGCCAAATGTACCAACATTGCCTGTTAAATCATTTCCGTCACTCTTGCTTCATTTCATACAGAAGACAATTTTAACGAAAACTTGTTCTGTCGCGTCAAAAGAATAAAAGAAGCAACACAAGAACAAGTGACAAAAGACCGATGTACGCTTGCGCCGCCATTTGGAGATCCCCAGTTCCTCGTTACCTTACTCAAAGAAAAACCTTGTGCCTTCTCAGGAGAAATCTGTCCTACTGTTATTTTTGGCACGGCGTTAAATGTAAGTGTTGTGTTCGTACTTCGTACCACAATAAACACACTAGCACTGTCACAAAGATATATCACTAAAGGTTCTCTTCTAATACAGGACTTTGTGTTATTGAAAATAAATATATACAAAAGCATTAACTAAAAATGGCATTGCATTTTTAAAAATAAAAATTTGTTACTTCATTATTTAAAGGAACATACTAAAGTCTGTAAATCATATTTTACAGAATTAAAGAGTACAGAGGGACGCTATCAGGACGTACAACTTTGATACTTCACAATTCAAAGATGGGAGGGTGTCTTAGTTTCCGAAACTGGGAAGCCACCATCAGTTCACTTATAGTAGACCAACACCTACTTTGAGGCGGAAAACGCAGTCGACCGCGCTAATAGCCCAACTTTCGAAGCCATTGTCACCCGTAAGCTGGGTCGGGAGGCCGGCGGGCAGCCAATTAGTCACATGTATTGCTCCGAGTACCGATACGATTTTTTTCCAGATTCAATTTTATGGAAATATAAGTCATGTTACGTTATTCATCGCGGCCTGCTGTTAATCGTGATATAAAATTTGACGCAAATCGGTGAAAATTGAGTGGTTAAAATGCACTTGCTTAATGTGTTTGAAATAGCAATAAGGATTTAATTTAATAATCTATACATATATAAGCCAAATACCACTCACTCACTCACTGACTGACTAAACACGAAATCTCAAAAACCACCGAACGGATTCGTATGAAACTTGGTACGTAGCTTCCTCTAGAGTAGTAGGTGCTCGCTAAGAAACGGTTTCAAAAAATTCAATCAGGTTCGCGAGAAAACCGCGAAAAACGTGACTTTTAAATTTATGTATTTTTTTTAACCTACAAATCACATTGCAACAAAACTTGGTACCAAGCTTCCTTTTAGGTCTTAGATGAACTCTAGAAAAAAGTTTTCACAAAGTTCGGGTCATTTCAGCACTATAAAGAACTAGCAGATAGTACCCGTGCTTCGCTACGGATTATGATTAAGGAACGGATTCGAATGCAAATTGGTATGTAGCTTTCTCTAGAGTTGTAGGTGCTCTCTGAGAAACTGTTTCAAAAAATTAAATCGGGTTCTCGACCAAACCGCGTAAAACGCGACGTCTAATTTTCGAATTTTCTGAACTTAAACATTACATTAAAAGAAAATTTGGTGCTAAACTTCCTTTTAGGTATAAGATGAATTCTGGGACGTTTTTTCTGAACTTACAAAGCAGATCGCAACTAAAATTGGTGCTAAGCTTTCTTTTAGGTCTTAAATGAACTGTAATAAAAATTTTACAACAAGTTTGGTTCTGCTCGGCACTATAACTCTTTATACTTTGCATAAGTGCTTATAAAAAAAAACCATTTCAATCACGTTTCAAACCAAACAGCAAAAAACTCGATACTTGACGATTGTTGTATATTTTCTAAACCTAGACAACAGATCACAAATAAACTTGATACTATGATTCTTCGGCTGATTGTAAATTAGCGATAGCAGTCTTGGCTGTTCACTAGAAGGCCGGTTCTTATCAGTTGATCTCTGCCCTCCCTCCCACTCCCCGCACCTCAACAGCAGCGCACCGCAGTACGGCTCGGCTCACATCAGTCCAGTACACGCTTTTGACCTGAACACTGCATTGCTGTTTGTTCAGTTCTGTCCATTGCTTATTGCTTCTGAATACTACCTACTTTTTCTTAAATATTTTTTTTGCCCCACTATTTGCTACCATAGTATTCGATTGCCTCACATCCTTTCATACCATAATTTTTTTACCTTTTTTCATGTCATAACTCTGACATTCTTAATAGTTCTCCTGGTTGAAACTTGATACAGTTGACATAACTCTGTAGTTACAACTCCGGCCACTCCACTTTGGGTAGGGTGTTCCCTTACTACATGAGTTTATATTGGTATTTTATTCTGTTAACTATTTGCTTCTTTTACTTACTGCTTGCTTAAATTCTAGATCATCTGCTTGGGTCTGAACCTTTTCACTTCATCTTCTTCTTCTAAAATACAAAGCTAAATTTTTCTTTATTCATCTTAATACTTTTTCTGAACAGTTGCACGACAATGGTTATTGAAACATTCGATATTGATGGTGTGGCAGTACCATCACCATGTCATAAAGATCACTGGGGACGGGCCTTGCCTTTTCTCCTCTTTATCTTATCTGGTCCACTGTACAGCTTCACTAACACTCCGAGTGCGCGCTGACATTGTGCTTCACGTGTCCAACAACTGGCGCAGACTTAAGCCTTACACCTTGACCATAAATAAAGTCCCTTACAGAACTAAACGTCAGTACATCGCCGACATGTCACAGCCTTACTTCTATGGAACCTTTTGTGAGCTCATGGTTGCAGCAGAGGTCTTTCCTTATAAGTTCGAGCTCTTTCGTGACAGAAAACTCTTAGCCTGTTATGGGGATGAGGTTCAGGAAATAAAGACTTAAGTTCTCTGGTGATGACATGGCAGGGCACTTTGACGTTCTTATACCTTGCGAACAACCTTATGTACCAAATTATTTTCAAAACAGTCTACATACCTCAAAATCTTATGCCTCAACATTAAAATCCCAACCTGGTTTTTCTGAATCTATGCCCACCGACCCTATTACATCCAAACCTGGCCCATCTTCCCTTTGTGTCTATGAACCTGTTGCAGTCCAACCAGGCTCTTCTCAGCCCATCCTATCAAACCTTGAAACTCCCTTAGACATGAGTTCGGACGAATCTATCGTAACAGTGATCACACCTCAAAAATCTAGAGGTAGAAAACGAAGGAAAAGATTCACTGATTCCATCCGAAAAAAGCAGGTTAGGGAGTCTGTTGCTAAAAATACGGAGAGCCACCCTGAAATGCATAGAAAGGCTGTTAAAAAATATGCCGAGAGCCACCCTGAAGTGCACAGGGGGGCTGTTCAAAAATATGCCGAGAGCCACCCAGAAGTAAACAGAAGGGCTGTTCAAAAATATGCCGAGAGCCACCCAGAAGTAAACAGAAGGGCTGTTAAAAAATATACCGAGAACAACCCCGAGATTAACAGAAAGTCTGTAAAGAAGTACTCAAAAAAACCATCCTGAAGTTAATCGTGAGGCTACGTCAAAGTACAATGAGAGGCGTGCACAAGTAAAGTTACTGCCATGGTCAATCAAGAAACTCTCAGGTTTCAAGTATGACCCAAACATTGAATATTCTACAGATAAAATAGTTCAACTTGGACCTCGAGAAAAGTGCAATTTCTGCCATGCTTTAAAATGGAAAGACGAAAGCCCCGGAATGTGTTGCAGTAATGGAAAAGTTCAACTGCTTCCCTTTCGAAAATATCCCGACCCCTTACATAGCCTTCTTTCTCACGACCATCCTGAGGCTGAGCATTTTCTTAATAATATTCGCAAATACAACGGTTGTTTCCAAATGACGTCGTTTGGAGCAAAAGAGATAAAAGGAGACCATTTCATGCCAACATATAAGGTGCAAGGCCAGGTTTATCATAGAATAGGGAGTCTAATGCCTCGAACACAACAGCAGCCGTCTTTCCTTCAGATATATTTTGTTGGTGATGATAACCGTGAAAGAGACATTCGCTGTGGCTACTTTCAAGATGTCAAGCCAGTCATCCCTCAGCGTGACCCAAACACCAAGACAGCACTTAAGAAAACTGTGTCTGCAGCTGATTTCTACGGATATAATTTAATGGAGCGAGAAGGCGAAGAACTATATTTACTTTTGTTTCGCAACCTCCTCAACCAATTTTTGGTTGATATGTACGCAAAAATTGAAACAGAACGGCTAAACTTCATTCGAAACAACCAAAAAAAGTTGAGGAGTGAAGACTACATTCACTTGAAGGATGCCATGAGAAAAGCTGATGCTCAGGTATCGGAGCTGGGTAAGATGGTTGTACTGCCATCAAGCTTCTCTGGAGGACCTCGCTATATGCATGAGCGTACTCAGGATGCCATGACCTATGTCCGCCATTTTGGTCGTCCAGATCTCTTTATAACTTTTACGTGCAACCAAAAATGGCGAGAGATATGTGAACTGCTCAAGGAAGGTCAGAAGGCTCAGCACAGACATGACTTGGTAGCGCGGGTTTTCTACTTAAAAGTGAAGCATTTGATGAAACTAACGAAAGGGTCTATATTTGGAGCATGTAGATGTCACATGTTCTCCATAGAATGGCAAAAAAGAGGCCTTCCTCATGTACACATTCTCCTTTGGCTAGAAGAAAAGATTAAACCAGACATGATTGACAAAGTTATTTACAGTACAAGTAAACGTCACACAACACAAATTTATTACAATATAAGCACAAAATGCACAAATATACTACAATACAAGCACAAAATGTACAGATATTATGGTGATTGATTTCGGTGAACCACGCTCACCTTTCTCAGACCAGAGGGATTCACAAAAGAATCAAAGTTATTTGTGCAGAGATACCTGACCCAGAGCTAGACCCTGCCCTCCATGAGATTGTGAAGTCAACTATGATCCACGGCCCATGTGGTGCTCTCAACAGAAATTCGCCCTGTATGGTTAATGGAGCTTGCAGCAAAAAGTATCCCCGTCCTCTACTAAGAGAAACACAGACTGGGGAAGACGGTTATCCTAAATACCGTAGGCGTTCTCCTTCAGATGGTGGATTTGTTGTTGACATCAACGGGGTAAAGCTTGACAATCAATGGGTGGTACCTTTTAAACCCTGTCCTGTCTCGCACCTTTTCAGCGCATATCAACGTCGAGTACTGCAACTCTGTCAAGTCTATCAAATATATTTGCAAATACGTCAACAAAGGGTCCGATCAAGCAGCTTTTACAGTTGAAAATGAACTTGACGAGGTGACAAGGTACCAGACAGGACGCTACATTAGTACTTCTGAAGCTGTCTGGCGAATTCTCTGCTTTCCAATACACGATCGCCATCCCCCAGTCATGCATCTTGCAGTTCATCTTGAAAACGGCCAAAGAGTTTATTTTAACGAAGAAAATGTCATGGAAAGGCTAAACAACCCGCCAAAAACTACTCTTTTGGGCTTCTTCGATCTGTGCAAAACCGATGCGTTTGCAAGAACCCTCCTTTACTCTGAAGTTCCGTCATATTTCGTATGGAAAAAGAATACCTTTTGTAGAAGAAAGCAAGGGAAATCAGTACCAGGCTATCCCGGGGTGAAAAAAGATCAGGTTTTAGGCAGGGTATATACTGTTCACCCTAATAACTCTGAGTGCTATTTTCTACGCCTTCTCCTACACGAAGTTAAAGGGCCTACGTCATTTGAAAATCTTAGGAACGTAAATGGAGTGGTCCACCAAACGTTTCAGTCTGCTTGTACAGCTCTTGGTTTGCTCGAAGACGACACTCACTGGGATCGAACACTAGAAGAAGCTTCACTCTCAGACTCCCCGTCCAAGATCCGCGAACTACTTGCCATAATGTTGGTGTTTTGCCAAGTAAGTAGTCCTCTCACATTATGGGAAAAACACCGCGACAGTTTGGCGGACGACGTAAAGAGGTCGATGGAGACAGAGTTTGGGGATGTGCAACAGCGTATGGACATTGTGTACAACAAATGTTTGGCTTTACTCGAAGATTTGGTGTATTCAATGTCTGGCAACCGTCTCCAAAACTATGGTCTTCCTACACCACTTCGCGAGCAAGAGTCCATCACTAACAACCTGGAACGCCTCAGAGAAATTTCTTTCGATGTAGTCCAGCTCTGTGAAATGGTTGCTGTAAATGTTCCAAAGCTGAACGAAGAACAACTGAATATTTACAAAGAAATTACCTGCAGTATTATTTCAGAATCTGGGCAACTCTTTTTCCTGGACGCTCCTGGTGGTACCGGAAAAACATTTTTGATCAATTTGTTGTTAGCAAAAATAAGGAGTGAGAAAAAGATTGCCATCGCAGTTGCATCCTCTGGCATTGCTGCGACACTGCTTGATGGTGGGAAGACGGCTCATTCAGCTTTCAAGTTGCCTCTCAACCTGAACCACTCAGAAACACCTATTTGCATCATATCAAGACAAAGCAATATGGGCCAGGTACTCAAAGAAACAGTATTAATTGTTTGGGACGAGTGTACCATGGCCCACAAAGGAGGTATAGAGGCTCTGGACAGGACACTTCAAGACATCAGGAACTGCAAACGTCTAATGGGCGGAGTAACAGTTCTGCTGGCTGGAGACTTCAGGCAAACCTTGCCCTTGATACCTCGAGGAACTCGGGCTGATGAGGTGAAAGCGTGCCTTAAGTCATCCTTCTTAAAGCCAAAAATTAAAATCCTGTCTTTGAGAGTTAACATGAGAGTTCATTTGAATGGAGATTTGAAAGCAGAAGAATTTTCTACATTAGTTTTACAAATAGGTGATGGTAAACTGCTAGAAGATCATGAAGGTAAATGTGCAATACCTCAAAATCTTTGTCATACTGTTAGTGATATGAAGACACTGCTTGACAAGATATATCCTAACTTAAATGACAATGTGAACAATAGTCCAACATGGTTGCAAGAGAGGGCGATTCTTACCCCAACTAACGACTCTGCAAATATAATAAACCTTTCGTTGTTAGAAAAATTGCTTTCTGCTGTTGTGAGGTATGAATCTGTGGACTCAGTGGTTGAGACAGAAGACGCTGTTCACTATCCAGCGGAGTTTCTCCACACTCTGAACCCCCCTGGAATTCCACCTCATGTTCTTTCTCTAAAAGTCGGTGCTCCAATAATG
Organism: Stictocephala bisonia; assembly: GCA_035578905.1. Taxonomy (NCBI): domain Eukaryota; kingdom Metazoa; phylum Arthropoda; class Insecta; order Hemiptera; family Membracidae; genus Stictocephala; species Stictocephala bisonia. Next base: position 28,705 of record JAQJVL010001151.1, read on the forward strand.
CTACTCCGCAACCTAAACCCTCCCAAACTCTGTAACGGTACCAGGCTGCAGTTGAAAACTCTGCATAAACATGTTATTGAAGCGACAATATTTACAGGCGTTGGTCAAGGAGAAACTGTTTTTATTCCCCGAATTCCTCTTATTCCCTCAGACTACCATTTTGCATTCAAACGTCTGCAGTTCCCTGTAAAATTATGCTATGCCATGACTATTAACAAGGCACAAGGGCAAAGTTTGAAGATGGCTGGGGTAGATCTGAGCAATGACTGTTCTCTCCCATGGCCAGTTATACGTAGCATGTTCTAGAGTAAGCTCATCTGAAAGTCTGGTCGTCCTTCAGCCAGAAAAAAGGACTAAAAATGTTGTTTACAAAGAGGTACTAAGCACTTAAGAAAACAACAACAACATCAATTTTGGCTGTCCGTATATATCTATCAGACTAAAATGTACTAAAATATATTTAAGTACTTTCATATATTAAACTACCTGGTGGGACTGTTCCGGCAGAGGATAGGGTGACTGCCTTACCAAATAAAACTACCCGGTGAGACTGTTCCGGCAGAGGCTAGGGTGATTGCCTTACCAAATAAAACTACCCGGTGAGACTGTTCCGGCAGAGGCTAGGGTGACTGCCTTACCAAATAAAACTACCCGGTGTTTTTAATTAAATGTTATATACCTGCCGGCCTCCCCGTGGTGAGACTGGATACGCCAGACTCATTTTCTCAATTTTAATTCTGGTAAACCAACGGGCAGATGTACTCGAGTACTAACAATTAATTATTTCGTTCCTCGGCAAAAATACACAACCCGTACATAAGTCCTAATGTAAGTGTTCCTTAATCATAATCCGTAGCGAAGCACGGGTACTTTCTGCTAGTACTATACTGTATAAATAAAACTAGAGTCATGTATTTACAAAAGAAAAAAACATTACACAGTCATGAACAAACGAACCAAGAACATTGAAAATTAAAAAAGAGTGCTTAAATGGAACTATAATTCTTAAGTATTGTAGTAATATTAAACGAAACCTGTTCGATTTACTACGAGGATGCGACGAGAAATAAAAATTATGGTTTTGGATGGAAAGTTTACCTTTGATTACTAAATTAACTCAAATCTTTCATGCTTAGTATGATCGATGCACCACAGTCATTACTGGTTCCGCATCATTAGCAAAGGGATGGTTTACTTTATTCGGCTGCTTATTATTATCTGTCAGTGTACATAATTTGCTTTGCTTTGTTTAAATGTTTAAAAATGTTATCCATTCATTTTATTTTTGTTATTTTGTTATTAATTATGTTTATTGGACCTTTTTGGTAATGTAAATAGATGTAAAATACTTCTATAGAGTCTAATTATTGTCTTCCTTTGTTCTAAAATTGTTAGATATTTTTAATGTTTGTGAATTTTAAAATGACACATTACGTTTTCCTTGTATTTCGTTCTTAAGACCAAGATAAATACATCAACTCTGTTGAGTATTTTGATCTTAGCTAGTTTGTTAATGGCTGTGCAATGTTTTTTTTATTTTGTAAATACAGTTTTTTATTTAAATACAGATATACGATTTATTTATGAATGAATGATAGTTAAATTTTAAGGATAAACCTATTATAGTTTGCAATAATGGAATTCCAGCATAAAGTTAAACCTGAGTTGACTGGTACTTGAACTCACAAATGCCAGAATACTCATTATTGGCAAAAAGAGTGAAACGGTTTTCTTGGAACTGCTGCGACGCAGCAGTCGTTTATTGTACTTGGGTTGGAACACTTCCTTCACTTCAACATCACAACAATGCGGCTACAGCATTCAAGGTCCTGCACTGAATAAAAACACACAATCTCCTGCGCCGCCGGTTACTGCTAAGAGCAAATAATGACGGACAGAACATAAAACTTTACCTCTCTATTATTTATTTGAAAGTGTATGTTGTAAACAGTTTCTTGTTCAAACAATGCATTTTCAAACACAATTAGTACCAAACTGGGGCGAGCAGGAAGCCAAGCGGTCTACCACACCGGGTGTAAGGCGCGAGGCGTGAAGGTGTAATGACGTAACAAGCTGAATTTTACTGACATTCTGAACTAAGAAAACAGAAGAATACTTAATGACAAAACATTTAGCTTTAATTGACATAAAACTATACATAACCAAGATATTTGAACAATAAAAGCAAGGTCCAGTAGTTCATTTAAAAACAACAATAATAAAGTAAAAATAATAAACATATGTTTTTAAAATTACTATTCAACCAAAACACAGATTCATATCACATTCAAGATCAGCGAAGGGTATTTTTCGAGAAAACCTGAGCTCCCGTTTATTAAAGTGTGAAACGGTAGTAAACCCATTATTTCGAACCCTGTGAACCGTATAATGTTATTATACATTATATTGTTATATAATGTAACACACATATGTTTATTTGCTTATTTCTTTCCATATATACTTCATTCAGTATGCTTCGTGCTCCGTCTGTCCTTCCAGTAACAAAGCAACAGTTACCAGTCGCCGGGTGTTTGGAATCACCGTGCTAAATTACAACCTAAATTACACTCCACCCTCTGACAATGTTTTCCCTTTAAAACACGTCACCCTCTGAAAATGTTTTCCCTTTAGAACATGTCACCCTCTCAATATGTTTTCCCTTTAGGAACACACCACCCTCTGAATATGTTTTCCTTTTAGAAACATGTCACCCTCTGAATATGTTTTCTCTTTAGGAACACACCACCCTCTGAATATGTTTTCCTTTTAGAAAGACATCATCCTCTGAATATGTTTTCCATTTAGAAACAGCCACCCTCTGAATAGTTTTTCCCTTTAGCAACAAGTCACCCTCTGAATATGTTTTCCGTTTAGAAATAAGTCATCCTCTGAATATGTTTTCCCCTTAGAAAAACATTACCCTCAATACAGGGTGTTTCAGAACTCTCTACCAACATTTTGAGGGTAGAGTCAGCCACGGGCCATGAACTGGGGCGAGGAATGACGAAAAGTGTCATACCTCATTTATTTTTATTTGATCTAAATAAATAAGGAATCGTTGAATTTTCCTTTAAATAGTCTAAAACATGTTATTTTTGAACATATTTATTCTATTATTATTTTAAAAGTTGTTCTTGTTTGAAAATTTTGAATGGTCGCCAATTTTTATTTCCTACTTCAAAATACTTTTAAGTTTCTTTCACAAGTCTTCCTTACCATTACTAAGTTGTATAAAGAATTCAAAACTTTACGTTGTACGGTTAAAAGAAATTTGCTTAAAAAATTGCTGCTCTGTGAGTAACCGAGATCTTTGGAATGATTTAAAAGTGATATTTAGATTCACTCTTAACCCAGAAATAATACCTCAAAAGGTTGGTAGAGAGTTCTGAAACACGCTGTATGTATTTTCCCTTTACAAACACGTCATCCTCTAAACATATTTTCCCTTTGGACACACACTATCCTCTGAATATGTTTTCCCTTTAGTAACACATCACCTTTGAATATGGTTTTAAGTCTTACAGTACACCCAAAAGCTCGTAAAACCAAAATACCCACAACATTATTCCATTATCTGTATTGTGATAAATCACAACAACCTAAGCACAGCGCTATAAATCTTCGTCAATCTTGACGTATAAATCACGTTTATGACGGCTTCGTGATGGCAGGGTAGTAAACGTCATTTACTGTGTAATGTCGGTAGCACTTACTGTCAACGTGATTACTGCATAACGAGCTGTAACATGTTTACCAGGGGTTGAGACCAATCATGATGTATGTAGTGAACAGTAGGTATATACGCACTTACTGTTAAACAGACATCAGGCGACTGAAGACCAATCATGATGTATGTAGTGAACAGTAGGTACATACGCACTTACTGTTAAACAGACATCAGGCGACTGAAGACCAAACAGGGTTTTATGTACTAGACAGTAGGTACATACACACTTACTATTAAACAGTCATCGGGCAACTGAAGACCAATCATGATGTACGTAATGAAAAGTAGGTATATACGCACTTACTGTGAAACAGTCATCAGGCAACTGAAGACCAATCATGATGTACGTAATAAACAGTAGGTACATACGCACTTACTGTTAAACAGACATCAGGCAACTAAAGACCAATCATAATGTACGTAATGAACAGTAGGTACATACGTACTTACTGTTAAACAGATATCAGGCAAGTGAAGGCCAATCATGATGTACGTAATGAACAGTAGGTAGCCTACATACGTACATACTGTGAAACAGTCATCAGGCGACTGAAGAACAATAATAATGTACGTAATGAACAGTAGGTACATACGTACTTACTGTTAAACAGATATCAGGCAACTAAAGACCAATCATGATGTACGTAATGAACTGTAGGTACATACGCACTTACTGATAAACAGACATCAGGCAACTAAAGACCAATCATGATGTACGTAATGAACTGTAGGTACATACGCACTTACTGATAAACAGACATCAGGCAACTAAAGACCAATCATGATGTACGTAATGAACTGTAGGTACATACGCACTTACTGATAAACAGTCATCAAGCAACTGAAGAACAATCATGATGTACGTAATAGACAGTAGGTACATACGCACATACTGATAAACAGACATCAAGCAACTGAAGAACAATCATATAGTACGTAATGAACAGTAGATGCATACGTACTTACTGTTAAACAGACATCAAGCAAGTAAAGACCAATCATGATGTACGTAATGACATTGATTTTACTATATAAAGAGATACTCCATCCATATGGGAGAGTTGTGGCGAGGCCCCAAAACTGTTTTGAGGCCCCACGCTGCGCTGCGCATAGCCCTATTTCCTCTCTCTCTCGCACGCTCTTCTGTCTCTCTCTGACTTCCCTCCTCTTAACCCACTCTCCCATTCTCCAGACAGCCGCCCCGCCCTCTCCTTCCTCAGGTCACGCACACAAACAACATCCTGCTTAGATAATTGTTTACGTTATTCCATATTGCCAACGTTTATCCGGGTTCTCTGTTTTTATATTTGCTTGCATCTCTTTCGAATAATAAAGAATACTGTGTTGATACTATTACAGTAAAACTCAGTGTGACAGTCATATTGAATAAAGAAATATTTATAACTGAATAAATTAAAACACCATATTGATTTATATGATTAACACACCGTGTATTTGTAAATAGACACACTTGAATAGACCGCTAACTTATCGGCAATGTTGGCGATAATTACTGCTGATTTAGTAAACATTTTCATATTATTATATAGCCCATCTGAATAATCTTTATTTATTGCGTTTTAACCATCGATTAGGTGATTAAATCGACTGTTGTAATCAATCATTAATTTTTTCATATTCGGTAATTGATTAAAAAATTTAATGTTTTCAAATACAATTAATGACTCCCATTAATTATGAAATTAATCTGCAAATATTCCAGGAATATTATAATATAATATAATATAGTGAAATATAAAAAAATGTGACATTATTTATTTCTTTGACAAAATAGATATTGAAATAGGCCTATGATATTTATATAGAATAATACTGGGCAAAATATAAAACCCAGGTGAGATTCAAATTTCATGATAGGGTTAGAAAAAATCATAACAAACCACTAATTTACTTCTATACAAGATAAAAATAGCTTTCATCTTATGGCCTAATTCAGACAATCTATGTATAGGCATTTAATTTAAAATACATTATTTTTCATTTTATTATAAAAGTCTGTTTTACTATATATAAACTATATATATAACCAAATATATATATATATATATACTATATATATATATATATATATATATATATATATATATATATATATATATATATATATATATATATATATAACCAAATAATATGTCTGTAAAATTAACATATTATTTGGTTCCAAGTAATTGCATGATTGTTTGTAAAATATTTCATTGTTTGGTGAATGGTCAGTTTTCATTTTTTTCGGAATCATGAAGAGTTGTGACTGTTATTACTTCTTGAGAAAAACAATCTCAATGTCAATTAAAATTGGTTAGGAAATATTATCGTGATAGAATATAACTAGACTACTGATTATTTGGATTCAATTTTCATTATTTTAATCAGGTTGAAATTATTGTAAATTTTGTTTATGTCCCCCTTTCAAAAATTCCGTTCTATAACATTGATTGAATCAGACCATTGTAAAAAGTATGTCTAAGGCGAATATAATTAAAGTTATCATATCTGTTTTTCATACACGTTTCTATTATTTTACTAGATGTGAAAGTATGGATAAACTGCAATTTATTTATATTTTAAATTTCTCTGATAAAGACACTCTGGAATTACACTGGTAAAATTTCACAAGTAGCGTGACCAGCAATAACATAAGAAATAACTAATTTTAAGTAACTACAGAGTCTAAATAATAACAAAATAAACTAAAGCCGCACTCTGTGGCGTTTTTAATTATAACAGAACAAACAATGCCAAGAACTAACAAAACTATATAAACGGCATCTTCAGGTTAAAGAACACAAATAAGTCCAAGTGGGACGCGTCACAAATTAATCAAAACTTAACAAACACAGTTCACACACGAGGAAAACAACGAATATTAAAACTTTCGGTAGGCCTACCACACACATTTCACTGTCCACGGCGTGCCAAGGAAGCAGATATTAATATTGTGGTATTTATGACAAATAGTTCAATTTACTTTTAAACAAAACTAATATTCATTTATAATTAAAAATACAACAATAATATTATACAATGCAATATTGACAAGAAATTGGCAATTCAATTAGCTCAACTATTTCTTTGAAAAACCACTTGTTAATTAAGTTATTTATTACCTTACACTGCTCAGATACATCACCTTTACAGTTTTCCAATGATGTTGAATAATAATTGTTTTTCTGTAAAATTGATCACATTATTTAATTGATTAGTATATTTTGCAAAATAATTTTGAAAAACTCTTTCATATGGTATTCTCGTAGAAATTTTATATAATTTTTTACGTCTCCCAAATTTATGTAAAATGTTTGGTGTTATCCAGGGACTTAACAAAAAAAAATTAGCCTTTAACAATTTAGAATTACCATTATTTTTCTTGCTACTTCTAAATATACAATTAGTTAAAATATCAATAAACTTACAATACGCAGTATTTACATCATTTTAGATAATGCATAATGTTTTAACTAAACATCTGTAACATACTGTTATTTACATTGACAAAATAACAAAAATATGTCCTCTAACATTTTTCATATTCACAAACCCCTAAGGCCTAAATAAAAGATCGTAATTCCTTTCCGTGCAAGACAAACTACAGAATGGATTAATATCCCACTTTGACTTGACTCTCTATCAAGGCCTATCGGCGAGACAGATGGAGGGGCGACAGTAAACAAGTATTATCGGACGCTCGTCTCATGAGAAAGGAGAGAGAGAGAATGGGGGAATGAGAGGGAGTGATTAGTTCCTTTATTGCTCACAGGTTGTGCAACCGAACAGTCAAAACTGGAGGCAATTTCGACCTCTTTAAATTGATTGACGACAGGTTGCAGCACGGTCGCTCCCATTTTCCGTGCCTCAATATTTAACATTGGATGGAACTATCTTCTATGTATAGTAAAATCAATGGTAATGAACAGTAGGTACATACGCACTTACAGATAAACAGTCATCCGGCAACTAAAGACCAATCATGATGTACGTAATAGACAGTAGGTACATACGCACATACTGATAAACAGACATCAAGCAACTGAAGAACAATCATATTGTACGTAATGAACAGTAGAAGCATACGTACTTACTGTTAAACAGACATCAAGCAACTAGAGACCAATCATGATGTACGTAATGAACTGTAGGTACATACGCACTTACTAATAAACAGACATCAAGCAACTGAAGAACAATCATGATGTACATAATGAACAGTAGGTACATACGCACTAACAGATAAACAGTCATCCGGCAACTAAAGACCAATCATGATGTACGTAATAGACAGTAGGTACATACGCACAAACTGTAAAACAGACATCAGGCAACAAAAGACCAATCATGATGTACGTAATAGACAGTAGGTACATACGTACTTACAGATAAACAGTCATCCGGCAACTAAAGACCAATCATGATGTACGTAATAGACAGTAGGTACATACGCACATACAGATAAACAGTCATCCGGCAACTAAAGACCAATCATGATGTACGTAATAGACAGTAGGTACATACGCACATACAGATAAACAGTCATCCGGCAACTAAAGACCAATCATGATGTACGTAATAGACAGTAGGTACATACGCACATACTGTTAAACAGACATCAGGCAACTGAAGACCAATCATGATGTACGTAATAGACAGTAGATGCATACGTACTTACTGTTAGACAGTCAACAGGCAACTAAAGGCCAATCATGATGTACGTAATGAACAGTAGGTACATACGCACTTACTGATAAACAGACATCAGGCAACTAAAGACCAATCATGATGTACGTAATGAACGTTAGGTACATACGCACTTACTGATAAACAGTCATCAAGCAATTGAAGAAGAATCATGATGTACGTAATAGACAGTAGGTACATACGCACTTACTGTTAAACAGACATCAAGCAACTGAAGAACAATCATGATGTACGTAATAGACAGTAGTTAAATACGCACAAACTATAAAACAGACATCAGGCGACTAAAGACCAATCTTGATGTACGTAATGAACAGTAGGTACATACGCACTTACAGATAAACAGTCATCCGGCAACTAAAGACCAATCATGATGTACGTAATAGACAGTAGGTACATACGCACTTACTGATAAACAGACATCAGGCAACTAAAGACCAATCTTGATGTACGTAATGAACAGTAGGTACATACGCACTTACTGTTAAACAGACATCAAGCAACTGAAGAACAATCATGATGTACGTAATATACAGTAGGTACATACGCACTTACTGATAAACAGACATCAGGCAACTAAAGAACAATCATGATGTACGTAATATACAGTAGGTACATACGCACTTACTGATAAACAGTCATCCGGCAACTAAAGACCAATCATGATGTACGTAATAGACAGTAGTCACATACGCACTTACTGATAAACAGACATCAGGCAAGTAAAGACCAATCTTGATGTACGTAATGAACAGTAGGTACATACGCACTTACTGTTAAACAGACATCAAGCAACTGAAGAACAATCATGATGTACGTAATAGACAGTAGGTACATACGCACTTACTGATAAACAGACATCAGGCAACTAAAGACCAATCTTGATGTACGTAATGAACAGTAGGTACATACGCACTTACTGTTAAACAGACATCAAGCAACTGAAGAACAATCATGATGTACGTAGTAAACACTATATGCATACGTACTTACTGTTAAACAGACATCAGGCAACTATAGACCAATCATGAAGTACGTAATGAACACTAGGTACATACGCAGTTAGTGATAAACAGACATCAGGCAACTAAAGACCAATCATGATGTACGTAATAGACAGTAGTTACATACGCACTTACTGATAAACAGACATCAGGCAACTAAAGACCAATCTTGATGTACGTAATGAACAGTAGTTACATACGCACTTACTGATAAACAGACATGAGGCAACTAAAGACCAATCTTGATGTACGTAATGAACAGTAGGTACATACGCACTTACTGATAAACAGACATCAGGCAACTAAAGACCAATCATGATGTACGTAATGAACAGTAGGTACATACGCACTTACTGATAAACAGTCATCAAGCATCATGATGTACGTAATAGCAATGACTACAAATACACTAAGACGAAAAGTAGCCATGTTAAAATTTCAGACCAGTCGTCCAGGTAGAAACTCGACTTTACGCAAACGGCCACTAGGAGGCACGAGCACTCGCCCGCCTGCTCCCTGTCTTTCGGAGCAGCGCTCGTAGCGGCTGTTTGCGTAAGCTTCCCTCCCGCTTGTCTGAAAAATTCCCATAAGAACTTTTCGTCTTAGTGTATATGTAGTCATTGGTAATAGACAGTAGGTACATACGCACTTACTGTTAAACAGACATCAAGTAACTGAAGAACACTCATGATGTACGTAATAGACAGTAGGTACATACACACTTACTGTGAAACAGTCATCGGACAACTGAAGACCAATCAAGATTTACGTAATAGACAGTATATACACACGCACAAACTGTGAAACAGACATCAAGCAACTGAAGACCACTCATGATGTACGTAATAGACAGAATAGACAGTATGTACATACACACTTACTATGAAACAGTCATCGGCCAACTGAAGACCAATCAAGATGTACGTCATAGACAGTATATACACACGCACTTACTGTGAAACAGTTATCAGGCAACTGAAGAACAATCATTATGTACGTAATCTAGACAGTAGGTACATACACACTTACTGTGAAACAGTCATCGGGCAACTGAAGACCAATCATGATGTACGTAATAAATAGTAGGTACATACACACTTACTCTGAAACAGTCATCGGGCAATTAAAGACCAATCATGATGTACGTAATAGACAGTAGGTACATACGCACTTACTGTGAAACAGTCAACAGGTAATTGAAGACCAATCATGATGTATGTAATAGACAGTAGGTACATACACACTTACTGTCAAATAGTCATCAGGTAACTGAAGACTAATCATGATGTACGTAATATACAGTTGTTACATACGCACTTACTGTGAAACAGTGATCGGGCAACTGAAGACCAATCATGATGTACGTAATATACAGTTGTTACATACGCACTTACTGTGAAACATTCATCAGGCAACTGAAGACCAATCATAATGTACGTAATGAACAGTAGGTATATACGCACTTACTGATAAACAGTCATCAGGCAACTGAAGACCAATCATGATGTACGTAATATACAGTTGTTACATACGCACTTACTGTGAAACATTCATCAGGCAACTGAAGACCAATCATAATGTACGTAATGAACAGTAGGTATATACGCACTTACTGTGAAACAGTCATCCGGCAACTAAAGACCAATCATGATGTACGTAATATACAGTTGTTACATACGCACTTACTGTGAAACATTCATCAGGCAACTGAAGACCAATCATAATGTACGTAATGAACAGTAGGTATATACGCACTTACTGATAAACAGTCATCAGGCAACTGAAGACCAATCATGATGTACGTAATATACAGTTGTTACATACGCACTTACTGTGAAACATTCATCAGGCAACTGAAGACCAATCATAATGTACGTAATGAACAGTAGGTATATACGCACTTACTGTGAAACAGTCATCAGGCAACTAAAGACCAATCATGATGTACGTAATATACAGTTGTTACATACGCACTTACTGTGAAACATTCATCAGGCAACTGAAGACCAATCATAATGTACGTAATGAACAGTAGGTATATACGCACTTACGGATAAACAGTCATCAGGCAACTGAAGACCAATCATGATGTACGTAATATACAGTTGTTACATACGCACTTACTGTGAAACATTCATCAGGCAACTGAAGACCAATCATAATGTACGTAATGAACAGTAGGTATATACGCACTTACTGTGAAACAGTCATCAGGCAACTAAAGACCAATCATGATGTACGTAATATACAGTTGTTACATACGCACTTACTGTGAAACAGTCATACGGCAACTAAAGACCAATCATGATGTACGTAATATACAGTTGTTACATACGCACTTACTGTGAAACATTCATCAGGCAACTGAAGACCAATCATAATGTACGTAATGAACAGTAGGTACATACACACTTACTGTGAAACATTCATCAGGCAACTGAAGACCAATCATAATGTACGTAATAGATAGTAGGTACATACGTCCTTACTGTGAAACATTCATCAGGCAACTGAAGACCAATCATAATGTACGTAATGAACAGTAGGTACATACACACTTACTGTGAAACAGTCAACAGGCAACTAAAGACCAATCATGATGTACGTAATATACAGTTGTTACATACGCACTTACTGTGAAACAGTCATACGGCAACTAAAGACCAATCATGATGTACGTAATGAACAGTAGGTACATACGCACTTACTGTTGAACAGACATTATGCAACTAAAGATCAATCATGATGTACGTAATAGACAGTAGGTACATACGCACTTACTGTGAAACATTCAACAGGCAACTAAAGACCCATCATGATGTACGTAATAGACAGTAGGTATATACGCACTTACTGTGAAACAGTCATCAGGCAACTAAAGACCAATCATGATGTACGTAATATACAGTTGTTACATACGCACTTACTGTGAAACAGTCATACGGCAACTAAAGACCAATCATGATGTACGTAATGAACAGTAGGTACATACGCACTTACTGTTGAACAGACATTATGCAACTAAAGATCAATCATGATGTACGTAATAGACAGTAGGTACATACGCACTTACTGTGAAACATTCAACAGGCAACTAAAGACCCATCATGATGTACGTAATAGACAGTAGGTATATACGCACTTACTGTGAAACAGACATCAAGCAACTTAAGAACAATCATGATGTACGTAATAGACAGTAGGTACATACATACGTACTTACTGTGAAACATTCAACAGGCAACTAAAGACCCATCATGATGTACGTAATAGACAGTAGGTATATACGCACTTACTGTGAAACAGACATCAAGCAACTAAAGACCCATCATGATGTACGTAATAGACAGTAGGTATATACGCACTTACTGTGAAACAGACATCAAGCAACTGAAGAACAATCATGATGTACGTAATAGACAGTAGGTACATACGCACTTACTGTGAAACAGACATCAAGCAACTGAAGAACAATCATGATGTACGTAATAGACAGTAGGTACATACGCACTTACTGTGAAACAGACATCAAGCAACTGAAGAACAATCATGATGTACGTAATAGACAGTAGGTACATACGTACTTACTGTGAAACATTCAACAGGCAACTAAAGACCCATCATGATGTACGTAATAGACAGTAGGTATATACGCACTTATTGTGAAACAGACATCAAGCAACTAAAGACCCATCATGATGTACGTAATAGACAGTAGGTATATACGCACTTACTGTGAAACAGACATCAAGCAACTAAAGACCCATCATGATGTACGTAATAGACAGTAGGTATATACGCACTTACTGTGAAACAGACATCAAGCAACTGAAGAACAATCATGATGTACGTAATAGACAGTAGGTACATACGCACTTACTGTGAAAAGACATCAATCAACTGAAGAACAATCATGATGTACGTAATAGACAGTAGGTACATACGCACTTACTGTGAAACAGACATCAAGCAATTGAAGAACAATCATGATGTACGTAATAGACAGTAGGTACATACGCACTTACTGTGAAACAGACATCAAGCAACTGAAGAACAATCATGATGTACGTAATAGACAGTAGGTATATACACACTTACTGTGAAACATTCATCAGGCAACTGAAGACCAATCATAATGTACGTAATGAACAGTAGGTACATACACACTTACTGTGAAACATTCATCAGGCAACTGAAGACCAATCATAATGTACGTAATAGACAGTAGGTACATACGCACTTACTGTGAAACATTCATCAGGCAACTGAAGACCAATCATAATGTACGTAATGAACAGTAGGTACATACACACTTACTGTGAAACATTCAACAGGCAACTGAAGACCAATCATAATGTACGTAATGAACAGTAGGTACATACACACTTACTGTGAAACATTCATCAGGCAACTGAAGACCAATCATAATGTACGTAATGAACAGTAGGTACATACACACTTACTGTGAAACATTCATCAGGCAACTGAAGACCAATCATAATGTACGTAATAGACTGTAGGTACATATGCACTTACTGTGAAACATTCATCAGGCAACTGAAGACCAATCATAATGTACGTAATGAACAGTAGGTACATACGCACTTACTGTGAAACATTCATCAGGCAACTGAAGACCAATCATAATGTACGTAATGAACAGTAGGTACATACACACTTACTGTGAAACATTCATCAGGCAACTGAAGACCAATCATAATGTACGTAATGAACAGTAGGTACATACACACTTACTGTGAAACATTCATCAGGCAACTGAAGACCAATCATAATGTACGTAATGAACAGTAGGTACATACACACTTACTGTGAAACAGTCATCAGGCAACTGAAGACCAATCATGATGTACGTAATGAACAGTAGGTACATACACACTTACTGTGAAACATTCATCAGGCAACTGAAGATCAATCATGATGTACGTAATGAACAGTAGGTACATACACACTTACTGTGAAACATTCATCAGGCAACTGAAGACCAATCATGATGTACGTAATAGACAGTAGGTACATACACACTTACTGTGAAACATTCATCAGGCAACTGAAGACCAATCATAATGTACGTAATGAACAGTAGGTACATACACACTTACTGTGAAACATTCATCAGGCAACTGAAGAACAATCATGATGTACGTAATGAACAGTAGGTACATACACACTTACTGTGAAACATTCATCAGGCAACTGAAGACCAATCATAATGTACGTAATAGACTGTAGGTACATATGCACTTACTGTGAAACATTCATCAGGCAACTGAAGACCAATCATAATGTACGTAATGAACAGTAGGTACATACGCACTTACTGTGAAACATTCATCAGGCAACTGAAGACCAATCATAATGTACGTAATGAACAGTAGGTACATACACACTTACTGTGAAACATTCATCAGGCAACTGAAGACCAATCATAATGTACGTAATAGACAGTAGGTACATACGCATTTACTGTGAAACATTCATCAGGCAACTGAAGACCAATCATAATGTACGTAATGAACAGTAGGTACATACACACTTACTGTGAAACATTCATCAGGCAACTGAAGACCAATCATAATGTACGTAATAGACAGTAGGTACATACGCACTTACTGTGAAACATTCATCAGGCAACTGAAGACCAATCATAATGTACGTAATGAACAGTAGGTATATACGCACTTACTGTGAAACAGTCATCAGGCAACTAAAGACCAATCATGATGTACGTAATAGATAGTAGGTACATACACACTTACTGTGAAACATTCATCAGGCAACTGAAGACCAATCATAATGTACGTAATAGATAGTAGGTACATACGCACTTACTGTGAAACATTCATCAGGCAACTGAAGACCAATCATAATGTACGTAATGAACAGTAGGTACATACACACTTACTGTGAAACATTCATCAGGCAACTGAAGACCAATCATAATGTACGTAATGAACAGTAGGTACATACACACTTACTGTGAAACATTCATCAGGCAACTGAAGACCAATCATAATGTACGTAATGAACAGTAGGTACATACGCACTTACTGTGAAACATTCATCAGGCAACTGAAGACCAATCATAATGTACGTAATGAACAGTAGGTACATACACACTTACTGTGAAACATTCATCAGGCAACTGAAGACCAATCATAATGTACGTAATGAACAGTAGGTACATACACACTTACTGTGAAACATTCATCAGGCAACTGAAGACCAATCATAATGTACGTAATAGACTGTAGGTACATATGCACTTACTGTGAAACATTCATCAGGCAACTGAAGACCAATCATAATGTACGTAATGAACAGTAGGTACATACGCACTTACTGTGAAACATTCATCAGGCAACTGAAGACCAATCATAATGTACGTAATGAACAGTAGGTACATACACACTTACTGTGAAACATTCATCAGGCAACTGAAGACCAATCATAATGTACGTAATAGACAGTAGGTACATACGCATTTACTGTGAAACATTCATCAGGCAACTGAAGACCAATCATAATGTACGTAATGAACAGTAGGTACATACACACTTACTGTGAAACATTCATCAGGCAACTGAAGACCAATCATAATGTACGTAATAGACAGTAGGTACATACGCACTTACTGTGAAACATTCATCAGGCAACTGAAGACCAATCATAATGTACGTAATGAACAGTAGGTATATACGCACTTACTGTGAAACAGTCATCAGGCAACTAAAGACCAATCATGATGTACGTAATAGATAGTAGGTACATACACACTTACTGTCAAACATTCATCAGGCAACTGAAGACCAATCATAATGTACGTAATAGATAGTAGGTACATACGCACTTACTGTGAAACATTCATCAGGCAACTGAAGACCAATCATAATGTACGTAATGAACAGTAGGTACATACACACTTACTGTGAAACATTCATCAGGCAACTGAAGATTAGTCATACTATAACCTGGATTTGTTATTATAATTAAACTCCACGAGGCCGCCTTTTTGAGTAGCAGGCCTGTGTTTGAGCAGCAGGCCTGTTTTTGAGCAGCACGCCTTTGTTTGAGCAGCACGCCTTTGTTTGAGCAGCAGGCCTGTGTTTGAACAGCAGGCCTGTGTTTGAGCAGCAGGCCTGTGTTTGAGCAGCAGCCCTGTGTTTGAGCAGCAGCCCTGTGTTTGAGCATGAAATACTGACCGTTAGCTCAGTCAACAATTCGTACGTTGGAATTTACAGTCCGAAAACCTAATCATTCATCTATCAATTATGAAGGAAAAGGTACTAAGTTTGAAAGGCTTCAGATTAATTCTATGTTTAATTAATTAAAATATTCTTTAATTTCCTAATTAAAGAGCATATATAAGATATGTCCGGAAATTGAACATAAAAAAATAATGTACAACACAAATAAATTGTCCCAATAAATGTATGAAATTGAAACATGTTACATATCAATAAAATATAAAAGTTAAGTTTAAAGT
This sequence comes from Stictocephala bisonia, assembly GCA_035578905.1. Classification (NCBI taxonomy): domain Eukaryota; kingdom Metazoa; phylum Arthropoda; class Insecta; order Hemiptera; family Membracidae; genus Stictocephala; species Stictocephala bisonia. The sequence goes on from JAQJVL010001151.1 coordinate 45,650, forward strand.
AGTCGATAAAATTGAATAGGCCTATTTCTTATTTAATTTTTACGGTGACAAGGAGTAAATATTCCTGAGTGATATTCACGATGACAGTCACAAAAACATATTTGTAATAACTGGCAGTGTAATAACTGGTAGACAACGTATGTGGCTTCTTCACGGTTTTAAACTGTGAAAATATTTGCATTAAAGACGTTTATGATGTGTTTGTACCTTGTTCTGATAACATGCATTCACACGATCTTGGTGTTTTGGTGTTTGTAAGTGTATTTTATTTGAGGTGGGTTTGTTTACATGTATCTTTTTACTTATAATTGTATGGCCTGTTTTAAATTGTTACTGTCGGACCCTGCAGTCACCATGTGCCATTCACTTTCGTTCTATGTTTTAAGTTTGGTTTTCACTAGTAGGCGGTCAGATGACAAAAATTGAGTCATCGTGAACATTTTTTTGTTTGTAATAGTAAAATATGTTATAATAATTGTAAATACATATTTACTCCCCATGCTCTCCACTCTAACATTTACTCTATTAATGTTTCAGACCCACCAAGATGGACAACCTCGGCATGGTGCTGGACAAGAAGTCCACATCTGTCATCAACCTGAACCAGGACACTTTCAACACCTCGTCAACGTAAGTAGTGTTGCTCTATAACTACGTGGCCGTGTACTTTCTGCGATCATTTTCTAGCTTTCATTAAATTTTCTCAAAAAAGATTTCTTTTTAACCCTTAACTAGTCACGCGGGGTATTTTGAAACCCCAATAGATATACTTTTTTATTTTTAATATAAATAATATTTTATTTGTATTGCCTCAGGTTTTATAGTAGTTGAATATAATAAACAAGTTTACGTGAAACATTAATGAAACATTGTTTAACTTTTTAAATCAAAATTACATTTAATGCTTATTTTATAGACAGTAAAAATTTTTCTTTTGTTAATAATGATAAATTAAAGCTTTTGTTAATGCTGGTATCTACATACACTCATAAAACTAAGAAAACATAACAAGAATTTGAAATAAATAACTAAAAAAAAAAACTGTGGCAACCATTTTTGTATTACAAAGAGGCTTACAAAAGCATTACAAAAGTGACTATTTTTGTAATGTTGATTTTAAAAATTTATAAAAAATGCAACAACCATTCTGCTTTATTTTGGTATGTACGTATATGTATAGAGGCGTGTAACTAAACGGATTTTAGTAATATATGTTTATAAACAAATGAATTACAATTTTTCTTTAGCTGAGGTTTCGAAAAATCCCATGAGACCAATTAACTAAGGGTGTGATTGCATGGGACCATTTATGGGTTAAATCCTCAGGAAAACTCATTATATTACCATCTTTACATACCTATCTATCATTATGTAATACGTATTCAATTAATAACTATAAATATTGTAAGGAAACTGTATAAATGAAGTAAATTTTACAACTTAAACGTACGGAGGTGCTGCAGCAAAGGAACGTAAAGGGGGTCTTCAGAGCATTATGTGTGTAGGATGAGTGGGAGGGGGTGGTTGGTCAGTAGTTTCCAGGATGGACATGTGTAGTGGTAATTTCCTCAGCATCGCACGTTGTAAATGTAAGTGGGGAGGGGTCTTAAGTTGAAATGTGTGTAAGACAGTAGCTACTCAAGTTGATCGCACGTTGTAAATGTAGGTGGGGAGGGGTCTTAAGTTGAAATGTGTGTAAGACAGTAGCTACCCAAGTTGATCGCACGTTGTAAATGTAGGTGGGGAGGGGTCTTAAGTTGAAATGTGTGTAAGACAGTAGCTACCCAAGTTGATCGCACGTTGTAAATGTAGGTGGGGAGGGATCTGAAGTCGAAATTTGTGTAAGACAGTAGCTACCCAAGTTGATCGCACGTTGTAAATGTAGGTGGGGAGGGGTCTTAAGTTAAAATGTGTGTAAGACAGTAGCTACCCAAGTTGATCGCACGTTGTAAATGTATGTGGGGAGGGGTCTTAAGTTGAAATGTGTGTAAGACAGAAGCTACCCAAGTTGATCACAGATGTTATTAGGGTGATGCGTGCCGTATGACGTTTACTTGTTTTGTATTTCTAAAACTCATAATATACTAATAAAGAGAATAAGTTTAGTTATGTTAATATTTGCCAAATTTTATGATTGTTGAGTTATATAGAAATTGTAAACAAAATTATCTGTAGCCAAGTATTTACATTATTTTATTATTTGAATTACCAAACTGGTAATTGGTATTGGGTCATCGTGGTATATTATTATAGTAGATGATTAAGAAAATCACTATAGAAGAACATTGGATGTTAGTGATTCTGAGAGTATATAGAGTTTAATAATAGCGCCTATAGAGTAATAATAATATTACTTTTAATATATTTTTCATTATATTTCAATTTACTCGTTAAGTATTACTGTAATTAAAAATGAGTAATTCATTAATAGAATTTATTAGCTAAATATTAACTTTCTATATTCATTTTCTCCTTACATGGGGTGCCTCAAGGTTGGTTTGTGAGCCTCTGTTCTTATAGAAAGGCTCTCGATCTCCTTTACAGTAATGATTACCTACATCAAACTAGGACAAGGATCCATAACTCAATGACTCTGAATATTCACAATTCCACTATAATTTTCAAAACGAAAAAAGTGCACCCTATTAGACAGGTACAGAACTAGTAATCCAGGTATTTCTCGACTTTCGAACACATAAGGATCAAGGCAACGCACGTAGTTGGCGAACAGGTCGTGATCGCACGTGGAGCAAGAGTCGTAATTTTGATTCTTCGAGCAACAGTTAAATGTCGGCAAAACACAATCAATCCTAGGAACTAACACTAACAATAGTGTATTAAGAACTGCTGTCATTGTCCTTGTCTTTTTTTTTTCAGATTAAAACTGACCGAGGAGAATGGAAAACCACCCTTTAAACCATCAAAATTGGACACAGAACTATACGATCCGTTCTCTAATAGGGACATGACTCATGCCACCCCGTAAGTAATTCACATATAATATATACTGTATATTGGTTCGTAAGGAATATACTTTGATGATAATGCAATATTCGGGACTGGTGTAGTGCTGGAACCCAGCTGCTTGGAGATTAAGTGTTGCGGAAATTGTAGGCGACAACTCAGCCCTCTATCACTGACATGGCGTCCGATCAGTGGTTGCCAACGACGTGGACTCTTCTGGAGAAGTCTGGGGTGTTCAAGTGGGATTATAGTCAGGGTTCAGGCATTTTGAACTGAGCCTCAGGATTGTCATTTTGTCGTAAGTCAGACCTACACTAGATAGTTTGGATTCCACGCTAATCTATAGGTACCTTGGGGCTATTGCGATATTAATAAATGACCGTCTCAGAGGAACAGTCTGCATTCGTTAGTAACAATGACTACACTCGCTTATGTACATTCATCGTACTGATACTGTGCACTACATTTCAGGTAGCAGTTGATATTCCGAACCAGACCTCTTCAATAAATCTTACAGGTAGTTAAACAAAATGATAAGAAATAACAACTGATTTGTCAACAAGCATGTGTTGAAAGTAAAAAGTTATTGAATAACCTAACTATCTTAACTTAATATAACTTAACCAACTTATTCGTGACAAATTCCAGAGCCTTTACGCAGACGTTAGGGACTCGGGTACCTGCTGGATTATGTGTGTAACTACGGTGAGATGAATAGGTGTGCAATATTGATTCATTCGCTCAACACATAATAAAGCTAATATTTACCTTTAATAGAGTCTTAAACAAATAGCTATTGTTATTTATTGATTACTTGATGGGAACATCTCTCGATAAACACGTGCATTGATTCAATATCATCAACACAATGAATTAATATTATCAAACATTATGTTACTTTTAATGTGCCGTGCTAGATAAATGCTTTATTTTGGTTATTCGAGAACTGATATTTTTATCAATACATCATTGCATTCATCTTTTAAAATATTAACTATTGGTAGACCTACAATTTGTATTTTTTGTAATAGCCTTATTTCAGTTATTTTAAGAGACACGCCATTTTGAAGTAAGAAACTGCATTAATTATACTTTTTTTCTTTCATAAAGAATGTTATTTAAGGGTATTCGGCACTCCAAGATACATTTTTTTTATTTATAGCTGTTTAATTATTTTATTATTTTTGTTGTCTTAGCAGGTTACTAAATAAGAGGAAAACATGATGTTTATCTTTTAAAATAATGTATAGTTTGAGGAAAAACATTTTTTTAAAGTTTTATTTAAAAAAAATTATATTCTATAACAAGTACTGGGCCAATTTAATTTTATATGGTATCAAAGTCATAAACCATCCTTCTGTTTACGTCAAATGAAGGTACTTTCCAATTATTTTAAGCCCTAAACGTGCTGATGTATCAAATTTATTACTATAATCACTTTCTTTGAATGAAACCTTGTAGGAATCAGCAAATCCCACTACTGGTGTGGTTTCTATTGACAAACTACTAGCACACAAACAGCCTGGACTAGGATGTAGGCCCACCAAAACATTTAACTGTTTGACATTCACTAAAATTTAGTGGCATTTTCATCGATGTCAATTCTATTGTGGTAGCTGTTATACAAAGCAAATCCAGTTTTATTTATCACTAGTTCTTCATATGTATATTCAACTAAATTAGCAATATCATTCTGTACAGTCTCGTGTAACAGTTGATTCTTCTCTAATCCCAACCTCACTTACAATTTTCCCTAGGCCTAGATCAATTTTAGAATCTCTATCTCTTTCTCACCTTTGTGAACATTTTTTAAATTTCTCTTTGATAAGATAAACTTTTCTTTCTTCTTCCTATTTTACTTCAAAAATAAAACACAAACTTCACTAACTGTACTAATATAAACATTTACTACAACAGGAAATCAGACATAAACAAATCAACATAACAGGAAACAGCTGACTTAAAAATATTATTTACCTGTCAAAATTAAATAAACAAACCCTCTTATATATTTTTCTCATAAAACACATCATCAGATATATTATTCATTATTTATTTCTGACACCGATTATAGAGATATGGGCGAATATGAGGAGTGAATGAGTGTGATAAGTGAAGATGAACGAGTGTAGTCATTGTTACTATGTTAGTTCAAATTAGCTCAGAAAGGAATATTTATTAATAGCCAATAGCCAGGGCAGTTATGGGACCTACAGCTTAACGTGGAATCCGAATCACGTAGTGTTGGTATGATTTTCAGCCAACTGACAAGTCTGATACTCAGTTCTCTTCTCTACACATCTGAACTTTGACTACCATCCAACATTGACACCCCAGACTTCTCTAGTAGTGTCCACGTCGATGGCAACTATTAATTTTATGCTTGTATTTTGTTTGGCTTGCTTTATTCCATTATTTTATAATTGTATAATAAACACTGAGCCCAATCACAGACAATCCTCCGTAAAGCAAAGGTTGCACTTACTTCTAAAACAATATATTTAATGCCGAAATGTTATTTTATATAGATTATTCTTGTTCGGAATATAATGGGGAATGTAAAAATAAGCAAAAAATTTTTTGAAAAATTCAACTTTTTTAACATTTTGGAGTGCTAAATCCCCTGAAGACTCTTATCTTCAATCAAAATTTCACCTCAATCAAAAAATAGTTTCAGAAAAGTATAAAACGTTTAGTAAAACATAGAAAATGGTGGATATTTAAGTAAAAAAAGTTGAAAAACTTTTTATTAACATTGTTGTTTCTTTTTAAAATCATGCTATTATGTCTCAGGATATTCTGTGTTATATTTTTGTACTTAATTATTCTTAAGACGCTGATCGTCAAGATATGGTTGATTATGGATTTGGAATGAGTATGATGAGAGTAGATGAGTGAATGAACAGAGACTTCTATCTGGTGAATGTAGTCATTGTTACAAACTAAGGCCGTCTATTCCTCAGTAAGTGTAATTAATTAATGGCCCAATGTCAAATGAACAGCCGGTGGATACCAGCAGATCTCTTTCCAAATCTATTATGACTCTAACTGGGATTGAACTGAGAACCATTCTCTCATGAAGCTGGGCTTAAACCAATTACACTACCGAAAAACTGTAAACAGCATTATTAGTCGTGTATTCAAGAAGTTACAGGTTACGATAAAATAGGTATTTTATTTCAGACATGTTTCATCTTCAAGAGTTTGTATTTAAGTCCTGGTGTGAGAACTATGGATCTATAACTTCATTACTACTGACGGAGGGTCAACGTTCTCGCTGACGTCGCGGTTTTACCAGGAGTCCTATGACGTCATTGCCGTTGTGACCACAGAGACGTCCCTCGACCAAGAGTAGCCGAAGTTTCAAGACACTTTCTCTAGTAAACAAGGGACAAGAACGTGGCAACGTTGCTTTTCTGTGTTCCCCGTAAAACTGTTTGTATAGCTGTAAAGTTTCAAGGCCCTATCTCTAGTAAACAAGGGACAAGAGTATGGCAACGTTGCTTTTCTGTGTTCGCCGTAAAACTCTTTGTTTGTATAACTGTAAAGTTTCAATTACCTTCCATCAATAACAATTTTTAAACGATATTTAACAAATTAAAATGGTTTTGAATTTACTTTAATCCAGGAGTCTATTGTGGCTTCATCGCATGCGCGTTAAACTGAATCGGAGTAAGGAGCAAATAAGCTGCTGAACAACGAGGCACTTCAGAAACCTGGAATGAAGGTCGGGAAGCCAACCAGGTAGAAACCCGTCATCATGATTTATGACATGAAGGCTGAATTGAAGTATGACGAGGTCAGGCAAGAGGTTTTTAGTAGGAATATGGAAGCAAGTGAAATACCAGAGGAAGAGTTTAAGGAATAATTCCAGGTGAGACACAGGTACAAGGAAGCTAGCAGAAGCAGATATGCAGGCAAGAGAAGCCATTTGGTATTTGAATACTCCGTGAGGGTCAGGAATTGGTTAAGAAGAAAATGACGAGTTTTTATATAATAAGAAAGCTGCAGGATAAAGGACTTCGTGGCTATAGCCAGGTGCTATAGATTTCAGATGTGTGGACACGTCGCAACGCACTGCAATAGTGCAAAGCCCTGTTGCTCGAATTGCGGGGAAGATCACGACTTCAAGGATTGTAAGAACAAAGGAAAGCCATGCTGTGTCAACTGCAATAGTGAAGGAAGGATCGAGAATAGACATCAGCCACTTGGAGGAAATGCTCTGTCTACGAGAAAGCGGTGAAGAGGTAGAATGAACACATAGATTATAGATTGAAGGATAGGTCAGGTAAATGTAGGCCGAGGGAAAATCATCATGGAGGAAATGGTCAGAACGAGTAGGAAAGAAAACCTTGATATGGTGCTCATCCAGGAGCCATATGTTAGAGACAACACCATCAAGGGATACGATGGAAAGTGGTATTATGGTAGGAGTGGGGACGAAGACGTTGCAAGTGCAGTAGTGGTTCTGAATGACAAGTACGATGCTATGCTGATAGGACAAGAAACAGATGGAGCATGTATGAGTGTTAGACTGGAGAGTAAAGGATGTGCATTGATTCTGGTAAGTCTGTACTACCAACCGTCAGAGGGTATAAACGGACATCTAAGAAAAGCGGTAGAGATTATCAGAAGAAAGGAAGGCAAAGAAGTCGTCATTGGAGGAGTTTTCAACGTTAGGTCAAGGCTGTGGCGGAGCGACAGAACAGACAGAAGGGGAGAAAAGGTCGAAGAAATTGTATTTACCTGGGACTTAGTGACCCTGAACGAGAGAAGTAGATGGACTACGTTTGAGAACACTCAAGGTGGATCTTCAAACATCGATGTGACGATAGACAATTGGAAAGTCGTCGAAGAATCTTTGGGAGATTATCAAGTGATAAAATTTGAGGTTAAGAACAGAGTGCAAGCAAGAATAGGCAGTAACGAGATGAGAGAAGAATCATGGAACCTGAGAGAATTGGAGGAATTTTGTTATGGTTTTAGTCGAAGAAGGGCTAAACTGGGACATACAGACGTAGATAGGTGTGCGGAAGAAATCCAAGGAGTGATTCAGAGGGTAATGGAGAGAGCGGCGCCTAGATCTAGGAAAGGCTAGAAGAAAGTTGGACTGAGACGATTGAAGACTTGGACCATATTGGACTTGAGAATTCAGATCAAAGCTGTGAAGATGTAGGCGAAGGTGGCTGAGACCTCGAAGTGAGGAGGACAGAAGAATATTTGTGACAAATTATGTGTGGAAGATTCGGAAATAAAAGAAGAACGCATGGCAAAGACTCCTGAATGGAGATGGAGAATGTGATACCTGGGGAAAGGCCTACAAGATTATCATGGGCAGGATGAAGAAGGAACCTACACTGGTGAGTCTGAGAAAGGCAGATGGACGTTACACGGTGACAGTAGAAGATACCTTGAAGACAATAATAGAAGAACTGCTGTCTGACCACAACGCAGAGGAGGACACAGTTGAGCAATGAGTACTGAGGACAGAGATGGAATTGGAGTCTGAAGGTGCTGAAGAGGTAAACTTCACAGAGGCTGAATTGGACGAGGTGTTGAAGCAGATGAAGAATGGGAAGGCATCTGGATACGACGGAGTCAATATCGAGATTGTGAAGAGGATGTATGGAAGAATAAGAGGTCACCTGTTAGGTTTGTACAACAGGATGTTAACGGAAGGAGTCTTCCCGTCAGCATGGAAACAAGGACTAGTGAAAGTGTTTCTGAAAATCAAGGACAAGGACCCGAGTCTAGTGAAGTCGTATAGACCAGTGACCCTGTTGTCTGTGTTAGGGAAGATAGAAGAGAAGCTGTTGGTCAGAATGATGAGAAGGTGGCTGGAAGAGGTGAATTGAATACTCTGCCGCACTGGCGACAGACAGTACGGATTCATAGAGGGAAGAGGAACTTCGGACGTATTAATGAAGGTGAAGAAAGAAGTGGAAGAGACGGAAGAGAAGTATGTGCTAGCGGTCTCATTGGACATCTCAGGGGCGTTTGACTCTGCATGGTGGCCCGAGATTTTGAAGATGTTGAGAACATGGAACTGCCCAAGAAATGTATACAGAGGAATCAGAGACTACTTCACAAGAAGAGACGTCGTGCTGAGAGTACGAAACGGGGAAGCCGGAAAGAGAATGACAAGGATGCCCACAAGGATCGGTAGTAGGACCACTCTTGTGGAACGCGATGTTTGACAGACTTTGGAAAAAATGAAATGAAATGAAAAAGGTTTTATTTTGTGAGGCAAAGTTAGGACCATTAGGTCCTCTCTTACACTTAACCTCACAAAGAAAAATTAAAACATAACTACAATGAGTATATCTAAGAGTTCATACGTGTTAACTGCTCCTGAGCACAAGTTTAACAACAATAAAAAATTAGAGTTTTAAGATAATTAAAACTAAACAAATCAAGCATAAAGGGTGAAAGAACATAAAACAAAGAAGAAAACAAAAACTATTACTTACATGAAAAAAAAAATAAATAAATAAACAAATAAAAAATAAATACAAAAATAAATAAATAACCAAATAAGTAAATAATAAATAAATAAAATAATAATAATAAATAAAAATTATTCCATGAACTGATCACAACAATCACACATCACACAATACACCCAGTCCAACATTGACAGCAAGGCCAAGGCCTACAATCCCCACGAATCCGCCGACAACCACTCCCTTAGTGCCGCAACAAACCGAGCTCGACTATCAATATTTCGAGTTGAAGGATCAAGTTTATTCCACAATCTGCAGGCAGTGACAGTAAAAGATCTATTGTAAAGTGCTGTTCGATGAGCTGGAATAGTTAACATTGAAGAACCCTGACGCGTGTCCCGATTACTTATGCTGAAGTTAAACACAACATTTGAAGCTAAATAAGAAGGATTTTTGGATTGAAGAACATTGTACAGTAAAGATAAAATTTTGACTTTTCTGTACTCAAATAACTTCAGTAAATTTAGCCGTCTGAAGTAAGGAGTGATATGTTCATCTCGACGGAGGTTGAAAATATAACGTAGACAGTAGTTCTGCGCTCTTTGAAGTTTACTAGAAAGATGGATAGGCATGTCATTGATGACAATGTCGCAGTAGTCAAAGTGGGGAAATACAAGAGTTTTCACCAGCATAATCTTAACATCTAAAGGTAAACAATTATAATATCTCTTAAGAGTGTAAATACCAGCAAAAACCATATTACATGTTAAAGATACATTATCAGACTATGTAAGTGTATTATTCATAAGGAGTCCCAAGTTCTTAATTTTGTCACAGTAGTTAAGTGAATTATTATCAATAGAGATGCGGGGTACTGTATCAATATGTGCCATCAGTCTGTTATGTCCAATAATAGTAGGTTGAGTCTTGTTGTTGTTCAGTCTTAAGCTGTGTCTGAACGCCCAGTCACCAATAGATTTAATGCCAGAATTCATTTTATTAACCCCTTCATTTAAGTCTGGTACATCAACGTGAGAGTATATTTGTAAATCGTCAGCATAAAGGTGATATTTACAGTGATAAATGCTGTTGGTCAAGTCATTGATGTACAGAGTAAACAGTAGAATGGATGGATTGGAGGATTGGAGGATGGATCTAGGAGAAGGTGTGACGATCACAGCTTATGCGGACGATGCACTACTGTTGGTGAGAGGCCGATCGACGGAACAGCTGATAGAGCGAGGAAGCGAAGCTGCAAGAAGAGTTATAGAATGGGGAAGAAGTAGGAAGTTGACTTTTTCAAGAACCATTTGAAGATAAACGAAGGGACTTCAAAGAACTATTGCTGAGGAAGAAACCAAGATGTTTTGGATTCGACGCAGAAACAAGAAAAGCGTTCAAGGACACAGCCAGAAGCTTAGGAAGAAAACGCGAGAGATGAAGAAGATGAAGAACATAAAAAATAAAAACCAAATAAGTAAATAAGAGAGAAAATAGAGATATGAAACAAAATACCGATGATCTCTAGCGTAAAGGGCGTTAGGGTGAGGGGAGATGTGCTTTAGGGTTGGGGGTACAGAATAATAATAATAATAATAATAATAATGGCTTTATTGTACAAAAGTGTTTTATACAATTGGCGAACTTAGGACTAATAAGTCCTCTCTTACAGTTAACCCTTTTATGTTAAAATAGTAATATAACAAAGCCTAAAACAGAATGTGCCCAGAAGAGGAATAAGGCTGAAGCCAAGAAGAAGGAAGCAAAGAAAGGATCAGGAAAGCGGTCTGGTAAATAAACTAGACTTGAGCCAGGGGTGGTGGTGGGAAATGTGGGCTTCGACCCAGCACATCTCTCTCTCCCCCCCCCCCCTCTCTCTCTCTCTCTCGTCTCCTGTTTCCTTCCAACATACGCTGAAGTGTCTAATAGTACGTCAGTCATTCGGCCGACCGCTTATTTGAATATAATCACAGTTAGATAGCAGCAGAGGCGTGTGTCTACATCAAATGCATTGTCTTGAACTTTCTGTTAGTTTCTATAGTCAGCGTTGAAACTGTCAGTGAAACATTTACCACTGTCCACAAATAATAACATTACTACACAAATAAATGAAAATGCTTTTAACATGGTTTCCAAAACCCAGTCAGTACACTACCAAGAACATATCTCAGGACGAGAAAGAAAATCCCGAACTAATGGAAGCCCTAGACATAAGTGAAATAAAATTTGGTGATTCAGTTCCGAGTTTCCTGTTATTACTTCTTCGTTGATAACAGTTTTCCAAAGTAACAGTCTACATCCGGCAACAGGTTCTTGATTGTCGTCCAGAAACGCTGTGCACATAACAGACAATCCCTCAAGGTCGACCAGATTGTAACCACGCAATGTATTCCTATCTACTCGATATCTATCTCTCTCATGCGGTTATTTCACAATGACCACTCCTTTATTACAAGTATTCTTCATGGAAACCGTTCCTGAGAAAGGATAACTGTTAAAGCCCCGTCTACACGACGCGGGACTCGGCGAATCGCTGATCAAGGTTATCACAAACTCGGCGAATCCCACGCGTCGTTTAGATAGCAATTTCGCGATTTGACGAGCTAGCTCGAGGTGGCTCGTACCAGCCCGTCACCCCGAGTCAGTTCCCGCAAGTTGTCGGTAAAACACAAAACATTAAAGGGTTTGGGCTCGGTAAAACGCGAGCCTGGCTCGGCTCGTGTTACTGTCTACAAGATCTTAAGTTCGTACTGATGACTCACAATTGGGAAGAATATAGGAGGGTACAAACTTATTTTTTAGTGCGAATTTGAAACTATTTATCGTTTAACTGGGAAACGCATTTTACTGATTATAAATGTAAAAAAACGGAAATTAATCAGACAATTTTAACATATAAAAACTACTAATTTGAGTTGTAAAATAAAGGAAAATCGTTTATAAACCGGAATGAAAGGAAAATTACATATGTTGTAAAATTTTATAATTCAAATGTGCCTGTTTAGCAAATACAGTATACTGAATACAAAATTCTTAAAACATTAATGTAATACAAATATAAGTCACTCATGATATTAAAAATTAATTAACTAGCACATTATGTATTACTGGTAGCACTTACAACCCAAAGAGATGTCACTTATAGTTTATTTATACACTCAAGGATAGTTTCCGTGATCTACTTCGGTAAACCAAGAATATGTTTCTTAAAACAGGGAATTGACTTCATGAAGTATTCACATACAAATGGCACCTAATTTCTCCTGGATCTAATTGTCAATTTCAGTTACCGGTTTTTTCGTTTTTTGACGGATGTCATCAAAATTAGTTTTCCGTCAGCACTTCTTTCCGTCACTACTTCTTATCATCGTAAACTAATAACCATCGTACTGGAGTAAGTAATATTTTCAGGAAAATAATGTTTAGACCATAAATCTTACAAATTAATCTATTATTCTTATTACTAATTAAAAATACAATTTTTGTACGTTGTGAAAACCATGGTGCAAGTACCTACTTACCTACACCATGGTGAAAACACTTTATACTTTAATAAAACACTAGTTAGCTTCATCTAGACCGGGAACAAACTAGCCGTGGGACAGGAAGGAGTCAAGCGCTCCTGGAAAACCACGTTGACAGAAAACACTAAAAAAAGTGTTGAGGTTATAGGCAATGGTCGTATCCAAATTCACACACCATAAAAAGTACCAGCAGCCACATAGGCTCTACCGACACGGCGTCCGCTCAATGGTTACCATCGACTAATAAAGAAGTCTGGGGTGCCCATGTTGGATGGTTGTCAATGTTCATATGCTTGCTGAGGATAGTAACAATGACAGTCGACCTTAGTTAGTAACAATGACTACACTCGTTTATCTACACTCATATTTGCCCATATCTTGACGATCGACGGTTTATGAATGAATAATAATGACATTTAGAACTCCCATCAGAAGGTAAGATAGAGTGGATTTATAGACCAGTTACCGAGTCAAGTGTAGAGTGTTTTGTTAGTTGTGGTGTTTACAATGTTGAATTCTGTGCTAAGTAATGGAGTGTAGTAATGAAGTCACACTGGAGTTTTTGGATCTGTATGAAAAGAACCTGTAATATTGAATCCCCTTAATGCAGACCACAAAGACCGCCATTAAGTGTACGATGCGTGGAAACGTATTCAAACGAGTTTCGCTATTGAATGTTCCATGAAGGAACTAAAAGAGAAAAAAAGACTATCTCATGGTCACATATAGGAAACTTTTTGGAAAAATAAAGAAGACAGGCATGTAACTACATAATACGCTGCAGTGCAAGCTATTAATTCCTCTTCTCACATAATAGAGTATAATTACTGGCTTAGCCTTCTCTACACGAGCCACCCCGCGCCGTTTGGACAGTAGGCTCGCGTTGGCTCATGATGGTTCGTATATTCATCCAAACCTCTAAGTCATCAGCGACTCGCCTAGTTCCGCGTTGTGTAGACGAGGCTTTACTCGAATTGGTCGAATGATTCTCGTCTTTTACTTGAACAGGAAGCTAGTTTCCTAGAAAATAGCGATCACATAGTCTGGCCTAACGTGGCCTTGAGAGTGATCATTCCTCCCAACTGATATATGAATGAACCCTTGTGTTCTTATTTGGTTCCACTTCAAGTGTTATGAATAGTAATGCATCTTGGGAAAACTTCTGTAGAGTGAGTGATACACTTTAAAAAAATTATGCTTATTTGCTTTTGTTAGGCGATAAATATAGACGTGTTTAAAAATGTCCTTAAGAAATGTGCAGCCCTTATAACTTAGATAAAGAGTCTCAACATTCCCGAAGGTCGTGAGATAGGAAGGGGATGGGGGTGGTTCGATACCTGGTCGTTGGTCGTTGAAGAAATCCACTGTTTGAATAATATGCATGATCATACATAGCCTGTCATATAAAATATAAAAAATAGCCTATAGAGAATCCAAAAATAATTGTACGTCCACATCCCACAGGAGCGGATCCAGGTCCGGGCGAGCCGGGCAACCGCCCGGGGCCCCGCGGCGCGACCCAGACCTAACAAAACACGTCGGGTCGATCGGTAACAGGTGCGGGGCCCTTAAGCCCCACGGGCCCATAAACAAGCAAAGAGTAAAAGAGACATAGAAATCTGCTATACTAATATTTCTCACTCCGTAATTATTGAGTCATTATTTAAAGAATACTTAAAGAAATGCATAAAAAAACGAGCCAGCGGGGCCGTGCGGTCCAGACCTAAATGAAAATGCAGGTCGGTTAGGAGCGCGACTCCTTAACCAGCTCCATAAGCCAGCAAAAGCAGCAAAGGGCGAATCAGTGTGAAATACTTGAATAAAACCAAAATCCTGTTTTTGTTATTTTCATTTTATTTATTTATTTATTTTTTTTGTATAGCCCTCCTGTGCCTAAAGCGGCTCGAATTGAATATATAATGGAACACTTTTATTCTATATTCAATTTGAGCCGCAGAAAGAATATAGAAAGCTGGTTCATTAGCCCAGGGCCCTTATCTAACTCAAGTAGACGATTGAAAGACAGGTAGGGCTATGTGCCACTGTGCTAGAAATAAAGAAATGGTCATAAATCGAAAACTGTCAGTCAATAAAAACCAAGGATATCGCCTATAATTACTATTATAGCTATATCGACGTTCATAAATTGCATTGAGACTCAAGTTTAGTAGATTTATGTCAGTAAGTCTCTAGTACAGTATATTATTTAGGACGTGGTGTATCCAGGCCTCATTTATGACAGGAAGTCTCTAGTACAGTATATTATTTAGGACGTGGTGTATCCAGGCCTCATTTATGACAGGAAGTCTCTAGTACAGTATATTATTTAGGACGTGGTGTATCCAGGCCTCATTTATGTCAGGAAGTCTCTAGTACAGTATATTATTTAGGACGTGGTGTATCCAGGCCTCATTTATGACAGGAAGTCTCTAGTACAGTATATTATTTAGGACGTGGTGTATCCAGGCCTCATTTATGACAGGAAGTCTCTAGTACAGTATATTATTTATAGGACGTGGTGTATCCAGGCCTCATTTATGTCAGGAAGTCTCTAGTACAGTATATTATTTAGGACGTGGTGTATCCAGGCCTCATTTATGTCAAGAAGTCTCTAGTACAGTATATTATTTAGGACGTGGTGTATCCAGGCCTCATTTATGTCAGGAAGTCTCTAGTACAGTATATTATTTAGGACGTGGTGTATCCAGGCCTCATTTATGTCAGGAAGTCTCTAGTACAGTATATTATTTAGGACGTGGTGTATCCAGGCCTCATTTATGACAGGAAGTCTCTAGTACAGTATATTATTAAGGACGTGGTGTATCAGGCCTCATTTATGACAGGAAGTCTCTAGTACAGTATATTATTTAGGACGTGGTGTATCCAGGCCTCATTTATGTCAGGAAGTCTCTAGTACAGTATATTATTTAGGTCGTGGTGTATCCAGGCCTCATTTATGACAGGAAGTCTCTAGTACAGTATATTATTTAGGACGTGGTGTATCCAGGCCTCATTTATGTCAGGAAGTCTCTAGTACAGTATATTATTTAGGACGTGGTGTATCCAGGCCTCATTTATGTCAGGAAGTCTCTAGTACAGTATATTATTTAGGACGTGGTGTATCCAGGCCTCATTTATGTCAGGAAGTCTCTAGTACAGTATATTATTTAGGACGTGGTGTATCAGGCCTCATTTATGACAGGAAGTCTCTAGTACAGTATATTATTTAGGACGTGGTGTATCCAGGCCTCATTTATGACAGGAAGTCTCTAGTACAGTATATTATTTAGGACGTGGTGTATCCAGGCCTCATTTATGACAGGAAGTCTCTAGTACAGTATATTATTTAGGACGTGGTGTATCCAGGCCTCATTTATGACAGGAAGTCTCTAGTACAGTATATTATTTAGGACGTGGTGTATCAGGCCTCATTTATGTCAGGAAGTCTCTAGTACAGTATATTATTTAGGACGTGGTGTATCAGGCCTCATTTATGACAGGAAGTCTCTAGTACAGTATGTTATTTAGGACGTGGTGTATCAGGCCTCATTTATGACAGGAAGTCTCTAGTACAGTATATTATTTAGGACGTGGTGTATCCAGGCCTCATTTATTCTGATATCCAAACTATCCACATCCACTTATAGTAACAAACATATTTTTTCGGGAAATAAAGTATACTTTTACAGACAATATCAATATAGGCCTACATCTAAACAGCTGTACGGGTTAGACGGTATTTAATTACGTACGGGTTAGACGGTTAGGGTTTTCAATACGTTGCTAAAATACACAGTAAAACGTACAGATTCTTCTGTAGCTGTAGCTAGCTGTGATACTGTATGTAGGTGAGAGATCGGGATGAGTGTGTCAGCGGTCAGTCACAGCGGCTGGCGGAAGGAAGGAAGGTGCAGATTGTGAGGGTCAGTTGTTGGAAATAACAATTTCAAGCTACAAATTTGTCGCATCTCTTGTAATATGATCCGACATCCGATCATGTCCGACAAATCTATACTATGAGTTAAGTTTGCCAAAGTGTAAATATGCAACCGGACGTAGCTGTCAAACACTTAGAAGGGCTGGATGGGTAGAGGGATCAAGATTTTCAGTCTGCATTAGTGTCGACGAAAAGGGAAGTAGCAGTCATTACAAGAACATTCAAACCCTAAAAAAGGAGACAAAAGATAAGACGTTCGAATAAGAACAAGAAGACGAAGTTACTGAACAAACCCCTGAAGATAATAAACTACTCCTTAACAATCGTAGATGCAGTTCAAGCAAGCTGTAAACCAAGATGTTCGGCTTTGAAAACTTATCAAAACAGTATTGATTTCCTGCACCACCTTAAGGAACTTCGTAGTATGAGTGATAAAGAATTGATAAACAACTGTAAAGACCTAAGAATGACACTAAGTGACGGAGACAACTAAGCTATCGACGCACTAGAAATTTATGAAAAAATAAAAATACTAACATTCGTCTATGATTCGGTATTTCCCCTAACCGATGGGCCATTTGTGCATGTTTTGCAAGCATTTATCTTAAAAAACGATATAAAATATAAATATCTACCTATGGTTACCAAATTGTATATCAATATGTTTACCTTGAGTTATAGAATGATAAAAAAGTATAATCACAATTAAAAAATATATTTATCATAGGGTACCAGTAAATTGAAAACAAATAGGGCCTATGTTATGTTTGAAAACGAAAACTTTACATGACCAATAGGGCTACATCAGACCCTATCCACCACATAAAAAGAGTGAGATAGCCATTTTGTTGTTAATACTGTGCTGAATTCAAATATATAAGAATACATCTATACGGTTTTATAAGATAAAAATTACAAGTTTACCGTAACCATGGAACGACGCATTTGTGTTATACACAAAGTATATACACCATTTATATACCGGTATATACATTTTCCAAATAATTTTCTTTATTGAAAAGTTATAAAAGCATATTTAGAATAAAGAATATAATAATGCATATATTATAAAACCGACAATACTAATAATGTAAACAAACCGGCCGCAAAACAACTGATTCCCACAAGACGTCAAGATGGCGCCGGCGCCGCGCCTTGAATGAGTGACTGCACAGCCTTCACGGCGTTGTTCTCAAAACATACGTTGTTTGAATACAGTAACAAATTATAATTCTTGTTCCTTAGAATGTGTATGCCTACTTTAAAAAGAGACTAAATTTGAAAATATAGGTTCAGTTTAGCAGTATAAT
Source organism: Stictocephala bisonia (assembly GCA_035578905.1). NCBI lineage: Eukaryota > Metazoa > Arthropoda > Insecta > Hemiptera > Membracidae > Stictocephala > Stictocephala bisonia. The sequence continues at coordinate 63,828 of JAQJVL010001151.1, forward strand.
GGCGTTATTGACGGAATGATGTTTAATTTGAAGATATATGTTCAGTTTAGCAGTATAAAGGCGTTATTGACGGAATGATGTTTAATTTGAAGATATAGGTTCAGTTTAGCAGTATAAAGGCGTTATTGACGGAATGATGTTTAATTTGAAGATATAGGTTCAGTTTAGCAGTATAATGGCGTTATTGACGGAATGATGTTTAATTTGAAGATATAGGTTCAGTTTAGCAGTATAAAGGCGTTATTGACGGAATGATGTTTAATTTGAAGATATAGGTTCAGTTTAGCAGTATAATGGCGTTATTGACGGAATGATGTTTAATTTGAAGATATAGGTTCAGTTTAGCAGTATAAAGGCGTTATTGACGGAATGATGTTTAATTTGAAGATATAGGTTCAGTTTAGCAGTATAATGGCGTTATTGACGGAATGATGTTTAATTTGAAGATATAGGTTCAGTTTAGCAGTATAAAGGCGTTATTGACGGAATGATGTTTAATTTGAAGATATAGGTACAGGTTTAGCAGTATAATGCGTTATTGACGGGAATGATGTTTAATTTGAGAGTTCAGTTTAGCAGTATAAGGCGTTATGACGAAATGATGTTTAATTTGAAGATATAGGTTCAGTTTAGCAGTATAAAGGCGTTATCTTGACGGAATGATGTTTTAATTTGAAGATATAGGTTCAGTTTAGCAGTATAAAGGCGTTATTGACGGAATGATGTTTAATTTGAAGATATAGGTTCAGTTTAGCAGTATAATGGCGTTATTGACGGAATGATGTTTAATTTGAAGATATAGGTTCAGGTTTAGCAGTATAATGGCGTTATTGACGGAATGATGTTTAATTTGAAGATATAGGTTCAGTTTAGCAGTATAAAGGCGTTATTGACGGAATGATGTTTAATTTGAAGATATGGGTTCAGTTTAGCAGTATAATGGCGTTATTGACGGAATGATGTTTAATTTGAAGATATGGGTTCAGTTTAGCAGTATAATGGTGTTATTGACGGAATGATGTTTAATTTGAAGATATAGGTTCAGTTTAGCAGTATAATGGCGTTATTGACGGAATGATGTTTAATTTGAAGATATGGGTTCAGTTTAGCAGTATAAAGGGCGTATTGACGGAATGATGTTTAATTTGAAGATATAGGTTCAGTTTAGCAGTTATAAAGGCGTTATTGACGGAATGATGTTTAATTTGAAGATATAGGTTCAGTTTAGCAGTATAAAGGCGTTATTGACGGAATGATGTTTAATTTGAAGATATAGGTTCAGTTTAGCAGTATAATGGCGTTATTGACGGAATGATGTTTAATTTGAAGATATAGGTTCAGTTTAGCAGTATAAAGGCGTTATTGACGGAATGATGTTTAATTTGTAGATATAGGTTCAGTTTAGCAGTATAATGGCGTTATTGACGGAATGATGTTTAATTTGTAGATATATGTTCAGTTTAGCAGTATAATGGCGTTATTGACGGAATGATGTTTAATTCGTCGAAAACCGACGTTCATCACCACAGCAACAAATTTAATTCGTCGATAATCGATTTTCATCAGTTTTAGGGTTTTTAAAATGTGGTGTCCGGAGGCCAGTTCAAGTTTAATCACTTTTCAACATTTATAAAACAGAGAGTAAAATGTTCTGTTGTTGTCAGTAGATTAAATTAAATTTACTCTGGAAGTGGTATTTACGTTTGCTAATTTGAAACTTGCAAATGTTTGCGCATATTGCGTGCTTTGTTAATCTCAAATCAAATATTTCCTTAAATTGACTTGGGCTTGTGTAATTTTGATTGCGCGACTCTTTATATGTGAACATATGTTTCTTCCTTTAGTAAGTTACAAATAATAACTCTAAACTTACATACAAAATATGTATATAATTAGAATAAGAATATTCAATTATATTCTTATTCGTTCCGCCCCAATCAAATGTTAAAATAAACTACATCAATTACAACTTTTAAAGCAATTTAACTTTATTGTTGTTATTATGTTACACTAATATCCGTGTACATCTACATTTTAAATTATCTACCAGTACATTCTTTAAATATTTGTTGTAACTTCACTGCTTCATCGAATGACCCATATAACCTTTTTTACTTTATTGTAGCAACCTTTAATTGTCAGTCTATTTAATTTCGTTTTGTACTTTATGTGATTTTTAAAGTTATAATTTCAGTCGTGTTCCTTGTTTCATATAAATTCTGTACAATAAAACTTTATATTTCTGTATTAAAATGTTTTCTTGTTATTTTTTGCCTTTCGCTACTAAATCATTTGGTGAAGAAGTTTCCACTTTGGTTTGTTATGCATAGTTTAAAATGCCAGCCGCAAAATATAATTTGAAGGTTATAATATTTTTTAAATAAACCTAACATATTGTATTGACTATTTGCTATATTTTACAGTTTTGACCTGCTATTGGCATATTAATATGATAAACCATGTCACCTTTTTGTTTTTGGGTTTAGCTAACCATTTTCAGAACGCTAAAACATGAAAATATACGCAGTAAACGTACTACTGTATTTTGTATACAAAATTAAGTGAATGCGTACTACTGTGCCTATACTGCCATCTGTGCCTATATTGCCATCTGTGCCTATATTGCCATCTGTGCATATATTTCCATTTGTGCCTATTTTGCTATCTGTGCCTATATTGCCATCTGTGCCTATATTGCCATATGTGCCTATATTGCCATCTGTGTCTATATTGCCATCTGTGCCTATATTGCCATCTAATCAAATGTTCAGGCTGCTAAATAGTTAATTAACAACTACTATAATAGTGCACGAAGGAGGTCAGTTTTAAGCTGTTCTAAAACAGCTAACTATTAAAAAACCGTACAAAAATACTTTTAGGGCTAATTTTTTTCAAAAAATTCTGGGGGACCCCCAAAACCCTGTTTCCCTATTGCCCAGGGCCTCGCAAAGCCTGGGTCCACCACTGACGTCCCACGTCTTACAAGTATATACTTGTACTATTAGTGTTATTAGTTGTTATATATATATATATATCAGTGTTATTAGTAATATGACTACTTAATATTTAAGTACCCTTAATAATACAGCTCTGCATTTACAAATAAAATTAATTGTTGTGGAAAGGCGTTAACGTGTGCGGATGTAAATCTTTGCTGAATCTACTACCTTGAATTTGTTCTCCCATAAGAAACGTGGAAACCTTTGTTGTACCTCGTATTATATTTATGCGGCAAAAGGTTACATTTATTAAAAATATAACCTGGTAATAATGATTATAACCTGTAATGATTATAATCATTATTTTACTATGCCCAAAATATGACATGTTAAAACACATTTTAAAAAGTAAATATCACAAATAAAATTGAAATGTTGGCCAACCATTTAGATGGGTACATCCTAGTTGCTCCTTGTCCATAGGAACAGAACAGGATCGGTAGAATATCATAGGAACAGCGGTCACCCCATTTCACATTCTTTATAGTGACGGAGACGCTGGGAAATACAGCATGAACAAGGGCTAACTCCTTGATTTTATAAATTGTTTATTTGAAATACATCCAGCTCCCCCCCCCCCCCCCGCCCAACATACATGTCAAAGACACTTGGAGCAAGTGACATTGTAAGTGCGAGGTGACATTTCTCTAATAACCCCAGTTAGTTGTGGTCAATTGTAATGAACAGTTTTTCGTAGAGAAGTTATTCATTTAGACATTGTTCATCTAATTGTAGTTTTCTTTCAGAAGTTTTTATTTAGTGTCAATTTTTTTTTATTTTTAAGTTGTTTCAAAGTGAGACTTACTTAAGACTTAATAGTGTTCAATCGGGTCGTAACACCGTCAAAAGAACGAAACAAAAACAGGTTTTATCTATAAAAAGCTTCAACAGCTAAAAAATAAACAAATAGATAGACTAACCTTTCTGAAGGGAATTTCACACTGGTACCTTGCCAAACCTATTTTAATGACAATTTATTATACTATATTTTTGTCATTCAATATGGTGTTATACTCAAATATTGTGTTATAATTATTTATGTATAACTTTGAGTGTAGATCTATGCATTGTGCTCTTGGCATTGTGTATTGATATAATGTATCTTGTAATTGTTTAATTTGACGAGTGTTTGCATTTCAAATATTAAATATTTTATTCCGTTTACCGTCATGACTGTCTTTATGTATTTAAACAAAAATTTACATGTTCGTAAGGTATTAATTAAATATAACATTTATATAACAAAAGTGTTTGTGAATATTTTATAAACTTTAATGTAATAATAAATTCTTTATGTATCATAACATTATAACGTACACTTTATAACTAGCCTTTAGATGCGTGTGTTTATATATATTTATTTGAAATGTATATAAGGGAATTCACAAACTTTATATAATCTATTAAATGCTCATAAATCTATCGAAGTACCGACAGGCCTACACTTTTTTAATGCTACCATTGTACAATATTATTGTAGAATAGTAACTTTAGAAAACAACCTAAATAACAAATTATAATACAAAACAAATAGTAACTGTTTTTTACCTCGAAGGATATCAGACTGAATCTCAAAGCCAATTCAGACACTGCCATGTAAACTGACATACTTGTTTTACCATGTTATGTAAGTTCACATGATATAGATAATTCAAGATGAATGAATATTTAAAAAAATACTTATCTTATAATCAGTATCAGTTAAATTGAACTACAAACTGTATTGTCAGTTAAATTGAACTACGTATTCTATTGTCAGTTAACTAATAGAAACTTCTTGTGTGGTAGACATCGTTATGGTGGTAGCATCATCATGGTACAGAGCTTTCGATTTTCTGGAAGGCAAATCACAAAGGCTTGCCACTGAGGCGCAGATAGGGTGTTTCCATTCAGAGACTACTGGCTACCTGATAGGTGGGGCTAATTACTATCCGTAACAAAAGTTTGGAGGCTCGAGTTTGGATGCTTACAAAAATTAAACTAACAAAGCTATGGTAATGGAACCTGTACCAATATTTTCATTGTTTTATTGTGCGTTGATAGGTGTCAACAAAAATTTTGTTGTATTTTTTTCATATTTATACTTCGTACAGAACGAAAAAGTACACGATTTTTCACTAATTCCAAACAAATCTTGACTTTTGAAAATCGCTAACTAAATACCCGTTCATATATTTTGATGGAAAATTTAATACGTGATTGGTTATGATATTGAAAATACTATATTAACGTTTCAAAATTGTTCTTTCATTAGAAAAAAAGTTCTTGTAGATTCTATAAAACAACTTTTTCTAAGCAATGGCTGATCTGACGAGGTTGAACTTGACATTGTTGTAATAAGCTAATTTCACATATTTAACTGTGAGTAGTGAGTGAGTAGGGCTTTTCTGGAATTCGGAAATTTTGAAACATGGACATTTTGGGACATGGAAATTTTGAGACTGCACCAATATTGATTATTACTTTTTTAATGCTAGCAGATTATTGACTACTAATAACCGTTAATTGTTGGAATTGATAAGACTTAGGTCAGTACTTAAAGCTAACTTGGTAGATTTACAGGTTAGATATGTTTACATAAGTAAAACTTCAGGACTGTCAACTAAATACATTATTGAGGACCATAACTAAATATTTTATTTATACTTTAAATGAAAATATATTTGTCAATATTAGTTAATAATGTTTATTAACGTAAAAATAAGAGAGTACCTTTATTAATTAATGTGATAATAGGCTACTAAATAGGAGTCAAAATATTAAAAATAAACACATCAAATTTAATATATATATATACATACATAGAACAAATATCTATCCAAGAACTTATATTATTTTCTTACTTGTAATGCTAGACGGTTGTGTCATTGTTGTGACATACCGTCACACGCAACTCAGCTGTTTAGTGCCTGAGAAGTCGCTGTCACATTCCAAACTTCTCTGACGGATATAATTGATGAAGTGTTTTCTTTATCCTGCTGAGAGATGTTTGAGTTTATAGTATATAAAGCCTTTTCGTTGATTCCGTGCTATTTTCCACCGTGCTATTGGTAACCTGTAAATCGCGCCCTGTGAAAATCGCGCCCCATGCGTCGTCACGTCAACCCTCGTCAACGTCAATTAGCACAATATTAGCCCTTCGCACTTAATCCATTCATAAGACAGATATATGTGTTTATTCCATATTAACACGTGTTAAACTGATTCCCATCACACTTTGTCCAGGCTTTGGACTGGCTAAATGACAAGTGCTAAGTTACTGTCATTTAGGCGTGTTTAAAATCAGCTTAACGCTTCGTCATTCTTTCAATTTTATTCATGTTTTTTTTTGCTTTTTTAATTTTAATAGTTTTTTTATTTTATTTTATTAGCTATTCAAGGTTAGGTTAGGTTAGATTAGATTAGATTAGGTTAGGTTAGGTTAGGTTAGATTAGGTTAGGTTAGGTTAGGTTAGGCTAGGTTAGGTAGACACCAACACGAGCCAAGTTCCGTGACTCAGAGGTTCAGGTAGTCAGGGCGCGATTTACCAATGAATACACACTCTATAGAGTGTGTATTCATTGGATTTACCCAGATTTTTGATGGGGCGCGATTTACACAGGGCGCGATTTTCATGCATTCGTGCTATTTACCACCTAGTCTTTTGACGAGGGTTGACAGGTACCATTTCTTAGAAATGAGAAGCGCAAAGAGGGAATACTCACCCATGACTCTTGCTTATATAATGGCAGGGTATGTTTTAATACAAAAATCGATTTTGAATCGGCTGTTCAGGAAGCTTTGGCTGAAGTTTTTTTACTAAAGTGACAAGATGTACATCTAATTTTAATCAATATTCATGGAAGAAGGTTCAGAATTTAAGAATAACCGTAGAGTACAATTAAAATTAAGAAATCAGAAACAGATTTCAACATTTAAATTCCATTAGACCATCAACCAAATTTACAGTAGAACATGAAGAAGAAAACAAACTTCCTTTTTTAGATGTGTTAGTTGAAAAAACAAATACAGAATTAAAAACATCAGTCTATAGAAAAAAGACACATACTGGACAGTATCTAAATTTCCATTCAAACACCCCACATCAAGTTAAACATGCAATTGCACAAGGATTATTCACTAGAGCATTCAAAATTTCATCAACAGAAGAAGGACTGGACCAAGAAATACAACTGATATATCAAAAATTAAAAAACAATGACTACCCACTAAAAGTCATAAACGAGTCCTATAAAAAAACCAAACAAAAAATTTTAAGTAATACAAACAAACATAATACAGAATCAAAACCTTTAACAACAATTTTTATACCTTATATCAAAGGAAAATCATAAAAAATCAGAAAAATCAACAAAAAATTTAATATTAGAACTTCATTTGTTACAAAATCAAAAATTGGAAATTTACTAAGAAAAGTAAAACCATATAATCAAAATCAAGAAACCAAAAATGTTGTTTACAAAATTCCTTGTCAATGTAATTTAAATTATTTTGGACAAACATCTCGACCTTTAAAAAAGAGAATACAAAAACAGCATAAAAAAATCAATTGGAAAACTATTCTAAACTTTCAGATCATGTTTTGGCGGAAGAGCATAAGGTGCAGTGGACAGCAGCAAGTATAGTATATAAAGAAAGTAAATGGAAAGAAAGAACAATAAAAGAAGCAGCATGTATGGTTGTAGAAAGCTGCATTTCACAACCTAGTGCCACCTTATGCTCAATATACCTGCCTATTATTAAATCAGAAGTATTAATTAAAATTCAAAATTCAAAACTAATAAGTGACTAAACAATTTTTTATCAAAATTTATCTATATTTATAAAAGAGGATGTTAGTATATCTATATTTATAAAAGAGGACGTTTGTATATATATATATATATATATATATATATATATATATATATATATATATATATATGTTTGAAGTTTATGCGCTGCCAAACCATCCAACCGATCGCCATGAAACTTTAGGATGTTGTCCTGTATACTCCCGAGATGGTTTCTGTGAAGTTTGATGCAGATCCGTCCTCAGGGTCCCGCCCCACGGGCTCCTAAAGATCCCATGTTATTCAAATGGAGAATCTGAATTGTTTACAAAAAACATATGACTGTGTGGTTTAATGTAGTTTCACATGCCTTAAGCAGATTGAAGTTCTCACAACAACAGTACTGTATATGTTATGATTTGTTGTAGTTCTACATTTCACCTTGAGAGTGTAGCACACACTACTTTTACTTGATCAGGTGATCTGTATTTGGTGTTAACCTTTTTTCCTCAGTAATTAAAACATGTGGTGAAACGTGAAAATAAAAAATAAATAATTATTTGTTTTGCAGTTTACTTTTTAAGACATACCTCCTAAAAAATCTAATATTGGTAGAAGAAGCAAAAATACTCGAAATCTTTCAGCTATTAGGTTCTAAATCAAACTCAATATTATGACCGGCGAAGCGGGCGGGTACAGCTAGTATATATATATATATATATATATATATATATATATATATCTGTTTGAAGTTTATGCGCTGCCAAACCATCCAACCGATCGCCATGAAACTTTAGGATGTTGTCCTGTATACTCCCGAGATGGTTTCTGTGAAGTTTGATGCAGATCCGTCCACAGGGTCCCGCCCCACGGGCTCCTAAAGATCCCATGTTATTCAAATGGAGAATCTGAATTGTTTACAAAAAACATATGACTGTGTGGTTTAATGTAGTATAAGCAGATTGAAGTTCTGACAAAAACATAACTGTATATGTTTTGATTTATTGTAGTTCTACATTTTACCTTGAGAGTGTAGCACACACTACTTTTACTTGATCAGGTGATCTGTATTTGGTGTCAACGTTTTTTCCTCGGTAATTAAAACATGTGGTGAAACGTGAAAATAAAAAATAAATAATTATTTGTTTTGCAGTTTACTTTTTATGACATGCCTCCTAAAAAATCTAATATTGGTAGAAGAAGCAAAAATGCTCGAATTCTTTCAGCTATTAGGTTCTAAATCAAACTCAATATTATGACCGGCGAAGCGGGCGGGTACAGCTAGTATAGTATATATTCAACTATTTTCATTGATCAAATCATCTGTTAAATATTTTTAAAAACATATGATCTATTTATTAATTTATATTAAAAAAAAAACTATTTATGTTGTTAAATGTTTGAAAATGGCTTCAGAATGTATAGCCGAAATATAACATTAAAAAAAAAAAAAAAAAAAAAAAAAAACTAAGTGATGTGTAGCTTTTTAAAATAAAACAGTATTAGAATCTCGTAATTATACGTAACGCACTACTCAACGTACAACTTTTTGTACGTATTTGTTACTTAACAAGAATAAACCCATTCGTCTATGTAATTTTTATTACTAACCATTGTCCGATCACGGATTAAACGTTTGGTTTACTACAACTATGTCACCCGTGGGGCTTGGAAACACTTGTATACCTGAGTTCATGACAGGTAGGCGCTTCTTCGATCATGGTAGTAAGCATCACTGTTTTCGACAGGGTGGAAACTAACACGGTGGGAAGTAACACGTCACCTTTTCGTTAGTATAAATGATTCAGCAAGAACTATTAATGGTACAACGAGAGTTTTCATTGTCTTGAAACTAAATATAAATGGCATGAGTTAAAAGAGTATAAAGTTACTCAGTAGATATTTGTAGAACTTAAAAGTTTTCCCAAAGGGTCTGTAATCAGGAACGAATCGTTCTCCCAAAGGGTCTGTAATTGGGGATGAATGATTTTTCCAAAGGGTCGGTAATCAGAGGCGAATGGTTTTCCCAAAGGGTCAATGATCAGAGACGAATGATTCTCGTGAAGGGCCTGTAATCAGGGACAAATGGGTCTCCGAAAGGGTCTGTAATCAGAGGCGAATGGTTCTCCCAAAAGATCTGTAATCATGGGCGAATGGTTCACCCAAAGGGTATGTAATCTGGGGCGACTGGTTTTCCCAAAATTTCAATGATCAGGGACAAATGATTCTCATGAATGGTCTGTAATCATGGGCAAATGGTTCTCACAAAGGGTCTGTAATCAGGGTGAATGGTTCTCCCAAAGGGTCAGTAATCAGCGGCGAATTATTCTCCCAAAGGGCCTGTAATCAGGGGTGAATGGTTTTCCCAAAGGTTTAATGATAAGAGACGAATGATTCTCGTAAAAGGTCTGTAATCAGGAGCGAATGATTCTCCCAAAGGGTGTGTAATCAGAGGCGAATGGTTCTCAAAAAGAGTCTGTAATGAAGGAGCAAATGGGTCTCCTAAAGGGTCTGTAATCAGGGGGAAATGGTACTCCCAAAGGGTCTGTAATCAGGGGCAATCGTTCTCCCGAAGGGCTGTAATCTGAGGTGAATGGATCTCCCAAAAGGTTTGTAATCAGGAGTGAATGGTTCTCCCAAAAGGTCTTTAATTACGGGGCAAATGGTTCTCCCAAAGGGCGTATCGTTCTCCCAAATGGTCTGTAATCAGGGTAGAATGGTTCTCCCAAAAGGTCTGAATTCAGGATCGAATTGTTTTCCCAAAGGGTATGTAATCAGGGTAGAATGGTTCTCCCAAAAGGTCTGAATTCAGGATCGAATTGTTTTCCCAAAGGGTATGTAATCAGGAGGGAATAGTGCTCCCAAAGGGTATATAATCAGGAGAGAATGGTTGTCACAACAGGTCTGTAAGCAGGGGTAAATGATTCTCCTAAAGGGTCTGTAATCAGGGGCGAATGGTTCCCCCAAATGCTCAGTAAACAGAGGTGAATATTTCTCCTTAATGGTCTATAGTCAAAGGCGAATGGTTCTCCCAAAGGGCCTGTAATCTGGGGCGAATCGTTCTCCCAAATAATCTGTAATCAGGGGCGAATGGTTCTCCCAAAGCGTCTATATTTAGAGGCGAATGGTTCTCCCAAAGAATCTATAATTTGGGGCGAATGGTTCTCTCAAATACTCTGTAATAAGGGGTGAATGGTTCTCCCAAAGGGTCTATAATTAGGGGCGAATGGTTCTCCCAAACGGTCTGTAATCGGGGGGCGAATCGTTCTCCCAAACAGTCTGTAATCAGGGGCGAATGGATCTCTCAAAGGGTCTGTAATCAGGGGTGAATGGTTTTCCCAAAGGTTAAATGATAAGAGACAAATAATTCTCGTGAAAGGTCTGTATTCAGGAGTGAATGGTTCACCTAATGAGTCTATAGTCAGGGGCGAATGGTTCTCCTAAAGGATCTGTAATCACGGGTGATTCGTTTTCCAATAGGATCTGTAATCTGAAGTGAATGGTTTTCCCAAAGGGTCTGTAATCAGGGGCGAATGTGTCTACCAATGGGTCAGTAATCAGAGGTGAATGGTTTTCAAAAAGGGTCTGTAATGAGGAGCAAATGGTTCTCCCAAAGGGCTGTAATCAGGGGCGAATGGTTTTCCCAAAGGGTTTGTAATCAGGGGTAAATGGTTCTCTTAAAGGGTCTGTAATCAGCTGCGAGTGGTTCTCCCAAAGAGTCTGTAATCTTTGGCAAATCGTTCTCCAAAAGGGTTGTAATCAGGGGTGAATGGTTCTCCCAAAGGGTTAGTAACAAGGGGCGAATTGTTCTCCCAAAGGGTCTGTAATTAGAGGCGAATGATTCTCCCAAAGGGTCTTTAATCATGGGTGAATGGTTTTTCCAAAGATTCAATAATGAGAGACGAATGATATTCGTGAAGGGTCTGTAATCAGGAGTGAATGGTTCTTCAAAAGGTCTGTAATTATAGGCGAATCGTTCTCCGAAATGGTCTGTAATCTGGGGCGAATCGTTCTCCCAAAAAGCCTGTCATTAGGGGCGAATGGTTCTTCCAAAAGGTCTGTCATTCCGGCGCGAACGCTTTTCTGAAATGCTCTGTAATCAGGTTTGAATCGTTCTCCCAAAAGGTCTGTAATCTGGGGCAAATGGTTCTCCTAAAGTGTCTGTAATCAGGGGCCAATGGTTCTCCTAAAGTGTCTGTAATCAGGGGCGAATTGTTCTCCCTAAAGATCTGTAATTAAGTTAGCAATAAATGTTTGTCCTAAAGTATTTGTGATCAAGGAATCGAATTTTTGTCTCCTTGTTTATAATTAGGGGATCAATGGCAAATTTATTGAAATTAGGAGAATGAAGTGTTCTTCCAATATGTTTATAATTGCCAATATTTAGTGATTCTACTCAGTAACCCTTCGATCATTCATATTTATTTCCAACTTATTTCTAACTGAAAATATATGATTAATTTAAATTATACATGTTATGTATACGTTTTATCGATACATCTTTTATAAATTTTTATGAAAATTCTGTAAGTAATTGTGTAAATAAATAAAATAAGTATTATGTAATCCAAAAATGCTCCCGGAATAAGTTGGGATATTGAATGGCCGTGTTACATATTTATTGTAGTGCCAGTACGATATACCAGGGATCTTCGTGCCTGAAACCAGTACATGGCGTACTTTTAATCAAAACAAAAACCTTCCAAATGAAATAATTAACTAAATAGATAAAATTAAGATTACCATTTTTAAAGCAGTTACTTGAAACTATATCGCCTTTCCAGGGATACCGGAGCTCTTCTTCACCTACTCAAGAGTAGCCTGGGCTCCGGCATCTTGGCGATGCCAAACGCCTTCAAGAATGGCGGTCTGGGCTTTGGAATACTCGGCACCATCGTCGTAGGCATCATCTGCACCCACTGCGTCCAGATGTTGGTAAGTAACGTGTTTTAAGTCCCGTTTAATTGGGGTAACAAAGGAATGTCGTAAACAGGGTGAAAAATATAATCACTGGCTGCCCCTGGAATGAGATTAACACTCAAAGTACAAGTGAACGACACACAACACAAATATATTACAATACAAACACAAAATGCACAATATACTACAATACAAGTACAAAATGCACAAATATATCAAAATAGTAGCACAAATATAGTACAATACAAATACCAATTGCACAAATATAGCACATACAAGCACAAAAGTGCACAAACATTTACAATATAAGTACAAAATGCACAAATATTATGGTGAACGATTACGGAAAACGACGTTCACCTTCCTCAAACCCGAGGGATTCACAACAGAAAGAAAAATTGTCCCATTCTTTTGTGAATCTCTCTGGTCTGAACGTGGTTTGCCGAAATCGATCATCATAATATTTTTGCATTTTGTACTTATATTGTAAATTATTTGCGTTTGTTGTGCTTGTATTGTGCTATATTTGTGCATTTTGTGTTTATATTGTTATATATTTGTGTTGAGTGACGTTCACTTGTACTGTATATGTACTAACACGTATTACGCTAATTACAAAACTATTAAAGTCAAGCACAGAGCGGCGCGCGGCCAGCAGGTGAGTCATGCTCTTATCCCCTCTACTGGCGGGATCACGACAGCGGGACCGGGCCGGTTCTTTGAAACAGCCAAGGCCTGAGCGCGCAATCCAGGTTTACTATATACATCGATGGTTTATACACGAAACTATGAACATTTTCAACAATCCTTATTAAATAACCTACTCCATTATTAAAAAGTTATAAAACCCGTGCTTTTTGCTTTTTGATTTTTCATGGCCAAATTCACACTAAGTCATATAAACAGTACAGAGTCCCCATTAATCACAAGGCCAAGTAGATAAAACTACCACACGGCATTGGCGATCCCATTTCGCAGTTGTGAAGCATATAAAACTGCTCTACCATCATAAACCGAAACGGAGTCAAGTGAAGCGAGGTCTGACAGTCGCTCAGCTGTATCCTGGTCCTTGACCTTGGTCGATCTGCTGGTAGAACATCCTTCTAGCAGAGTGTTTACAGTAGCTCCAACAATCGGGACTGACTTTCATTTCTGATGCGAAATTACGAGGTAATAAATAGAACAATGAAGGATCTACGTTGTAAACATTCTTCGTGTCAACGATATTTCCATCAAGAAAGCATTCTTCAGGTTTCCCTGTAGTTCCAAAATCAATTCTATTGGAATTAATATTTTATAATCATATTACATTCTTAAATCCTAACCCTGAAGTCGTATTTAAGAAAAACATAACAGTACACATCCTTTTTAGTATTTTTATAACTCTACCGGTCAGCGATTCGTTATTATATTTATTTTTAGCATGATTACAGTCAAAAACATTCACTGATATTGCAAAAATTGTTTGCGACTTTCTTAATCCAAGAGCAAAACTGACTACATGTAATGTTACTCTTTCATTTATTTTGAATTCAAAGTATTCGCAATGAAAGAGAAATGTAATAATTATATTTTTAAAGGAATTCCCCACAATACTGTGACGTTTTTACGTCCTAATTTATAAATAATTAATCGCTATGTGGGTTTTACAAATAAGCAACACGATATACTAAACAATTACTAAATTTATTGAATATATAAAATTAACTTATTATAATTAAATGGATTATTTCCTTAACTTTAACTATTGTGAAAAGTACAATTTACTATTAGGCCTACTTTTACAGTTAAACTAATTTTTATTTACAATCTTAGATGGCATCAATAAATGGCAATCAATTACAACTACTAATTGCAAAGTGACTTTACTAAATTCCCTTCTTTTAATCACAATTCCTAGCTCTATAAAGTGGCTTTCCTAGATTCTCTACTATTATTTACAATTACTGACTACGAAGTGACTTTACTAGATTCCCTACTACCTACAGTCCAATGCTAACAGTTCACTCACAGTTTCTTCAGTGTCCCTTCAGAAGTCGTCCACAAGTACCGCACTGCTCCTTCGTTGATCCCCACAACGAACTTCTCCGTAGACCACTTCACTATACTCGGACACTTCACGCTCACTGTCGCTGCAAACACCCGGGCTGTAGGCTCTAGACTCACTGACTGACTGACTGACTGGTTCTGGTATCCGAGCCGTATATATCACCTGCAGGTCTCTATCCAGAAGCTTCTCGAATTCCCCCTGCGCCCGAAGTTCCGTGACAGAGCTAGTTCGTCAACCAAGAACAGTCTAGAAGTCCATTGATGAGGCAGGGGCGTTCATGCGTAAGCCATTGTGCCCCAAAGGTTGTAAACAAGCAGGGCAGGTGGTCAGCGACCCATCCATTACTTCCGCATCACCGGTTCCCAGGCAGAAGGCCACTCCGGATATCACAATACACTCCTTTTGTGGTAATGCGTTTACGTGGATCAGAATGCACTGACTAAATACGTCGTGGTTCTTCTCTTACTCAATTCGACATCGGCCAACGAAGCACTGAAGCACAGATTTCTATTCTCTGTGATTGAAGGGAGATCTACTATTTTCTGAGGTACCCCAAAGAAAAAAAGAAATAGAGGCTACTTTCTTAAGGCCACAGAGGACGACTCAGTGGCAGTACATTAATTGTACATTAATTGTAATAGATTACATTACAATTAATGTACATTAATTGTAATAAATTACAATTAATGTACATCTTCATAAATCTGTAGTGTTAATCACTACGTTTACCCTTGAGGATTTAGGGAATAAGGGGAGGGACTGACAACGGTGCTGCCCCTGCCATCCACACGACGAAGTGGAGAACTAACTACTCGATACCAACTCAGCTCACTCACGGATGTGATCTCTGTTTCTTTCTACTAGATTATCAAAATTGTAAAAAATGTTAATGAACAAAATCTCAATATTGTATTCCCATTACCCGATTTCTTATCGTCAAGCAAGACATCCTTAATTGGCTAAGGATCTAAATGCCTTGCTTTTTCATCAGATTCCATTCCAAACCACAGCGATTACTTACGAAATAGCATATATACTGCCACTGGGTTGATTCGATTATGAAGGAAACGTGAGGCATTTAGTATTCTGTAACTACTCCATTATTAGTGTGAACTTATAAAAAGTCGTGTTTAGAGTATTCGTTTCCTCCTCTACACAATGACCTTGTAACCGTTATCAATGTGATATCCTCGTTACTTAAGTTAACCGTAAATACCAGGATGTGTGTCATTACCGAATACGACGTTATCTAACATGGCCTGTCCCATTATGTACCGTGGGAATGATTCACACTCAGTTTGTTAACTTCAAGGATGAATTTCGATAATGAATGTTACGCTCTTAATTTATTTATAAATAGTCCACCGACAGCAGGGAGGGTAGTGAGTGAGTGATGGTGTAAGTAGACTATATGACGTCATTCACATCTATAGTCAAGACTTCGAGCACAGAGAAAGGAATATAGTATACACTTTCTTCTACTTGTCTGTGCTTCCAGCTACGAATCTGATATAACGTATACATTAGAATTCAAATTTGTTATCAGACTAGCAAAATATTTATGTATATTTTTATTAAATTTTCCTTTAGTTAATATTACTGCATTTTCACAAAATAAATACATTTTTTAGAATATACAGAAACTTCCACACAAGAGTAACTAACAATTTAGTTAGTTGTAATAAACGAAATTTATAAAGAACCCATGACCCAAATTTGTATGTCAGAGTGACAATAATAAATCTTACAGACTGAGTTTTTGCTTCCAAATTTCAAAGTAGTTGCAAATTGCATTCAATTAATTGTTTAGAATAATGATTACGTTCTTAAACTATGGTCAATACTCAATTGTTGTAACTGTCCAGTCCAAGGCCATTGGGTCTCGTTTTCTCCAGGAATTAATTATCCATGCCTCACCTTGAACTTCTCGCAATAATAAATACTGAAACATGTAGTAAAACATTCTCATAATGTTAATATGATATTACACAGACCAATAAATTAAAAATGTAAAGGAAATTACTAAGAAGGAGTATTTATAAAATATGCAACTTTATAGTCATAGTAATACATTTATTTATAATAATTTTACAGTAACTACATCGTGGAATTAAATAATGAAATAATAAACTTATAAAAGAATTTTGTTTTTATTTAGTTGTTCTAATTTCGTTCATTCTTCGTATGTACATTACTGTCAAACTATTTTCTTAGCTAAAATTTAAAAAATTCTAAAAACTATAAATAATTGAGAGGTTCTAAAATCAGATTCGAATGAAAAGAGTAATTAAGATTTATAAAACTAAACTCTGATTAAACGATTTCTGATCGGTTATGAATTAACATTTATTTACAATTATGCTTTTAATTTTATATATATATATATATATATTTTTTTTTTATCAAAGAAAAGCACTCCATATTTTGACGAGTGATGTTTAATTAACAATTAATCGTCCATCATAACACTAACTATGATTAAAATGGTCATACTGCATAGGTAATTTAACTATATTCAAATTACACTATTCCATAATAAACATTGTATTTCTGTTTTCCGTTGCTTCTAGACTGTCCAATTTACAGCGTGTTTGTATGAACTAAATGCAATTGACAGACCGCGTCTGAGGGCCAGTGTGTAAGTAGTGCTTTCTTTGTCAATTCCAGTTCAATATAGAATCTTCGCTCGTACAGTCAGTCCTTCAGATAGAGTGATGTGCCAGTGAACAACGAGTATGAGTCTTCAGATCAAGTGATGTGCAGTGAACAACGAGTATGAGTCTTCACATAGAGTGATGTGCAGTGAACAACGAGTATAAGTCTTCAGATCAAGTGATGTGCAGTGAACAACGATTATGAGTCTTCAGACAGAGTGATATGCAGTGAACAACGAGTATGAGTCTTCACATAGAGTGATGTGCAGTGAACAACGATTATAAGTCTTCAGATCAAGTGATGTGCAGTGAACAACGATTATGAGTCTTCAGATAGAGTGATATGCAGTGAACAACGAGTATGAATCTTCAGGTAGAGTGATATGCAGTGAACAACGAGTATGAGTCTTCAGATTGAGTGATGTGCAGTGAACAACGAGAATGAGTCTTCAGATTGAGTGATGTGCAGTGAACAACGAGTATGAGTCTTCAGATTGAGTGATGTGCAGTGAACAACGAGTATGAGTCTTCAGATAGAGTGATGTGCAGTGAACAACGAGTATGAGTCTTCAGGTAGAGTGATGTGCAGTGAACAACGAGTATGAGTCTTCAGATAGAGTGATGTGCAGTGAACAACGAGTATGAGTCTTCAGATAGAGTGATGTGCAGTGAACAACGAGTATGAGTCTTCAGATAGAGTGATGTGCAGTGAACGACGAGTATGAGTCTTCAGATAGAGTGATGTGCAGTGAACAACGAATATGAGTCTTCAGATAGAGTGATGTGCAGTGAACAACGAGTATGAGTCTTCATATAGAGTGATGTGCAGTGAAGAACGAGTATGAGTCTTGACCCATCCCCCCACCCAAAGCTGGAAAGCGTGCCAACTGGGGGATGGCTCAAAACCAGTCGAGCGATGGATCACGGGTGGCAGTTGGAGGGTCAAAATAAAACTCGGCAGCTGAGCAAAACTCGTTTTTATTCCAAGTAAACAAAAAGATATTAATCAGACTTGGCAGAAGGCCACAATATAAATTCTCACTTAATAAATAACAACAAACACTAAAACTAACAAGCTACTACACATTAATAACAAACGCTATAAATACCACAAACTCTACAAATACCAAAATTGCCAATAAACAACTACATGGCCTATCTGCAGCCTAGCCAGAGACACCCAAAACGTAAGACAATTTATTAACAATTCAAAGTGAACAAATTTAAGAAAATTTTGACTACACCCAAATAAACCCCGGCAATTCAGCCCACATCCCTTGATTCCACCGGGCCAGGGAGTAAGCCGGAATCCCTGGGCAGCTCCGAATAAGAAGTTACGTAAAAGTACAATAATCCCCTTTTGGTGAGTTTAAAAAATTAAACAATTTAAAAGAAAATATAACACGGTACCGGTCGAGTAAAAACTCACTTCCAAACACCCCTAATACACTTAACGCAAAAAAATAAATAACAATAACTAGGCCTAAACATATAAATAAATAATAACATGATTTAACAATGTGGACCTGACAAATATAAAAATCTAAACAAATGTAACAAGAAAATAAACTAATTAAAAATAAATAACAATAAATATTAACACTAAGTTCTTTTTGTATTTTAAAAGTTTTTTTTCCTTTAGTAAAAAAAATATATAAGTCCCCAATGGCTGTGTTGAATAGAATCACTGTTCAAGTTTAGGCCTAGGCCACATTCAATAGTTCGGCACCTTTATTTTTCTTTTTATTTCACAAATTCACTACCCCCAGCTCAGCCGCCGGGAAAAAAGATGGAACGCACTGACCTGAGGACTGAAGAAAACACCCAGATGTAGGGAATGGCAGCTTAGTCGCAACATGTGCTCTACGACTTGGTCCTCAGGCCAGGCAGGCAGTGTAGAAGGTCGACCTTCCCCGGACGGCAGGCCGAGGGCTGAACGTCCCACTCAAGGACCCTGGAGTTTTAGTGTGTCTAGCCGATCATAACGAAATTCTGCAGGCAGCACAAGACAACTGAACAGACAGGCCAACCTGACCGAAGCTGGAACCCGGAACGAACGGATCCGGGCCAACGACCACCAAAGTACGCGAAACGCAGGACACGAGCGATCTCAGGCAGCCTGGCAACCCACGACAAAAAAAAACGAAATGTACCGGTCAAAAGACCCGGTACAGTCTTCAGATAGAGTGATGTGCAGTGAACAACGAGTATGAATCTTCATATAGAGTGATGTGCAGTGAAGAACGAGTATGAGTCTTCAGATAGAGTGATGTGCCTGTGAGCGACGAGTATGAATCTTCCTTATACAATGAGGATTTATTTATGTATATTTAGTTATTTGTAGTTTACAGAATAAATTGTTGAAAACAATTTACAAAAATCTTTCGAGGTTATGTAATTTGTTTTCAAAGATATGTACATGTCAGTAACGGTTACCAACAGTTGCATAACACCATCAGCTAACAACAGTTGAAAACATCATTATCTTGTTTTTTATTCATCAATCCTTGTTGGATTATTATAAAACCAAGACCACGGCGGGAGGTAATCCCAAGAGGCGCTACGTTATCAAACCTTTCACCGACCACATGACGTAGTGTAATGACAGGAGAAAACTAGGGATGACCAAAAGTAACAGCATCAGTTTATTTGCATCAGTTGATACAATTTAACTGATGCGAAAAGTAGCTGATGGGTCGCGCCGATGCATAGAACAACGAGTATGAATCTTCAGATAGAGTGTTGTGCATTGAACGACGAATATAAGTATTCAGATAAAGTGATGTGCAGTGAAAAACGAGTATGAGTCTTCAGATAGAGTGATGTGCAGTGAACAATAAGTATGAATTTTCAGATAGAGTGATCTGCACTGAACGACGATATGAGTCTTCAGATAAAGTGATGTGAATAAAACAACGAGTATTGATCTTCAGATAAACTGATGTGCATACAACAACGAATATGAATCTTCAGATAGATTGATGTGCAGTGAACAATAAGTATGAATCTTCAGATAGAGTGATGTGCACTGAACGACGAATATGAGTCCTCAGATAAAGTGATGTGAATAGACTGATTTGCATAAAACAACGAATGTGAATCTTCAGATAGAGTGATGTGCATAGAACAACGAGTATGAATAACTAGAATCTACCTTTTCCGGTGACAACCGCGTCAAGGTACTATCTACAATATTTACAAGATGACCAGACGTTTCGCCCATACTGTGATGTGGCATCCTCAGTGGTTTCTCTGAGACTCCACTGAGAATAGAGTCCCAGAGAAAGCATTGATGATGCTATATCACAGTATGGGCGAAACGTCTGGTCATCTTGTAATATTGTAACCTGATGCAACAGCAAATGGATTACTCCATATATCCCGCTCGCCTGTTCTGTTTCTTTTTGTATCGGACAACACAACAGTCGTTTGATTTAATTTCCTGTTGAAGCATGAAAATGATGCGAGTCTTAAATAAATCAGTTTGTTGTCATTCATTGAAATAGTGTAGACTAAAGACGGCTTAATTTATCTGTTACATCCTGTGTGTTATTAATGTGTATTTATAAATTAGTGTTTATATTATTATTATTTACAAAAATATGATGGTAGTAATGCTGTTTCTAGGCAAAAGTTAAATTAAACATGTGTTCGTGTATCAAATTCTTAAACTTATTGACATTCATGGTGTAACAGAAATCTACTGCTTCAAAATAATTCGTTTGGCCTGATGCGGTTAGTTTCAACAGCAACAGAATGGCGGCAGACCACTTACTGTTACTTCTCATCAGTTAAATTAAACTGATGCGCGCTCGCAAATTTAACTGTTACATAAGATAAGCAAAAGTAGCAGGTTGGCACATCCCTAGAGAAAACGTTCATAGTAAAGCCGAATTCCTGTATTCATTGAATTGGTCATTCAACTATGTCAGTTGAACAACAACACAAGTGGTCATTCAAGTGTGTCAGTTGAACAACAACACAAGTGGTCATTCAAATGGACACTTTTGTTAAGTATAACTGATGTCCCAACTATTTATATCTAGCTTGCTCACAAAAAATAGATTATATTGAACAAAAGAATAATTTGTATATGATTATAATTTGTAATTGTAACAATTAAATAAGCCTACTATTACTGTATACAAGTTTTGTTCAATGAAATTAAAAAACGTTTGGTCTATGTCACGTGACTGAGGTGAAACTTGCACAGTTTAGCGATGTTTAGTCTAGTTAGTCTGGGCTAGCAGCACAGAATATAGACATATACAGAAGCCCCACTCACCGGCCAGTTCATACGTGGCGCTAGTAGTAAAAACCGGCCAAGCGCGGTTGCCAAACTGTGGCTGACTCGCCGGCCAGGGAGATCCATCGTTACGTATCTGTAGCCTACCTCTTTTTACTGTTAAATCGTATATGGGAAATTTTTGTATATAATTTTCGTATTAACATATCTTTATTGGCAACTTTTATTTGTTTAAATTGGTGCCTGCCCTAAACCGCCCAATGTTGTTAATTACTAGAAAATTAAAATTAAAAAATGCAGGTACTTTTTCTAAATTTCGTTTTTGTTTCTCTTGTTTACTATAGGACTTCACCGACAAGTTTTGCATAACTTGGTGAGGCCTAGATTTGGTACACACTTGAGAAAAAATAAATAAAAAAAACTTATGGAAAAAGATTTTGCCCATGTAACGGAAATAAATAAAGTAAATATAGTAGACTTACCATCATGAATGTGTATAAGATTATAATAATAAATACTTGCTAATTTGTAAAGAATCGCCAAAATCCTAATATAATTAATTATTATACTTTATTATTTGATTGGCGTTGTCGAACTGAAATTCCTTACACGTAGCATAATCAACTACTTAAACACTACGTTATTTTAAAAGTTTCATTAGGTATTCAATAACCTGAGTAACCGAAAATTAGATAGGAAATATAAAACATAAATAGTCCTAATACAAAGAACAAATGTTTTCCAATTTTATCGTGGCTAAGAAGATGATTTATATAAATATAATTAAAGCCAAATAACACAGACTAATCACAAATTCTCAAAAACCATTAGAATTTGGACCATGAAACATGGTATAAACATTTTTTATAGGCTCTAGACATATACTATAGCGGGTGGAGTACTATGCTGTCTTAAATTCAATTAAATGCAATAAAATTAATTTAGTACAAAATTTGATCCCAATAGACACATTAACGTTAAGTGTTAACATTAACCAATACCATTTTAACTTGATTTTTATGTATAGGCTGCAAAATATATTCCAGATTTTTTTTCATCTGAATTAGTAGAATTGCTTATAAACGTTAAAAATAATGCTGTTATAATAGGAGATATAAATATAAACATATTACAACCAAATAATTATCTTAATATTCTTAATAATAATTTGTTCGTTTCTTTTATAAACTCGCCAACTAAAGTGTCACGTACCTGTATTGAACATATGTCCATTCGTAGCAAATATTTACAATCGATTATTTAAAAGTGCAGTTCTTGAGGATGGTGTAACAGATAATTGTTTCCTAGGTCTTACATTTTCTAGTCCATGCAATAAGTTTAAACCTGATAATAACCTTGAGGAAGAGAAATTTATTCTTGATTATAATTTAGCTAATGCTAATCATATAGATACAAACTAGAATGTTATTTATAATAAAGAAAATATTAACAATTGTTTTTCCTTATTCTATCACATTGTAAATAATTCCCTAGATAAAAGTAAAAATATAGTTTTAAATGATTGCAAACTAAACAAGTCTAAATACGCTGTCCATGGATTAATAAGCATATTCTTTATAACATTAAAAATAAGAAAAAACTGTAAAATATTTCTAAAAGAAGGCCTTATGATTTTTGAACTTTACAATAGATACTGTTTTAAAAAGCTGAAATTAGCCTAACAAAAAGTCAGTATTATTCTAAGAAGTTTGAGAGCTGTAAAGGATGTTTCTCAATAATGGAGAGTTATAAACGAGTTGACTGGAGGTGGAAAGAGCAATGGTAGCCACATTGAACTAATGTAACGGACTGGTTTGACGTTGCTCAGGTTATCAATAGTCATCGTTCAGTCAGACCGACCTAAGCCAATCCCTGCTGATAGTCGCTTGCTTCCTCCTTTACGCTCTTCTACAAATTGTTTTTCATATCACCCACTTTCGTTGATGAAATGGTTAGGTCTTTAAAAATTAACAAATCCACAGGTTTTTATGGGATTAATGTCTTTCTTCTAAAACAAAAATAAACGGGATTCCACCTGTATTAGTTTTTAATTTTAATAAAAGGTTTTATGAGGGCATTTTCCTTAATTTTTTGAAACAAAGTGTTGTTGTGCCTATTTAAAAAAAGGGAAATTCTAAGACCTATTAGTTTACTATCTGTTTGTTCTAAATTGTTAAGTTCTTTAGACTCCTTAAGAACTTAAATAGTTTTACATTTGTTAGTGTTAAACAATATGGATTCACTAAAGGAAAATCTACAGAAGACGCTTTACTGGCAGTAACTGACGTCTGCGATATATTGCCAGTATTATTCTCTGTTTTTAGCTCAGTTGATGGACCATGCACTGGGCACTGAGCCACTACGTCTGCGATATATTGCCAGTATTATTCTCTGTTTTTAGCTCAGTTGATGGACCATGCACTGGGCACTGAGCAACTACGTCTGCGATATATTGCCAGTATTATTCTCTGTTTTTAGCTCAGTTGATGGACCATGCACTGGGCACTGAGCCACTACGTCTGCGATATATTGCCAGTATTATTCTCTGTTTTTAGCTCAATTGATGGACCATGCACTGGGCACTGAGCCACTACGTCTGCGATATATTGCCAGTATTATTCTCTGTTTTTAGCTCAGTTGATGGACCATGCACTACACGGTCTTGGTCTACACGGGGAGTTCATTTATCCTTTGATCCTTGATATTACATTACTATATTGTCAATTACTCTGGTAATTAATTTTCTTATGCGTTTATAAGTGTAAATAGTAGTAATTAGTAGAGTGATTATTCATTGAACTATATTTTCAATCATATTAAGGACTGCCCTAATTCATAAATTCAATATTATCGATTTTATTATTTACACACAAATAAGTACTAAACTACAGTTCGTCAATTGTCAACAAAGACCTTTAAACAAGAAACACAATCAATAGTTCATACTAATGGTCTACTCGGCCTGCGGAAGTTACCTAAGTAATTAAATTAATTAAACAACATGTTTCCTGTTTAACAGCTCATAAATGGAACATGGCTAACCTCTTAAACAGCTGACATACGATAGACACGGATGACGTCACAACATTGGTTGCGACTCACGTGTGACCTCGGCTCTCACATAATCAAGGTCACGCAGTCCACTCTCGGTCGTGAAATCATCTGTGGAATGAATTACACAGCAGAATTAATTAATGGTTATTATCAGCTGATTCAAGGTCCCGATAGGTTCAGTCTAGTTCCCACTCTTCCATAAACTTTCTAGTGCAAGTGAAACGAATTATGGGAAAGAGTGGAAATGCATATAAAGAATTAACATACAGTTATTCACAAAGCACTGCAGAGTAAATTAAAACATTTATCGACTGATGAGTATTTTATTAATATATTACTAATGGTGTGTGGACTATTGGCGTATTTACAAACATGAAAGACCTCAAAGAGAAAACTCTTTGTACTGTTCATGACATTCAGCCATGAGATTGTATAAAAGAGGTAGAAATCTTTGTCAACAGAATTAGCGTTCCCTAGCAGGTGGTCGATTATCACATTTAATATTTCATAAGCAATATTACATGTGATGGCCGATGCGCCCACTGACACAAGTACGTGGTTAATGGTCTATCCACCCACTGACACACGTACGAAGTTGATGGCCGACGCGTCCACTGACACAAGTACGAAGTTGATGACCCACGCGTCCACTGAGACACACGTACGAGGTTGATGGCCCACGCACCTATTGATACACGTACGAAGTTGATGGGGGAAAACGACAACGTAGCGCGTGTCAAAAATCTGTCAACCTCTCAGAGAGAAAATCACCTAAGTTCAACAAAATCGGGCATGGTCTCAACGCGCGATAATGTCGTACCCCCATTGGTCGAGTTTGACAAGCGTTCACAATACAGGCTGAGAAGCTTGGAACTAGTGCATCACTTAGTTGTGCTCGCAGGAATTCGGAAACTTTTGCCTGCTCTGGTAGAAGGGAGAGAATGATCTCGGCAACTTTTATAAGCCCGACACAAACAGGAAGAGTCGGATTCGGCAATTGTTGGGGAAGAAGAGGGAGAGGAAGAGAGAAATGGCAGTGAGTAAATACTCTTTTTCAAGACAGTCTAATTCTATAAGTAACAAACAAATAAAGTAAACCAATATTTAATTTATATTATATATTTTCTATTTTATATAAATTAGAGTTCACATAGTGTACTGTATATATAATAACCATATAAGAAAAGTACTATGAATATATTCATATACTGTTCTAATAATAAAAGTAGTGACATATTAAATAAAGAATCATTGTGTTGCTTAGTCTATATTGAACTAGCCGTCTGACCACTATATTTTATATCTTATTAGATTTTATAATTAGATAAATTACTATAAATATTAATAGTAACATAACTATAATAATTAAATAGAATAAAACAAAACATACTAAGATGCATCTTTGTAAAACATAACGTCATAAATTAGCCGTACATCTACTAATCAATCTACAAACGACTGTTATTGCAATATCAACAACAAACTATACTGACTGACTGATATGATACTGACTATGATTTTTTGTATTTTATATTTTTGTAAAATTAGACATCCTCTTGTCATTATTTTTACAATGAAATATTCTCAACGGCTAAAATTAAAACTCAAATCTGGTAGGTATCAATTTTCTTAGCTGAATAAATCTACTCTTATGTAGCATATCTAGCTGTGAATCATAACAGTTACACATAAATTGAATAGTGCAAAATGAATTTTAAATATGTTAAATTAACAAACAAACAATTCTAGGGTGTATTCAATGTTTCTTTTTGTTTTTCTTAGTGTTTGCTAAATGTAAATAACATATAGCATTTTGTTTTTATTTTTCATAGTGTTTGATAAATAGCATATAGCAACAGATGTTACCTATTAATATATTAAATTCTTTATTCGGAAACATAAACACTACCATATGTCAACATACATGTATATACTGCATCAGCTACCGTCACCCCCAACACTACTTTATTATTGTGATTACGTTTAGCATTGTTTGCCATATTTTTAATGTTGTATTTTGTCATTTACATTTTCTTCATTTACGTAAGTAAAATTCATGTTTTGATATTTACGTCTAGCAAAGTAGTATTCTATACATTTGTTTGTTCCAAATACATGTTTTGTTGTGTAATCTGTCGTGTATATTCATTTTACTCAGCAACAACTCAAATAAATTAAGTACGTTAAATTGGACCAGATTACCAATGTACGTATAGGTTTTATTCTATTGAACACCACTACAAAATAATGGCACGTGAGCAGTATATCACAACTTCACCAGAGCTTTAATAGCGGGTAGCCAACAGGTAGAACTGGGTAGTTCAGGTAGTTTGAGGTGCGACAAAATAGCGCGTCCGCAGAGGGATGAGGACGCGCTATTTTGTCGCACGCCCAGCGATGATTATTTATGACCACCTTTAGCCAGGTATAACGCACGATTTTGACGTAGATTCAGTTGATGGCCCACGCGCCTACTGACACACGTACTAGGTTGATGGCCCATCCACCCACTGGCACACGTACAAGGATGATGGCCCACGAACCTACTGATACACATAAGTAGTTAATGGCCTACGCGCTAACTGACACACGTATGAAGTTGATGGCCCACTCGCCCACTGCCACACGTACTAGGTTGATGGCCCATGCGCCCACTGACACAAGTACGAGGTTGATGGCCCATTCACCAACTGGCACACGTACGAGGATGATGGCCCACGAACCTACTGATACACGTAAGTAGTTAATGGCCCACGCGCTAACTGACACACGTACGAGGTAGATGGCCGACGCGTCCACTGAAACAAGTACGAAGTTGATGGCCCACGCGCCCACTGACACAAGTACGAAGTGGATGGTCCACTCACCCCGTGCCACACCTACGAGGTTGTTAGCTCTTCTGTCTCCCAGACTCTTTTTCACTTCTAGTAAATTTAGGTTGATAAATTAAACAATATTCACCTCAGTAGATTTTCATTCAGTAAAAGGATATTATTATTATGTCATAATAATTACAAATTTGGTTACAAATTAATTAAAACCCAGTGGCCTTGACTGGAGGGTTCCGATGTTATCGCATGATAACGACGTCAAGCAACATCGAGCGTGGCTGTCCCTTGGACGGGTGACCGTCTGAGCGATCTCATCCTTGTACGCAGCCTGCCTGCCCGGTCACTGGTGGTGGTTCGGAAGTCACCCTTAATACGTTGCTCGCCAGATCAAGTGTTAGAGAGGGCTTCTTAGCCCTAACTTCACCTGGTAAAATAAGACATCCTTTACTTTTTAATGTTTGTAAATAGATGGGGACGTTTAACAACATTTGTTTGAACTTAGTTAAATTTGGGAAAAAACTAAAACGTCGTGAAACGAAGTAAATATCTACAATTTGAGCGATGAACACGAGTTGAGGGTTTTCCTGTGTACTGAGCTCGTTTGACAACCCATAACGCTTTGTAAGCTATTAATCATGTTCATTATTTCACAGTTATGGTGCCGTAAAAGACATATCCTTCACATAAACTTCTGCTGTGGAGTTAATCTGCTGACACTTGTCAGATAATGGAGGTTTCTAGGTCAGTCCTTTCTAGGCTTAATCACTTCTTATCACGGGTAAAATACGTTTTTATGACCTATTCAAGCCTGCCATATGTGTTTGTACTGATAACTTCCATATTTTCTGAGGTAGAACCCATTGTGAAGGCACGTGTGTAGAAAAAAATATTTATCACGCAGTTGTGGATAACAGGATAAACCTTGTGACTGTAAAAAAAGATCAGTATTGTGTTTGAAATTATGTGAGCTATCATAAAAGTTAAAAGACACTCATTCGTTACAAATTATAATATCAAATGAGACATTTTACTGTTTAAAACAGAATTTATCAAATCTATTTCAACCCGTCTGCGTCCCAATCTTGAAAATATGAACAACAACTGAATTAGAAGAAGGGAGAGCATATAGCCCAAGGCCAATACAGGACAGCAGCACACTACTACTTTGGGTACAACAATACTGACTGGATTGATGCTGTCTGGGTGTTTTAGTTCAGCAGTTTGTCTGTTGACACGACTAGGAACTAAATCTACTGTACAATGTATGTATGAGAGTAGTGACTATTGTCATGCATACGTAGATTTTCCGTTTGCGACGTACAGTCACAGAGCGAAAAGTAGCCTGCTGTTATCCAATAGTGCGCAGAAAGGGTGTCGAGTTACGAGTCTGCTTCACCTGCCGCCATATTGTATTTGATTCTCCAATAGGCCAATGTAAATTTTTAAAAAGCTTTATTTATGAGCATACGATTTTAACGTTGGCCGTTTTCAAAAGGGAGTACAATTTTCTAGCACCCTCTGAGATTAAATTTAATTTTACCCCTTGATTTATATTTTAATTACAAATAGTTATTTTTACTAATTTTATAATTTTTGTAACAAACATAAAAACCAGTTTGAAAAATCTAATCTCAGGGGGCCATAGGACCATTTATCCTATAAATCATATTAATATTTGAAATACGTCAGTTAAAAAAGTAAGCGAGAAACGTTTTCATGTAAAGTACTGTTTACTGATGAACGCGCTGCCTGGTGGCAAAGAGGGTTGACTGGTAGTTAGTTTTCATGTAAAGTACTGTTTACTGATGAACGCGCTGCCTGGTGGCAAAGAGGGTTGACTGGTAGTTAGTTTTCATGTAAAGTACTGTTTACTGATGAACGCGCTGCCTGGTGGCCAAGAGGGTTGACTGGTAGTTAGTTTTCATGTAAAGTACTGTTTACTGATGAACGCGCTGCCTGGTGGCCAAGAGGGTTGACTTGTAGTTAGTTTTCATGTAAAGTACTGTTTACTGATGAACGCGCTGCCTGGTGGCCAAGAGGGTTGACTGGTAGTTAGTTTTCATGTAAAATACTGTTTACTGATGAACGCGCTGCCTGTTGGCCAAGAGGGTTGACTTGTAGTTAGTTTTCATGTAAAGTACTGTTTACTGATGAACGCGCTGCCTGTTGGCCAAGAGGGATGACTGGTAGTTAGTTTTCATGTAAAGTACTGTTTACTGATGAATGCGCTGCCTGTTGGCCAAGAGGGATGACTGGTAGTTAGTTTTCATGTAAAGTACTGTTTACTGATAAATGCGCTGCCTGTTGGCCAAGAGGGTTGACTGGTAGTTAGTTTTCATGTAAAGTACTGTTTACTGATGAACGCGCTGCCTGTTGGCCAAGAGGTTGACTGGTAGTTAGTTTACATGTAAACTACTGTTTACTGATGAACGCGGTGCCTGGTGGCCAAGAGGTTGACTGGTAGTTAGTTTTCATGTAAAGTACTGTTTACTGATGAACGCGCTGCCTGTTGGCCAAGAGGATTGACTGGTAGTTAGTCTTCATGTAAAATACTGTTTACTGATGAACGCGGTGCCTGGTGGCCAAGAGGTTGACTTGTAGTTAGTTTTCATGTAAAATACTGTTTACTGATGAACGCGCTGCCTGTTGGCCAAGAGGTTGACTGGTAGTTAGTTTACATGTAAAATACTGTTTACTGATGAACGTGCTGCCTGTTGGCCAAGAGGGTTGACTGTTAGTTAGTTTTTATGTAAAGTACTGTTTACTGATGAACGCACTGCCTGGTGGCCAAGAGGGTTGACTGGTAGTTAGTTTTCATGTAAAGTACTGTTTACTGATGAACGCGCTGCCTGGTGGCAAAGAGGGTTGACTGGTAGTTAGTTTTCATGTAAAGTACTGTTTACTGATGAACGCGCTGCCTGTTGGCCAAGAGGTTGACTGGTAGTTAGTTTACATGTAAAATACTGTTTACTGATGAACGCGCTGCCTGTTGGCCAAGAGGGTTGACTTGTAGTTAGTTTTCATTTAAAGTACTGTTTACTGATGAACGCACTGCCTGGTGACCAAGAGGGTTGACTGGTAGTTAGTTTTCATGTAAAGTACTGTTTACTGATGAACGCGCTGCCTGGTGGCAAAGAGGGTTGACTGGTAGTTAGTTTTCATGTAAAGTACTGTTTACTGATGAACGTGCTGCCTGGTGGCCAAGAGGGTTGACTGGTAGTTAGTTTTCATGTAAAGTACTGTTTACTGATGAACGCGCTGCCTGGTGGCCAAGAGGGTTGACTGGTAGTTAGTTTTCATGTAAAGTACTGTTTACTGATGAACGCGCTGCCTGGTGGCCAAGAGGGTTGACTGGTAGTTAGTTTTCATGTAACGTACTGTTTACTGATGAACGCACTGCCTGGTGGCCAAGAGGGTTGACTGGTAGTTAGTTTTCATGTTAAGTACTGTTTACTGATGAACGCGCTGCCTGGTGGCCAAGAGGGTTGACTGGTAGTTAGTTTTCATGTAAAGTACTGTTTACTGATGAACGCGCTGCCTTGTGGCCAAGAGGGTTTACTGGTAGTTAGTTTTCATGTAAAGTACTGTTTACTGATGAACGCGCTACCTGGTGGCCAAGAGGGTTGACTGATAGTTAGTTTTCTTGTAAAGTACTGTTTACTGATGAACGCGCTGCCTGGTGGCCAAGAGGGTTGACTACTGTAGTAGTTAATTTTCATGTAAAGTACTGTTTACTGATGAACGCGCTGCCTGGTGGCCAAGAGGGTTGACTGATAGTTAGTTTTCTTGTAAAGTACTGTTTACTGATGAACGCGCTGCCTGGTGGCCAAGAAGGTTGACTACTGTAGTAGTTAGTTTTCATGTAAAGTACTGTTTACTGATGTACGCGCTGCCTGGTGGCCAAGAGGGTTGACTGGTAGTTAGTTTTCATGTAAAGTACTGTTTACTGATGAACGCGCTGCCTGGTAGCCAAGAAGGTTGACTGGTAGTTAGTTATCATGTAAAGTACTGTTTACTGATGAACGCGCTGCCTGGTGGCCAAGAGGGTTGACTGGTAGTTAGTTTTCATGTAAAGTACTGTTTACTGATGAACTGGTAGTTAGTTTTCATGTAAAGTACTGTTTACTGATGAACGCGCTGCCTGGTGGCCAAGAGGGTTGACTGTTAGTTAGTTTTCATGTTCAAATTCAAATTCAAAATATTTTATTGTAGAAATGACAATGTACATTGTATTACAAACGTCAGAATATGTAATATAAAACATGTTCAGAACATAAAATAAAATAAAACTATTCTATCGTCTTAGGCCTAGTTAGAAATTATTATATTACCCATAGAGCAAAATTAACATTATTAAATTAAATTAAACATTTACAGTACCTAATGAACTCATCGACCGAGTAACAAGCAATTCCAAGCAGATATTTACACAGTGAATTTTTGAATTGCTTCTCTTTTTCTATGTTTAATCTCTTCTGGTAATTTATTGTATAATTTTGGTCCTATATTTTTAGGAAGCCGCAATCTGTGAGCCGCCTGCCTATGTTGATGCCTTTGTCTAGTGTCGTAATTGTGCATGTTTTTTACCAGTTATAATGGATGTGAATTTAAATCTGTGATACACCAGCATCTCATAAATGTATATTGAGGGTAATGTTAATATTTGAAATGATTTAAAATAGTTTTTACAGGATGTTTTTCTGTTTATCTTGGCAATAGTACGACTTGCTCTCTTTTGTAAACGAAAAACTCGCTGAAAATTTGAGCATGGCGTTGAACCCCATAAAACAATACCGTACCTTAACCTTGATTCTATGAGTGAGGTGTATATTAATTTCATGAGGAAGAAGTTTTGGTAGCTGGCAAATCTTCTTAAAAGAAATAACTGTGAAGACAATGGAGAGCATAGGGCGTTTATATGTGGTATCCAAGAAAAACTACTATCAATTGTTAATCCTAAATATTTGACCTTTGTATTAAATGGGAGCTCAAATGTATTCATAAATACGCCCGGTTTCATGTCAAGATCAATTTTTTTAGAAAAATTTAAGCAGTTTGTTTAAGCTGGATTGATGTGCAAGTTTACTATTTAGGTATTGGTAGAGGTTTGTAAGTTTTATGTAACTTTCAATTTCCAAATTATTCCAGAATTTATTTTTAAAAAGAATAGAAATGTCGTCGGCATACTTTATGATAGTTAAGTCAGTTACAGCTTTTGAGATCTCATTCATGTAAATAATAAAAAGAATTGGACCTATTACTGACCCTTGAGGAACTCCAAATGTTTGCTCTATATTTCCGGATTCGTTAGTATTTACTTTTACTTTTTGGTTTGTAAGATGCAAATAGGATTTAATCCAATTTAGGGATACTCCCCGGACCCCTAGGCGGTACAGTCTTTCAAAGAGTATGTTATGATCTAGACAATCGAACGCTTTTTGTAGGTCCAAAAATACCCCCACAGTTTTACATTTCTCATTAACAGCAGTAACCACTTTGGTGACGAAATCAACCATTGCGTCAGGTGTATTCTTCCCTTTTATGAATCCGTATTGTTCCTTACATAGTAAGTTATTATGAAATAAAAAATTTAATAATCTGTTTGCATAAACGTGCTCATATATTTTGGAGATAGTAGAAATATTCGAAACAGGGCGCCAGTTACTCGGTAACGGAGTCTCCTTCTTTATAAATGGGGCGAATCACAGACTGTTTTAGTTCGCTGGGGAATATTCCTTGTGAAAAAGAAGAATTAATTAGTTCTGAAAGGGGCTCATAGATGTATCCGGAGCAATGCCTGACTGTTTTATGGCTCAAACCATCGTATCCAGCTGAATTTGAATTTTTTAATTTAATAATAATATTGTATATTTCTTTGGAATCAGTAGGATATAATAAAGAGAGCTAGGGTATATTATATTTGACTCCGGCAGTAATGCGGGTTCTGTTATCTTTAAATGGTTATGTACCCCAATATTTGCGAAATATTTATTGAATTCCTCAGGGCTGGGCATATCAGTAGGTAGTGGAACCGGTTTCTTTTTCCTATCTAAGTCAATAATTTTCCATGCATTCTTTGAAATGTTATCGTTGTTTATTATATGATTGCATACGTGCATTGCTTTAGCAGCTCTTATTACCTTGCGATAGGTCCGTTTATATTCATGAAAATATTGCAAAAATTCCTTTGATTTATTATTTTTTCTTTTTAAAACAAACTCTTTCATATTTTTAGAAGATATAACAATACTCTTGGTTATCCAGGGGCTTTTTTTCGCAGAATTTAACCTAATTTTTGTTATCAAAGGGCAAGCTATTAAGAAATTAAAATTAAAAGTATTTAAAAAATGTTTTTGTTCAGGATCAGAGCTTTACTTAACGCCCAGTTCTCTTTGTGACGGACACCTCCGTCGATTTTATTGAGACCATAGGTGAAAAAATATAATAAACATAAATATTAAGCAGTCTGCTGGGTTTATGTTTGTAGACAAAATTGTAATACAATGTTTATTTATTTTTAATATTCTAATTAGTAAGCATATAAGTCTATTTGAGATGTTTGTGTATGATTTAATTTTACTTTATGTATTGTCATTTATTGTTATGCTGTTCATAAGAAATTTTACAAACATTTCGAAATCTAAACAAACAATTATTTTATTTCTGGTGGACAGTTTCAAACGAACTAATTATCATGCAGTTATTTAATGATGTTCATTACCGTATTATTTTATACAAAAATAATGTTTTAATTTCCAACACATTTTCAGTACTTAGAGATTAGGCTACAGATTCAAATAAGAAAATGCTTATGTAAAAATTGAACAAGGGAGGAATGAATAAAAAGTGATTCTTAAAAGTCTTAGAATTTTCATTTTTCTATATATAACAAAAAAAACTAAAACTTACTTCTGTACTTACATTTTAATTTATAAATTAATTAAATGCCAATCACGTTTTACTATTTTTGTATACAAAATATTATTCACTCACCATCCACACTACTGAGTTCTCACGGACAAATATAACAGCTGTTTATAATGTATTTGCTGGCGTAAACATTGTTTATTTGTCGTGTTCTGTCTAATTTAAATGTCTAATTGACGAGGGTTGGATACGAAGAGTGTATGGGTGTCCATTAATTTAATGACTGTACTGTTTTTATCCATTGTTTATCAAATACCCATAAACGTTAACCAAATAACAAACATTTCAAACATAGTAATTTTTATTCTGTTAGTAACTGCAAAATGAAAAGGCATATTTTTTATGTTAACACTCTCCAATATCGATGTTGTAGTTGGCCATGTGTGTGGATTCATTACAGATTCATTGATTTGTTATTTTAGAACATTTTCTACAGTTAGGCCGCTATATGCAATGAAATACTTATCACTGAGAGTTACACATTATCTTCCAACTTTCTACTTCAGTGTTACGTGAGTTACTTGCATATGTTGTAATGGTAGCTTATAAGTAATATAAGCTGAAACTATATTAGAACCTCAATCAAATATCCCTCTTTAAGACAAGTGCAATACTTTAATAGTTCGGCATTCCAAAGCTGTCCACGACCAGCGAAATCACCTGCCTTACCCTTGCCTTAGACCAAGTGGCTTTCTCCCATTGGCGGCCAGTGTCCACTCACAGCCCATTCATTGCTAACAGGTCCTAAAGAGATCAGGAGATCCAAGGGCACTTCCTCAGGGTGAACTTACGTAACAAGTGCGTACGTGAAGCAAGCCAGTAACTTACCCTCATTTAACACGTTACCTATAGGAGGAACACTTAGGGCATGGATTGGTGATTACAAAGATGATTGTCCCGAGAGATCCAAGGTCACTTCCTCAGGGTGAGCTTACGTAACAAGTACGTACGTGAAGCAAGCCAGTAACTCACCCTCATTTAACACGTTACCTATAGGAGGAACACTTAAGGCATGGATTGGTGATTACAAAGATGATCGACCCAAGAGATCCAAGGTCACTTCCTCAGGGTGATCTTATGTAACAAGTACGTACGTGAAGCAAGCCAGTAACTCACCCTCATTTAACACGTTACCTATAGGAGGAACACTTAGGGCATGGATTGGTGATTACAAAGATGATTGACCCGAGAGATCCAAGGGCACTTCCTCAGGGTGAACTTACGTAACAAGTACGTACGTGAAGCAAGCCATTAACTTACCTTCATTTAACACGTTACCCATAGAAGGAACACTTAGGGCATGGATTGGTGATTACAAAGATGATTGACCCGAGAGATCCAAGGTCACTTCCTCAGGGTGAACTTACGTAACAAGTACGTACGTGAAGCAAGCCAGTAACTCACCCTCATTTAACACGTTACCTATAGGAGGAACACTTAGGGCATGGATTGGTGATTACAAAGATGATTGACCCAAGAGATCCAAGGTCACTTCCTCAGGGTGAACTTACGTAACAAGTACGTACGTAAAGCAAGCCAGTAACTCACCCTCATTTAACACGTTACCTATAGGAGGAACACTTAGGACATGGATTGGTGATTACAAAGATGATTGACCCGAGAGATCCAAGGTCACTTCCTCAGGGTGAGCTTACGTAACAAGTACGTACGTGCAGAAAGCCAGGAACCCACCCTCATTTAACACGTTACCTATAGGAGGAACACTTAGTGCATGGATTGGTGATTACAAAGATGATTGACCCGAGAGATCCAAGGTCACTTCCTCAGGGTGTGCTTACGTAACAAGTACGTACGTGAAGCAAGCCAGTAACTCACCCTCATTTAACACGTTACCTATAGGAGGAACACTTAGGGCATGGATTGGTGATTACAAAGATGATTGACCCGAGAGATCCAAGGTCACTTCCTCAGGGTGAACTTACGTAACAAGTACGTACGTGAAGCAAGCCAGTAACTCACCCTCATTTAACACGTTACCTATAGGAGGAACACTTAGGGCATGGATTGGTGATTACAAAGATGATTGACCCAAGAGATCCAAGGTCACTTCCTCAGGGTGAACTTACGTAACAAGTACGTACGTGAAGCAAGCCAGTAACTCACCCTCATTTAACACGTTACCTATAGGAGGAACACTTAGGACATGGATTGGTGATTACAAAGATGATTGACCCGAGAGATCCAAGGTCACTTCCTCAGGGTGAGCTTACGTAACAAGTACGTACGTGCAGAAAGCCAGGAACCCACCCTCATTTAACACGTTACCTATAGGAGGAACACTTAGTGCATGGATTGGTGATTACAAAGATGATTGACCCGAGAGATCCAAGGTCACTTCCTCAGGGTGAACTTACGTAACAAGTACGTACGTGAAGCAAGCCAGTAACTCACCCTCATTTAACACGTTACCTATAGGAGGAACACTTAGGGCATGGATTGGTGATTACAAAGATGATTGACCCAAGAGATCCAAGGTCACTTCCTCAGGGTGAACTTACGTAACAAGTACGTACGTGAAGCAAGCCAGTAACTCACCCTCATTTAACACGTTACCTATAGGAGGAACACTTAGGACATGGATTGGGGATTACAAAGATGATTGACCCGAGAGATCCAAGGTCACTTCCTCAGGGTGAGCTTACGTAACAAGTACGTACGTGCAGAAAGCCAGGAACCCACCCTCATTTAACACGTTACCTATAGGAGGAACACTTAGTGCATGGATTGGTGATTACAAAGATGATTGACCCGAGAGATCCAAGGTCACTTCCTCAGGGTGTGCTTACGTAACAAGTACGTACGTGAAGCAAGCCAGTAACTCACCCTCATTTAACACGTTACCTATAGGAGGAACACTTAGGGCATGGATTGGTGATTACAAAGATGATTGACCCGAGAGATCCAAGGTCACTTCCTCAGGGTGAACTTACGTAACAAGTACGTACGTGAAGCAAGCCAGTAACTCACCCTCATTTAACACGTTACCTATAGGAGGAACACTTAGGGCATGAATTGGTGATTACAAAGATGATTGACCCAAGAGATCCAAGGTCACTTCCTCAGGGTGAACTTACGTAACAAGTACGTACGTGATGCAAGCCAGTAACTTACCCTCATTTAACACGTTACCCATAGAAGGAACACTTAGGGCATGGATTGGTGATTACAAAGATGATTGACCCGAGAGATCCAAGGTCACTTCCTCAGGGTGATCTTACGTAACAAGTACGTACGTGAAGCAAGCCAGTAACTCACCCTCATTTAACACGTTACCTATAGGAGGAACACTTAGGGCATGGATTGGTGATTACAAAGATGATTGACCCAAGAGATCCAAGGTCACTTCCTCAGGGTGAACTTACGTAACAAGTACGTACGTGAAGCAAGCCAGTAACTCACCCTCATTTAACACGTTACCTATAGGAGGAACACTTAGGACATGGATTGGTGATTAAAAAGATGATTGACCCGAGAGATCCAAGGTCACTTCCTCAGGGTGAGCTTACGTAACAAGTACGTACGTGCAGAAAGCCAGGAACCCACCCTCATTTAACACGTTACCTATAGGAGGAACACTTAGTGCATGGATTGGTGATTACAAAGATGATTGACCCGAGAGATCCAAGGTCACTTCCTCAGGGTGTGCTTACGTAACAAGTACGTACGTGAAGCAAGCCAGTAACTCACCCTCATTTAACACGTTACCTATAGGAGGAACACTTAGGGCATGGATTGGTGATTACAAAGATGATTGACCCGAGAGATCCAAGGTCACTTCCACAGGGTGAGCTTACGTAACAAGTACGTACGTGAAGCAAGCCAGTAACTCACCCTCATTTAACACGTTACCTATAGGAGGAACACTTAGGGCATGGATTGGTGATTACAAAGATGATTGACCCGAGAGATTCAAGGTCACTTCCTCAGGGTAAACTTACGTAACAAGTACGTACGTGAAGCAAGCCAGTAACTCACCCTCATTTAACACGTTACCCATAGAAGGAACACTTAGGGCATGGATTGGTGATTACAAAGATGATTGACCCGAGAGATCCAAGGTCACTTCCACAGGGTGAGCTTACGTAACAAGTACGTACGTGAAGCAAGCCAGTAACTCACCCTCATTTAACACGTTACATATAGGAGGAACACTTAGGGCATGGATTGGTGATTACAAAGATGATTGACCCGAGAGATCCAAGGTCACTTCCACAGGGTAAACTTACGTAACAAGTACGTACGTGAAGCAAGCCAGTAACTCACCCTCATTTAACACGTTACCTATAGGAGGAACACTTAGGGCATGGATTGGTGATTACAAAGATGATTGACCCGAGAGATCCAAGGTCACTTCCTCAGGGTAAACTTACGTAACAAGTACGTATGTGAAGAAATCCAGTAACTTACCCTCATGTAAAACGTTACCTATAGAAGGAACACTTAGTGCATGGATTGGTGATTACAAAGATGATTGACCCGAGAGATTCAAGGTCACTTCCTCAGGGTGAACTTACGTAACAAGTACGTAAGTGAAGAAATCCAGTAACTCACCCTCATGTAAAACGTTACCTATAGAAGGAACACTTAGTGCATGGATTGGTGATTACAAAGATGATTGACCCGAGAGATCCAAGGTCACTTCCTCAGGGTGAACGTACGTAACAAGTACGTACGTGAAGCAAGCCAGTAACTCACCCTCATTTAACACGTTACCTATAGGAGGAACACTTAGGGCATGGATTGGTGATTACAAAGATGATTGACCTGAGAGATCCAAGGTCACTTCCTCAGGGTGATCTTACGTAACAAGTACGTACGTGAAGCAAGCCAGTAACTCACCCTCATTTAACACGTTACCTATAGGAGGAACACTTAGGGCATGGATTGGTGATTACAAAGATGATTGACCCGAGAGATCCAAGGTCACTTCCTCAGGGTGATCTTACGTAACAAGTACGTACGTGAAGCAAGCCAGTAACTCACCCTCATTTAACACGTTACCTATAGGAGGAACACTTAGGGCATGGATTGGTGATTACAAAGATGATTGACCTGAGAGATCCAAGGGCACTTCCTCAGGGTGAACTTACGTAACAAGTACGTACGTGAAGCAAGCCAGTAACTTAACCTCATTTAACACGTTACCCATAGAAGGAACACTTAGGGCATGGATTGGTGATTACAAAGATGGTTGACCAGAGAGATCCAAGGTCACTTCCTTAGGGTGAACTTACGTAACAAGTACGTACGTGAAGCAAGCCAGTAACTCACCCTCATTTAACACGTTACCTATAGGAGGAACACTTAGGGCATGGATTGGTGATTACAAAGATGATTGACCCAAGAGATCCAAGGTCACTTCCTCAGGGTGAACTTACGTAACAAGTACGTACGTGAAGCAAGCCAGTAACTCACCCTCATTTAACACGTTACCTATAGGAGGAACACTTAGGGCATGGATTGGTGATTACAAAGATGATTGACCCGAGAGATCCAAGGTCACTTCCTCAGGGTGAGCTTACGTAACAAGTACGTACGTGAAGCAAGCCAGTAACTCACCCTCATTTAACACGTTACCTATAGGAGGAACACTTAAGGCATGGATTGGTGATTACAAAGATGATTGACCCGAGAGATCCAAGGTCACTTCCTTAGGGTGAGCTTACGTAACAAGTACGTACGTGAAGCAAGCCAGTAACTCACCCTCATTTAACACGTTACCTATAGGAGGAACACTTAGTGCATGGATTGGTGATTACAAAGATGATTGACCCGAGAGATCCAAGGTCACTTCCTCAGGGTGATCTTACGTAACAAGTACGTACGTGAAGCAAGCCAGTAACTCACCCTCATTTAACACGTTACCTATAGGAGGAACACTTAGGGCATGGATTGGTGATTACAAAGATGATTGACCCGAGAGATCCAAGGTCACTTCCTCAGGGTGATCTTACGTAACAAGTACGTACGTGAAGCAAGCCAGTAACTCACCCTCATTTAACACGTTACCTATAGGAGGAACACTTAGGGCATGGATTGGTGATTACAAAGATGATTGACCTGAGAGATCCAAGGGCACTTCCTCAGGGTGAACTTACGTAACAAGTACGTACGTGAAGCAAGCCAGTAACTTAACCTCATTTAACACGTTACCCATAGAAGGAACACTTAGGGCATGGATTGGTGATTACAAAGATGGTTGACCAGAGAGATCCAAGGTCACTTCCTTAGGGTGAACTTACGTAACAAGTACGTACGTGAAGCAAGCCAGTAACTCACCCTCATTTAACACGTTACCTATAGGAGGAACACTTAGGGCATGGATTGGTGATTACAAAGATGATTGACCCAAGAGATCCAAGGTCACTTCCTCAGGGTGATCTTACGTAACAAGTACGTACGTGAAGCAAGCCAGTAACTCACCCTCATTTAACACGTTACCTATAGGAGGAACACTTAGGGCATGGATTGGTGATTACAAAGATGATTGACCCGAGAGATCCAAGGTCACTTCCTCAGGGTGAGCTTACGTAACAAGTACGTACGTGAAGAAAGCCAGTAACTCACCCTCATTTAACACGTTACCTATAGGAGGAACACTTAGGGCATGGATTGGTGATTACAAAGATGATTGACCCGAGAGATCCAAGGTCACTTCCTTAGGGTGAGCTTACGTAACAAGTACGTACGTGAAGAAATCCAGTAACTCACCCTCATTTAACACGTTACCTATAGGAGGAACACTTAGTGCATGGATTGGTGATTACAAAGATGATTGACCCGAGAGATCCAAGGTCACTTCCTCAGGGTGATCTTACGTAACAAGTACGTACGTGAAGCAAGCCAGTAACTCACCCTCATGTAACACGTTACCTATAGGAGGAACACTTAGTGCATGGATTGGTGATTACAAAGATAATTGACCCGAGAGATCTAAGGTCACTTCCTTAAGATTGACGTACGTAAAAAAGCCTACGTGAAGGAAGCCAGTAAATCTATAAATAAGTTAAAGTATTTCAGTTATTAATAAATTTAAAATCATGCAAATTCAAATGAAATGCATCTAAAAATACTTTGATTATTCCGGTAATGAATTTGCCACCCACCTCACGAATACGACTCATGAGAAACTGGGGGACTCCCTCTTACACCTTAGATATATAATTAAAAGTGGAATGACTTGTTCAAGCCCTATCCTACAAAGACATGACATACATATAATAGT
Source organism: Stictocephala bisonia (assembly GCA_035578905.1). Classification (NCBI taxonomy): domain Eukaryota; kingdom Metazoa; phylum Arthropoda; class Insecta; order Hemiptera; family Membracidae; genus Stictocephala; species Stictocephala bisonia. The sequence goes on from JAQJVL010001151.1 coordinate 105,528, forward strand.
ATTTTTATTTAATTTATTACGATTTTACTTATCACTAGTCAATTCTTCGGACACTTTTCTGGGTTCATACCTCCTACTTGTCTCCAAAGTGTGGATGGGATGCCCCAAGGAATAGTGTACATCCCTCCACTCAGTCTTTAAGGGATAGATGGGGTCTCCAAGGAATAGTGCCATCCCTTTCCCCCTACTCATCTCTGAAGGGTGGGTGGTTCTCAAGGAATCGTTCATCCTTCCTACTAGTCTCAAAATGGTGGATGGAATAATGTACATCCTTCCTGCTCATCTCTGAAGGTTGGATGGGTTCCAGAATAATTGGCCACCCGTCCTACTAGTCTTCAAAGAGTGGACGGGGTACCCAAGGAGAAGTGTTCATCCCTCCTTTCTTCTCCAAGTGGTAGATGGGTCCTCAATGAACAGTGTTTTTAAAGTCAAATTAAAATAGTATGCTTGATATTTGTCATTAAAATTACTTAAAAACTTGTAGCTTTTGTTCAGGTCCAGGTAGGTTGAGTTGAACCTCTAAGTGCGAATTCCCTTGGCAATGACAAACCAGTTCTTGAATTCCTGACCCCAATTATCTAGCTGAGAGAAATAATTTGGCCTAAGTGAGAAACGGCACTGGCCCAAATCTAACGTCACTACCTGTTTTAAATCTCTCGGAAAACACCTTCATTATCACTCCAGTAATGATAGTTTGTGCCTATGAATATTGTACTCAATACAGTACTATAAGTAAGGACATTTTGGATTGTACATTATTTTGAATGGTTTCTAGAGTCAATGCCAGCTTGAGAGAGTATATACCATCTACAACTGTATTCCAGTATTGCAATGTCAACCGTGACAGCTTACATTTAAACGTTTCCAATGAGAATGACTCCTTACACAATGGAACAGTGTCAACAGATATCCTGATAGGAACAAAAACGTCTAGACGATGTAGAGGAACCTAAATGATAAGAACGTAGTAGAGAGGTTCAACAACAATCAGACTATACAAAAGAATCTATATGTACAATTAATTAGTATTGGATGGTACTCAAGAAAAGAGAGTTACTACACACATACGAAAGCTCTGAGATTCAAAACCAAGAGGTAGAAAGTAGACTAGACGATACAGTAATACTACACAGCACGTGTTTGAACAGTATTAGCCATATTTACAGAAAAAATACATATTAGACTAACCTAACATTACACTCAGTTAAATTCAATAACAGACCCTTTGAATATTATTTAAACTAACAGATAAACACAAAAAGGCAATCACACTTCTTATCTTCAAATGTATTTTCACAATAAAGGAGCGTTTTGGGATCTTTAATGAACATCATTACATCTACGAACGCAATTCAAACGCGATTTGAATTTGTTTATTACTTTTATCGTTGTTTTTTTATCAAACACGTGTGCTAACACCATGTTCAGTCTATTTAGCAACTGATAGTATCATCGCCCTTTCTGATAACGGGCAATTTGCTGGGGAAATGAAAAGACTGCTTTGGTAAATCATTTTGTCGTACTCGAGCCTCCGACGCTCTACCTGTTGTTGGAACAACTTGCAACTTTGTCGAGTATCGGAAGTCCGGTTGCTGTCTGTCTGTCCCCAAACCATTGAGAGCAGTCGTGACAGTTGACTTTCCTTCCCAGTTAGTTTTTAAGCTTACATTTTTTAGCATATGCATTTTAAATTTTAACATGCTTTATAGTGCAAGTGTGTCCTTTGAGACAAGATTTTTTTCTGTTTTGGTTAATTTAAAAATATTATTTTAGAACAATAGTTCTTTGTATAGCAAAAATAAACCAACACAGTTAGAAAAAATCAGGGAGCACTAGACAAGTGTGCCCTCTTTCAAAAATGGTAAATTTTAAAAATTGTATGTTATAAATAAAGCTGTAATATTATTTTGAAATTAACATTGGCCTTACGAAGAATAAAATCCTATATGGAGATATGTATAGCAGACTGCCAAGCAATTTGTGCAAACTGCGTTATTATGCCGGGTCCACACCAAACCAACAAAAGAAAAACAAAACAGCAACTCAATGTTTCCCAACATTTTTGAAACAAAAGCGAAACATTTCGGCAACAATTTTGTTTTGTTCGTGTTTTCAACAACTTTTTGTTTTCCCGTCGCCTGGCGGTAAAGATCAAAGTGTTGCTGTTTTGTTTGTGTTTCTGGCAACTTTGTTGGTCTAGTGTGTACGCTCTCCACAGGAAGAAAACAAAACTTAAAATTTGTGGTTCAGTTTGTCTCGTGCTGTGTGCAAAATGACTTCATCGGGAAAAGCAATAAAATGGAGTGTTGAAAATACATGTAAATTAATCGAACTTTATAGAGAAAGTAAATTGTTATGGGATGCCCGACACCCTGATTATAAAAATCGTTATAAAAAGGCAGACGCCTTAAAGGAAATAGGAATATTGTGTAATGTTTCTTCAGAGGAAGTAGACAGAAAGATAAAAAACATCAATACCCAGTACCAAAGAGAATACAGAAATTATCAGTTATTGAAAAAATCCGGAGCTGGTAAAACTTTCGTTTCGAAGTGGTTTGGTTATTCACTATTAAGTTTCTTAAAAGATAAAAACAAGCCAAGACCAAGTGGGAATATAGGCGGATTATCGAATACACAGGTAGATATTTATTTATTTATTTTTATTTATTAGATATAAAATTTACATATATTTATGCATTATTTATTTACTTATATTTATTCATTATACATTCTATCATTTTATCCTTAAAAATCAGTACTTTTGCTCAATAGATTAACAAAATTTTAACTGCCATGGAACTTGTTATTAGTTATTAATAATTAGAATAATAAATCATTAAATCAATTAAAAAATCATTTTCCCCTAAAAAATCAGTACTTTTGCTCAATAGATTAACAAAATTTTAACTGCCATGGAACTTGACCTTGCTCAGACATAAAATATTCAGCAAATTCTTTTCTTATTTCCATAGCTTCTACAGATGATTTTCTTGCAGTCTGTTGTAGATTAAAAAACGACTGTAAAGTTTGTTGATCTTTTCTCCATGCGCCATTTTCTAGTGTACCACTATCAATATGTTCTACATCAAAGCTGTTTGGTGGATTATATTTATTTTTCGACAAGACACACCTTAGATAATTATGCAAACAAATGCATGCCAAAGTCACTTTTTCTACCTTTTCTGGTTGTAACAGCATTGGTTTGCGAAACACTCGAAACACAGACGCTAAAATGCCAAACACATTTTCAACTATTCTTCGAGCACGTGAAATTCGGTAATTGAAGACACGTTCTATTGACCCCTTATCTTGATGGCCGCTATATGGTTTCATAATGCATGGTTTAAGGGGGAAAGCATCATCTGCGACTAAAACATAAGGACTTTCTTTGTCCCTTCCAAGAAGAACACGTTTTTGTGGCAAATTTAGTTTTCCTTCAACCAATAGTTTGTAAAATGGCGTATTTTTAAAAACACCTCCGTCAGAGATTCGTCCTTGACAACCAACGTTTGCATACAGAAAATTATAATTTGCGTCAACAACAGCAAAAAGAACTACACTGAATGTTCCTTTATAGTTAAAAAATTCACTGCCACTGAATGTAGGTGCCTCGATTACAATGTGCTTTCCGTCCATTGCGCCTATGCAATGTGGAAAGTGCCAAATCTTGTTGAAATCATCGCTAACTTTTTCCCATTCCTCTTCACTTTTAGGAGTCTGAAATAAAATACAAATTAAATTTAATTGAAAGTTCTTATTATATATTTTTTTTAATATACATTTTTTTAATATATTTTTATGCAGTTTTTAATAACATACATTCTTTACTTTACAGGAAAGTGATGATTCAGACAGTGATGAAGAGGCAAAAGAATCCGAAACAAATGACGATGATACCGCTAGCGTCAGCCAGAGTACAAGTAATATGGGAGAATTACAAGAAAACTACGAAGATTTGCAGGCTCAAAAGGAAATTACTGATAAAAACACCAAAAGCTTAAAAGCAAAATCTACCACACCAAAGAAAAGAGTTCTAACCACTAGTGAGAAGCAAAATGCAGAAGTTTATGGAATGCTACAAGAAGTATATAAAAAAAATCAGCAAGGAACATCTGTACAACCCGATGATTTTGATATATTTGGTGAGCTAGTTGCTAGAAAAGTGCGAAAACTTCGTACTCCTTATGCGCAAGCTACTGTGCAGCATTTGATCAATGATCTTCTCTACAAAGCAGAAATAGGAGAATATGACCAACCAAAAAACACAGAAACTCAAGAGCAATTGACACCGTTCCTTCATTTTCGATCTCCAATTGCAGTTCACACTAGTTCTACAGATACAAACAACCACAATTATATGAGTCCAGATTATTCAAACCCACCCAGCGTTCAAACCTCAAATCCATCCAGCGTTCCAACCTACGAGATACTGACTAGTCCGTCTTGCTCATCGAATCAACATACCACCCAGATTGATGAATCCTGGCCAGCTACGCGGATAACAACAAATGAATCAGCTCAGTCATACATGTAATTTTCAGATACATTCCAAATAAAAGTTATTTTAGAAAAATCAGTTTATTTTTTAACAGCTACCTATTAATAATGTTAAATTTTACCTTGACATATGTATTTAGGGCACTTATGAGAGCATCGCAGGTTTCTGGAATTATTACTGATATTGCCTGTTTGGATACTTTGAAAAGATACATCAGACTCTGGTAATACTCCCCAGTTGCCAAAAATCTTAAAGTAATCACTAAACGTTCTGTTACACTAATGGCATTTCGAAAATTTGTATTTTTCTTCTGTATCGAGGGTCCAATGATTTCTATTAGATTTTCAAGATCAGTACTGGTCATTCTTAAAAAGTTTTTGAAGCTGCATCGCATTTCTCCACTAATACCTCTATCGTCTTTTCTTAAATCTTCCAATAGTTCATCAACATAGTTTTTTTGTCGGTTCTTCAAGCTCGGCCTAACCCAAAAACGTTTTTTCTTTTTTTGGTTTAGGAATAGAAAACCAGCTGCCATAATAAATAATTCATTGTTCCTTTGTAATTCCAAATTTCGAGCTCGCCACATTTTCTATCGGGATCACAAAGTTGACTGATTTTTGTTTTCATATGTGGACAGCAGTTGACAATTAGTTCCTGTTTTCGAAAACTTGCAGTTTTGTTGTGTTGCTGATTTGTTGGAGTTTTTGTTTTGTTGGTTTGGTGTGGACCCGGCATTAGACTGCAACGATTGCGCATGAGTCCGGACTTAAAGTCGACGACATTGAGGCAACGTTTCGGCCAACAATCTCTCGCATTCGTCAAGTGTCGTAATCACATATTGTCGTCTGCTCCACTTCCGGCACAGTTCCGAGGCCGCACGTTCCTTATGGTAATTGACGTCCTACGATACCCCCTATCAGAGTTAATCGGACATTGAAAATTGATTGATCGTATCGCAGTTGCACATGCGATACGAGTCTTGTGAAACTCCCTTAGAGAAAACTTTATGTCAATCACATTTTAAAAAAGCAATTCGAGTCAATACAAATTACAGATCTTTTTTTCCAAATATCTCAATGTACATGTGTTAAAACTGGAGTACTGTTATGGAAGTAAAGTTTATTTTATGAAAAATACTTGAGGATCATTTTAGCTACTTTCAGCGCAGAAATGATGTGCAAAAGTCCAATTATTATACAGTTGTTTTCCTAGTTTAATTGTCCGTTATGACATATGAGTTTTTAAATTGTATCATAAGTTTTAATAATTTTTATCCTAGTTGGAACAAAAAAAGTACCGTTATTTTAACTAGTTTTCACTGTACACAACATTTACACTGTTATTACTAAAAAACCCGTAAACGTATCATGTTTAAATTTTAATACGTGGTTGACAGAAATGTTTCCTATAATTTTTATACATTTTTAGAATTTTAACTTTTCAAGAAAAATAAATAAATCAATTTAAATAACTTTAAATTGATACATTTAGATTGATATAAATCAATATAAAATCACTGCATTTGTTTACGCATATAAAAACAATGTATCGTAACTGCAATGTAATAAGGATTACAACAAGGCCAAGTAATTAATTTTAAGATCTCTAGAAGCCAAGAAAACAATGTTTCAGGTAATTGGTAAGAACTTTTTTCTTGAAAAGTAAAAACTCTAAAAATGCATAAAACCTATAAGAAACATTTCTGTCAAACTTGTATTATAATATAAACGTGATACATTAACGGGTTTTTTAGTAATAACAGTGTAAATTTTGTGTACAGTCAAAACTAGTTAAATTACGGTACTTTTTAGAGGTTGTTTACTTGGAAACTAAGAAACCTATGAAAATTCAAATATTTTCCTCCATGTTCGTTATTCATATATGCATTATTAAATTGACCAATTAATAATGCATTATGAATGACTGCATTTACTTACGCATATGAAAGTAATGTGTCATAACAAAAATTTCATGTGTTATATACCGTGACCAAGTAATTAATTATTTTACCTCTAAAAGCTAAGAAAAGGTTGTTTTAGGAAATTGATAACAACGTTTTTTCTTGAAAATTTAAAATTCTGAAATGTATAAAACGTTCCTGTAAACCAAGTATTAAAGCATATATAACAGTGTAAAATTAATGCACAGTGAAAACTAGTTAAAATGTCGGTACTTTTTGTTCCAACTAGGATAAGAATTATTAAAACTTATTATTATTAAAAATTGCATTAAAAATGCATACTTCATAACGTACAAATGAACGAAGAAACAATGGTATTATTGGACTTTTAATAGGTCTCTTAGTTTCTTAGAAAACAACCTTCAAACTCGGGTGCACATAATTTCTGCTTCGACAGTAGTTACAAAACTATGTGCGTTATGACAGCACATTGGTGTTGAAGTCTTGTAACATTTGTAAATAACCTGCAATATTACGAGGTTGAATGTATCAGGTGCAATTTTTATACGTTATCGATATACTATATTTTCACTTCTATTTTTAGAAATGGGCCACCACTCTTAAAATGTTTTATATGCAATGTATATTAATTTTGTAAAAAAAACTTCGTTTAGGTTAAATTAGGTTAGGTTAGGCTTTGTTAGAGCTTACATGTAATAACTTACAGGTAAGCCTTCTATACAGGTGTTTCACTGTTTGTCTGTAATGGCGGCTCTGTGAGTAACCGAGGACTTTCGGATGATTTAAATTTTATATTTAGATTCGCTCTTAGCCCAGAATCAATATATCAAAAGGTTGGTAGAGAGTTCTGAAACACCTTTTATAAAAATGAGTACCTGAAACTCATTGTCATTCCATCAATTAATTGACAAAGGCTTAGCAGATTTCTTTCATCATTTTTTTAAGTTTCCTAATTTTTTGTATAATATTCTTCAAGAAAGAAAAATAAAAAATAAAAAACACAAGGAGATTGAAAACTTTTGGAAAACTAACAGTGGATTTTTAGTTTTATTTGTTTACCAACAAAACAAATGAAAGGACAATTTGAAACATGTGATGTAAATGTTTCTGCAACTTATTTGTATTTATATTAAAATTTCAATTTATTTAAGTAACCAACTTCACTATTATTTGTATTTCTTTATATAAACATATTTTGTATTTTATTTCTTAGTGATACAGTGGTTACTGAAATTGACTTTTGCATTTCAGTAAAACATGTATATGCTGTATGCAATTTTGATGTATAAATTAATTTTATATTAAGATATCTACCAACATTTCATACAGTACATTAATTGTTGACTGAATGCAATGCAATTATGTCAATGCTATTTCTATTATAATGCCGTTCATCGTATGGGTTAACAATTATAGAGTTCACTACAAGGAAGGTTTCTGGTGTGGTTTTATTCACATGCATATTCACACACAAACTGGGTCTCCAGCCCACTGGCCTTTAAGGGGAATGCGAACGCCATAAGACCGCAATGCTAAGTTTAAGACATAGAGCTTTACAGTTTTTTTGTACAAAAGAAGGGTTCACTATTGAGTTTCCTGCAGAAGATTTTAGTATAAAAACAAAAATTGTTATGTTTTTTTTTCAAATATACCTTTTTTACCCTCAAATTTCTTTTAAAAAATATTTTTTTTCTTGAGAAATAAATAACAAATCTTTAAACCCTCATGCAGGGAACTACATTATATTATTATGAACATATCCTGAAAATTTGGTGAAGTTATCTCCTATGGTTACTGAGATACACGACATCAAAACGTAGAAATATTAACTTTCGGAAAATCAACAATAACTAAAAATAACATGTATAAGCTATTGAAACTTACTATTTATTCAATAGTAATTTTCAATTACAGTAGTATAATTATGCTTGTAATTATACTACTGCATAATTACAAGCATAATTAATTACCAAATAATAATTAATTATCAAAACAATCCAAAATCCATATTGAATTTTTTTAAATTAAAAACGCAAAATCCATTCCTGCACGTCTACATAACTTAATTTTTTTACATGTTGTATATATATTTATACATATAATGTTATATATATCATTGGAAAGAAGAAGAATTGGAGATTAAAGTTCAATAAAAACATAATTTTGTAAAAAAATTAAAATTTCGTGTTCTGACTCCCCTTAAGGTTTCAATATTATTCTTATATTTTATCCAAACAAATTATGTATTTTATTTATTTAGAAAAAAAAAAAAACATATTGAATACTTTTGAAACACACTCAAGAGGGGTATCAGGTTAAAGGGATTTCTTTCGATTCCTCATACACCATATCAGATTTTAGAAAAGACTATGTTTGTGGGCTCCTCTGCCTCAAATACCAAAATTCATTGTGATACAATCCAAATGTCCTGGCAAGCGCAGGGAGTGGACGAAGTTGTCACGCGAAGCTACCATAAATAAACCAAAACATTACTGTTCGTATGTAGCAAGGCACGGACAAACAACTAGTTTTATATATGCTTCTTGTCATACGTTGACCAGTTTATTGGGATATTGGAATGTTAGATTATTTCCCCAAAGATATAACTTTCAAGTCTTATTACTAAAACATTACTGTTCGTATGTAGCAAGGCACGGACAAACAGCTAGTTTTATATATGCTTCTTGTCATACGTTGACCAGTTTATTGGGATATTGGAATGCTAGATTATTTCCCCAAAGATATAACTTTCAAGTCTTATTACTAAAACTTTTTACTTTTACATCCTATAGAAGTAAGTTCATGAGAAACATAATAAGTAAAGATGGTTTGTGTAAGTCTGCAACTTTGGTGTCTGCAGTATACCTGCTTGCACATTTATTTGTAGTTCTGAGCACTAAGAACTAGTTAGTGGAGTACAAATACAAAGAAATGCATTACAGTATACCTGCTCGCACATTTATTTGTTTTTCTGAGCACTAAGAACTAGTTAGTGGAGTACAAATACAAAGAAATGCATTACAGTATACCTGCTCGCACATTTATTTGTAGTTCTGAGCACTAAGAACTGGTTAGTGGAGTACAAATACAAAAAATGCTTAACATTTTGTACTGACATTCTCAAATTTTTAATTTACTTTATCTTAAGTTTTAACTAAAAACATATTAGATGAATGAAGTACATTGGATATGAAGTACATTTAGAAACCCATTTTAAAACAGTATTTTATTTATAATAAAGCTACTAACTTTTAGTTCACTTGATTTATTAATTTCCATTTTACCATTTTTAATGTGTTCTTTATATTGACAGGTATGGTGTTCCCAATTCCTAGCGGTTCGCGTCAAGCGGCCTAGCCTCGGGTTTGCAGAGACTGCCGAGGTCGCATTCCAGTCCGGCTCGCCGAGGCTCAAGGGATGGTCGTCGTTTGCGAGGTGGGTATTGTTTATGCATTAAATATATTGTTTCTAATAACTTTAATACAAATTAATTTCTGACAAGATAGTATATGCATGTAAATGAAGGAAGATAACAATAAAAAAAAAACAAGAAACTCCTTTAAAAGTGATAGTTTACATTAGCTGGAGGGGGAGAGGTGATAAGAAATTATGGTGACTTTTGACTTTTTTCGGGCCAGCAGAAATATTTTCCATGAAACCAGTGTTAAATTTATAAGTAGTTTTTTTAATTAGCATAATACGTGTTGGTACAGTGCAAGTAAACATCACACAACACAAATTTATTACAATATAAGCACAAAATGTACAAATATTATGGTAATTGATTTCGGTGAACCACGCTCACCCTCCTCAGTCCAGAGGGATTCACAAAAGAATGGAAAATGGTGTTCAACAACTCAATTTATAGGCCTATCACGTCAAATGGCGGCTACTGTGATATTATTGGTTAATCCCTATTGGCTGATAATTCTGTTCTTTTAGTCACTGAAAATACATTATTAAAAACTATTTCGGAATCAAAATTAACCTGTTCATTCTTTAATTTATCACGATCCATACATTTTTCTTTAAAAATAAATAACTCTTCCCAAGCTTCGTAATTTATTTTTACGTGTATGGATGGGCGGGTGCGTCAGTACCACTGTACGTGCATGGTATAGTGGTACTTTGTTTTAATTTTTTCTTTTTAGTTTCACCTGACATTTAACAATTTTGTTAGTAATGTGCATTTTTCTGTAACATGTATAGTAAATTTGTCTACTACAAGTTTAATCTAATTTTACGAAGACCAAATGTTGAAACATTGATATAATATAATATTTGTGCATTTTGTACTTGTATTGTAATATATTTGTGCATTTTGTGCTTATATTGTAATATATTTGTATTGTGCGACGTTTACTTGCACTGTAAATTTATTAAGTCAAAAATACCCACAGCTCCACTCCAGTCTCTCTTCCTTACATTGAAGACTACATGTAGGTGCAGACATTATGTGTGCCCGAGTTTGAAGGTTGTTTACTAAGAAACTAAGAGGCCTATAAAAAATCCAATCACACCATTGTACCATTGCCCGAGTTTGAGGGTTGTTTACTAACAAACTAAGTAGCCTATAAAAAATCCAATCACACCATTGTACCATTGCCCTAGTTTGAGGGTTGTTTACTAACAAACTAAGTAGCCTATAAAAAATCCAATCACACCATTGTACCATTGCCCTAGTTTGAGGGTTGTTTACTAACAAACTAAGTAGCCTATAAAAGATCCAATCACACCATTGTACCATTGCCCTAGTTTGAGGGTTGTTTACTAACAAACTAAGTAGCCTATAAAAGATCCAATCACACCATTGTACCATTGCCCTAGTTTGAGGGTTGTTTACTAACAAACTAAGTAGCCTATAAAAGATCCAATCACACCATTGTACCATTGCCCTAGTTTGAGGGTTGTTTACTAACAAACTAAGTAGCCTATAAAAGATCCAATCACACCATTGTACCATTGCCCGAGTTTGAGGGTTGTTTACTAACAAACTAAGTAGCCTATAAAAGATCCAATCACACCATTGTACCATTGCCCGAGTTTGAAGGTTGTTTACTAAGAAACTAAGTAGCCTATAAAAGATCCAATCACACCATTGTACCATTGCCCTAGTTTGAGGGTTGTTAACTAACAAACTAAGTAGCCTATAAAAGATCCAATCACACCATTGTACCATTGCCCTAGTTTGAGGGTTGTTTACTAACAAACTAAGTAGCCTATAAAAGATCCAATCACACCATTGTACCATTGCCCTAGTTTGAGGGTTGTTTACTAACAAACTAAGTAGCCTATAAAAGATCCAATCACACCATTGTACCATTGCCCTAGTTTGAGGGTTGTTTACTAACAAACTAAGTAGCCTATAAAAGATCCAATCACACCATTGTACCATTGCCCTAGTTTGAGGGTTGTTTACTAACAAACTAAGTAGCCTATAAAAGATCCAATCACACCATTGTACCATTGCCCTAGTTTGAGGGTTGTTAACTAACAAACTTAGTAGCCTATAAAAGATCCAATCACACCATTGTACCATTGCCCTAGTTTGAGGGTTGTTTACTAACAAACTAAGTAGCCTATAAAAGATCCAATCACACCATTGTACCATTGCCCTAGTTTGAGGGTTGTTTACTAACAAACTAAGTAGCCTATAAAAGATCCAATCACACCATTGTACCATTGCCCTAGTTTGAGGGTTGTTTACTAACAAACTAAGTAGCCTATAAAAGATCCAATGACACCATTGTACCATTGCCCTAGTTTGAGGGTTGTTTACTAACAAACTAAGTAGCCTATAAAAGATCCAATCACACCATTGTACCATTGCCCTAGTTTGAGGGTTGTTTACTAACAAACTAAGTAGCCTATAAAAGATCCAATCACACCATTGTACCATTGCCCTAGTTTGAGGGTTGTTTACTAACAAACTAAGTAGCCTATAAAAGATCCAATCACACCATTGTACCATTGCCCTAGTTTGAGGGTTGTTTACTAACAAACTAAGTAGCCTATAAAAGATCCAATCACACCATTGTACCATTGCCCTAGTTTGAGGGTTGTTTACTAACAAACTAAGTAGCCTATAAAAGATCCAATCACACCATTGTACCATTGCCCTAGTTTGAGGGTTGTTTACTAACAAACTAAGTAGCCTATAAAAGATCCAATCACACCATTGTACCATTGCCCTAGTTTGAGGGTTGTTTACTAACAAACTAAGTAGCCTATAAAAGATCCAATCACACCATTGTACCATTGCCCGAGTTTGAGGGTTGTTTACTAACAAACTAAAAAACCTATAAAAGATCCAATCACACCATTGTAACATTGCCCGAGTTTGAGGGTTGTTTACTAACAAACTAAGTAGCCTATAAAAGATCCAATCACACCATTGTACTATTGCCCGAGTTTGAGGGTTGTTTACTAACAAACTAAGAGGCCTATAAAAGATCCAATCACACCATTGTACCATTGCCCGAGTTTTAAGGTTGTTTACTAAGAAACTAAAAAGCCTATAAAAGATCCAATCACACCATTGTACGTCATAACATATGGGTTTAAATAATTTTTATCCTAATTGGAAAAAGGTTTCGTAATTTTAACTAATTATTACTGTGCATGAACTTCACACTTATACTGTTCAAAAACTCATTACTGTGTGTTTAGCATTCATATTTTTTACAGAGTTAAAAGGATTTTTGTTACAAGTTTGATAAATTTCCGAATTTTAATTTTTCAAGAAAAAACGTTCTTATCAGTTTCCTGAAACAACATTTTCTTGGCTTCTAAAAATCGTAAAATTAACTACTTTGTCACGTTGTAGTTCTAGTTAGGGTAAATTACTTATCCTGGCACACCTGGATGTTATTTAAAGGGCCTGAGATATTAATATAAGATCTTGACCATACATACCTTTTATAACAATTTTTTAAATTTTTCAATTAACTAAACATTTTGTCCCCCTTTTCTAAAGATGGACAAAGGAGGACAACTAAAAAATTTCAAAGCAAACCCCTATTATGCTAATGTTCTCTAATCATCTAATGATTTCTCTTCGTCAATTACAGGAGTTCTTTTTGGCTTGGGTGTATCTCTTCCCGAATGTTTCATTAAACCGTTGAATTATTCTTGTCACCGTAAACCTCCTTATGGGATGATTTGGTTCGGAAATTCCACATTAATTAAGTCTGCTAATTCACTATAAGATCTTATACGGTCCCCATAACATCTCATCATTAACACAGTAATTCTTTGAAACTCAGAACATTCCATAATTAAAATATAATAAGTAACACTATTCGTCAGAAAAGTAAGCTTGAACTAAAATTGTAAACTTGTAAAAATAAAACTTGTTACATTGTAAACCTCTAAAAATAACTTGAACTAAAATTTTTAACAACCTAAGCTATGAATTGATAAAATGCAAGTGAGTAGTACACAAAAGAAAGTCAAAAAGAGATTGTTGAAACTGGTAAGATAAGAACAAATGAAATGTCAAAGCATGTTAACTCATGTAACGAAAAACAGGACAAGAAGTAAATGATTTTGTTAATGTAAATTAGTTTTTTACTCTTTCAAGTTAAACGTAGAGACCTCTAGTTTTCATTATTATTTAATGTTTTTATTACCTTTATCATGATGGTTACATGAGGGATATTTACGTTTGAAAATTTGTAGTTGCTCCCCTTTACTCAGGGGGGGGGGCTAAATGTTTAACACATTTAAAAATTGAAAAAAATATTATTATATGTAGGCCTATGGTTAAGGTGTCACATTGATATCTTAGGCCGTTTAAATAATATCCAGGTCGTCCAGTGTATAAATTCACCCTGTATATGCTTAAGTGAATGCGCTGATTTTATATTTATTTAAATCACTTTAAATTTATCATTTTAAATCGATTTAAAATCACGGAATTTACTTACGCATATAAAAGTAATGTATCATAACTATATATTTCATAATTATTACAACGTAACCAAGTAATTAATTTTACGACTTCTAGAAGCCAAGAAAATGTTGTTTCAATAAATTGATAAGAATATTTTTCTTTATGAAATTTATAATACTTTCATGCTATCCAGGTATTAAAATATAAATGCTATAGATTTTCGGGTTTTTTTTTAGTGATAACAGTGTACAATTGATGAACAGTGAAAACTAAACTCTTTTCACGTTCAGTTGGCAGTTTTTAAATGCATTGGCGATTCTTTTCATATGGAAGTTTCGGCACTACTTTTGTCAGTGAGAAAGTTGTAAACATTAAGTAAAATTATTTTATCCCATATCCTTTAATGTACGGGATATGCTAAACCTATGCATAGCGATATGCAATGTTCTCAGCGCTACAACACGGAGCTAGTACTGCCACATGAACATGAAAAGGAATATAGTTAACACTCCTGTAATTTTTTGTCACAACTAGGATAACAATTATTAACAACTTTTGAAATGAATAAGTCGTAACGTACAATTAAATTAGAAAAACATGGTTTGTTTGGATCTTTCATAGGCGTCTTTAAACTCGGGTACACAGAACTTCTGAGCTGACAGTAGAACAAGTACATGAACGGAGAATGGGGCAACATGATGAGAACGTGTTTGCTTCAGACGTCAGAAGTCACGTACATTGTGTCACAGATACATATGTACCGTGTAAGTACTGATAACGTATGAACGTCAACGGAGGATGTAATGGCAAAACAGCAAGTAGCACCATTATGGAAGAATTGTTTACATTATTCCTGACACCTGGTACTCACTTGCTGGATTAAGTCCCAGTTTGGTGGTAGTGGTGATGGTGGTGGTAGTGGTGGTTTCGTGCGTGCGTGCGTGCGTGCGTGCGTGTGTGTGTGTGTGTGTGTGTGTGTGTGTGTGTGTGTGTGTGTGTGTGTGTGTGTGTGTGTGTGTGTGTGTGTGTGTGTGTGTGTGTGTGTGTGTGTGTGTGTGTGTGTGTGTGTGTGTGTGTGTGTGTGTGTGTGTGTGTGTGTGTGTGTGTGTGTGTGTGTGTGTGTGTGTGTGTGTGTGTGTGTGTGTGTGTGTGTGTGTGTGAGTGTGTGTGTGTGTGTGTGTGCGCGCGCGCGCGTGTTAAACTGTTATAGCATTTAGTAGATTACCTTTTTTCACTATTTTTTCATTACAAGCTATCACTAACCTGTTTAAAGATCACAATTAGTCGACCGAAACATTTGCAAACCAGTATCCATTAGGATCATTCAAGGTAACATCGTCAGGGGAACTTTGGCCTCGCTGTGTAGGTCGGGCAACTCGCCAAAGGATGCAGTCACATCCTTGGGGGACACCCTTGACCCCACCTCTTCCACATCCAGTTTGAAGAGTGCAACTACCGAGCGTAAACTGTAGTTTAGCTGTGCAACATTAATATGAAACAAATTATTAATAATTAAATACGTTATAAATTTGGTGATGCTCGTAAAGAAATTTTTAAGAAGTTGTTTCTTTTTCTGTTTCCTCTCAGTTTCCTTAAGAGAGGTGGTGGTGCAATCGGTTTTCGGCGAGTTAATTATTTTCCAATTTTGTAATCAAAATTAGTTAATGTACGGTATCTTCTCTTGAGACAGAAAAAATTCAAAAAAAGATTTTGTAACCACTACATTAGAACTTGTGGCCTTTTGAAGTGGTGAAATTAGCTAATTTTAAATCAGCATTAAGACAAAACTGTTCAAAGTACAAATTTAATTGTTTTATAACTACGGTGTTTACACATAAATTAAGGGATTCAGATTTTTTAATTTTTAAAATAATGTGAAAATATTTATAATTTTAAAGGTGAAAACATACATTTTTTAACTTTAAATTATAAATATTTGTAAATTTAAAAAAAAAATGGAAAACATCTTAATCCCTTCAGTTATGTGTAAAAATGTAGTTATAAAAAAATTAAATTTGTCCTTTAAAAAGTTTTCTCTAAATGTTGATTTAAAGTCAGCTAAATTCACTACTTCATAAGGCCACAAGTTCTAATGTAGTGGTTAAAAAGTTTATATATTTTTCCTGTCTCAAGGGAATTTTGATCATAAAACTGGAAAATAATTAACTCACCGAAAACCGATTGCACCACCTTAACATTATATGAATTTCATATTTTGAAATCTCCAAAGAAGTAAAATTTTAATTTAGAACAGTTTAAGGTAATACAGTAAAGAACATTTTAATGTAATAGGCTTATAAAACATGTTGTATAGTTAGACAATACAAAACTAGTGAACGTCGAAAACATTTATTGAAATATAAGTCCAAAAATTTACAAATATAGTGACAAATGTCGTGATACATTTTTATAAACCACTTTACCCATCCTCAGACCAGAGAGATTTACAAAAGAAACCTTTGTGTTTCTTTCCTAATTTTTTTTATTCTTATTACTTTGTGAATTAATTTGGTCGTAGCGTGGTTTAAGAAAATCTATCATCATAATATTTGTACAATTTTGTACTTTTGTTGAAATTGAAATAAATTTGTGTTGTGTAACGTTAGTTTGTTTTGTATTTCTACCACGTCCTACACTAGTTAAAAACTGATTCAGTAATGGGAACAATCACAACTATATTACTTGAACGTAAATGTTCTCTTAGTTTCATTTTCCTTAAATCCCAAAAGGATCATGTGTCCTATTAATTGTCATTCAGCCATGCTGGTTTCTGTGTGCCACCTACTAGTGGTACCTTATGCTTCAAAAGTGTTTATTATAAATAAGAACCTCTTTGGAAGATTCTAACTTCTATAAACGTTATCCCCGAACACAGTTTTATTTAACTTCAGTGATCAATCCCACTGATAAACATATTTCTTGATACGTTTATCCCACTGATAAAAATGTCCTTGATCCCACTGATGTAATTGTTTTATAAACGTATGTTAATATACATACGTTTATGAATAAAATCACTTTTAACAAGAAAATATCAGAATAACTGTAATATACGTCATGATGAAGAAGTGTCCAAAGTAGTAAAAGTTTCACCTCATTTCCAACAAATCTGGGTCAAGGACAATTATATAATAATCTTAAACTGTTATTGTCCTCGTATAAATGACTTATAAAAAGCCATTGGGGACTTACATCAGTTTGGATTAGTTCAAGTTTTTATCCATTACCAACTTACTTAATGTCATCACATAATCAAACATTTTCCAACTTTATTTGATAACTGACAAAGTGAAGCAATATTTTTGAATCTTTTCAAAAAGAGGCTGTAAAAATAAATATATTCTGAATAAATCTGAACAGATTTCTTAGTTTTTAAATACTATGAATTCGTTATTTAAACTATTTTAATGTTTCGACCAAATTGAAATTGTTTTAAATAATTCTGTAAGAATTGAAAATGTATATATTCCAAACTTTAAATATTGTAAATTTATGCTTAACTAGCTAAATATTCTCTGGTTTAGGAAACTATATTTTTTACGAGAAATATTCCTCCAGACCAAAAATATAAATGTAACTTACAAAAATTAAAATAAATAAATATTTAAATGTATGTAGGTATATTTCAGCAATAATAACAGTGAGCTGCGTGTTAACAGATAAACATTTAATATCAACAGGTGTTTCAAAAAATATAAAACTCAAATTTGAACAGTGTATTTCATTATGCCAGCTAGTATAATGATTTATGGTTAGTATTTTCTTTATTCTGACGCCCAACTTCAATTTACGTAGTGACATTGGAAACAAGTATGTTTGAACAAACTATGTACATTTTATTTAAGCAATTACATTACCATCAAATTACGAGTGAGTCTTATCTCCTTGTGCAAACATAACCTGCAAATGTTGTAAATTAATGAATGTATTATTTTCAAATATTACCATAGTACAGGAAAAACTAAATTAAAAATTGTCCATTCATTAGGAATCAGTTGTTGGTCATAAACATCAGTGTCGATTTATTGAATCTTTGTAACGCTAAAGTCATACGAACACATTGATTGGATCATCAACCTTGTTAATTTTGAGCCAGTTTTCAGATATCCACAAAAACCATGTCGACCTCAGAAGTGAACTATCGCAGCTACTCTCGCCATACTTTCAGATATATACAACTGCCTCTTAATTAAGTATCATTTATTAAATCTACAGTGGTACTGACCTAGTCGCCAACCCATATTAGACCGACCCACTCATACAAGCACAGTGGTATTGAGTGACCATAAACACCTACTAGGTTCGTTTATGGCCTTTCATTTCATTGATTTAAACCAACAAACAAATAAAGTAAACCTTGCTAAGTCCCAACAATGGTAAATGTTTACTTTCTTTGACATATGTCTCAATTACACCGTTGTATTAAATAATAGTGCTTCGTAAGATCTCTTTCAATGCATTGATCAAGTCAAAGACTTATTTAACTAAATCCAAAAGAGTATTGTTGAATAATCAGTTTATAGCCGAAACGTCTGTATAAAAATATACATATCATATTTATAAGTAGAAGTAGAGTCATGAAAGCACCCGATAAAAATTAACATATTAAAATATTCATAAAACTAATAATAAAGAAGCTTTACTGTGGGTGTACATTTAAACTAAATTAATCAATTTACCACAGGAAAATTCTATGAGTTTTTATATCGTTATTCATAATACAATTACAAGACAAATAAAATTACCAATTACAAAACTAATTTCAAAATTAAACTAGTCTGTATAATTCTGTATATTAGAAAAACCATTCAAAAGCTTACTATAAATATCGTTAAAAAAATTTAAATCATGGTGCCTAAAAACGAATTTAAGCTAATAAAATTAGCCACTGAACACATCAGTCCAGTACTTGTACTTAAATTAAATTTATTCATAGCAGGAACCATGTTGTAAAGTTTTGACACACGCTAAACAAATTCTTGTTGGGTAATTTTACCTTTTCTCAGCTGGTTTACTTTATGCTGCCTTCATTTTGTTTTTTTATTTGATTATCCTTTCTGGTCTGTTTTTACGTACGTATCGATTAAAAATCCTTCACACTTTTGATAAATCTATAAATATTACAGTTGACATTTCTTGTATTTGCCAAAATTGTTTGACTGAATATCACCTGGAAGATTTTGTTCATCCAACCACCAACCCTACCCCCTCGTCGATATCTATGGAGAGAGTAGCCGAGTTCGTGCTTGGGATTATAGTCCGAATAAAATAACATTGGTACTGGCGGAGCGGCCTCGCGCCGCTGGTCTGAAATGATAAAACTCTAAGTTTTAATTTGCTGTCAAACTTAAAATAAGTAAGTAATAATGTTCAAACTAATTCTATAGTGTCCACCATGTTACATTCTTTAAGAAAAATTTGTGCTGGAAGTTTTGCTTCAACTTAAATTGCTTTTATTTAATCCAAGCGTAAAATAATCTTAACAATAATAGGTCGAGGATTTTTCTTTGTAGAAATATTTCTCCAGTAGGATATTTCTGGAGAATTAGTAACAATGAAGTGAGTTTGAGTTAGTTGACTTTGAGGTGTATTCGTGTTCGGTCCTTAATTGATTAAACAGTGTTTTGAATATTTTACCACAAGTTTATTTTGATTACAATAACTTAGTTTTAGTGCTATTACATGTTTTTGACCTATTACAAAATATGATCTTATAATAAAAAATCGTACAGTCTAAAAAATTAAAACGCAATAAAACGAATTACAATACAAGTAAAAATTAAAACGTCCTACTTTCGAGCCTAATGCAATAAAAAAAACTATGATTCGTAAACATATTTTTGTTGATTCATTAATCAATTTGAGGAAGACAAAGGCTGTTGGACATTTGCCATTGGTACGTGGAAAATACAAACACGACGTTTCGATTTGGTAAAACCCAAATCTTTTTCAAGTGCTAAAAACTAAATTACATCTATACAAACATGTTATAAAACTACGTTCTTAAACTGATAAACTTATATACATTAATCATTATCTACATTTTAACCTAGATCCTAGAATGGGGTACAACAAAATGAATTTCTACTAAATATAAAAAAATGTTAACTGGGTGAAATGAATTTAACCAATTAGGCACTGCCAAGATCACGATATATAAAAAAAATAAATAAAAAATAAAACACAATTAAATTAATATTCCAATCAGACTGAAATGAGATTATATTAACTAAGAATAAATATATGGTACCTGAAAAACACTATTAATTTGAAATAACATTAAGCATGCACAACAATTATATATGTGACGCGGAAGGACTAAGACTACTATCTAATCTAAATTAACTATTAAAATTACATTTTAACCTGAAAATACAACAATTAGTAGGAATAAATAAATACAATAATCAAATATTAAAAATGATGAAGTCTTACGACCCGCAGTGACGATGGCGTCTAGACGTACCAGGCACGAACTGAGGATGATTCAATCCAAATTCAGTGTCTACGAAGTTCCCTCCAAGGTAATAAAACACGGGGACAAGACAAACATACACACTACACTTCACAAGAACCATCCACAGACTGACGTTGTCAGAGACGTACGCTCCGAGATCGCCAGGAATCCTCTCAGTGCAGGTGGTGTAGGAACCTGGTTAGATGAAGTCATTAGTGTACTGAACTTTTTATCAAGTGTGTTTTTAAGTAAAGGAACCCACATGGGTCTAACTTGTATGCTACTTTGACTGATTACTTGTTCTATATTTAGTTTCATAAGGGCACCTTCGATGAATTTACGTTTAAAAAAATGTGGTTCCCTGTGAAGTATTTTAGTGTTATCCCAGTTAAATCTGTGTTCATTGTTCCAGGCATGTTCAGCTAATTTCGAATGTGTAGTGTCTCCTTTTTTAATGTTATTTTTGTGTTCTTTTAGTCTAACTTCTAGTGGTCTTTTTGTTTCCTCTGGACACAGAAAAACCTAAAGCATTCATGTCCATTCCATATATGTCTAACCTTTCAGAAAAAATAAGACGCATAGCTAGGAAATACAAAATCAGAACATCATTCAACACACAAAACACCTAAAGACAGTCTTTAACTAAAACTAAACCAAAGAATGAGGAGCAATCCTCAAAAAACGTAGTATATTGCATTACTTGTGAATGCAATGAAAAAGACATAGTAAAAGTTCATTTTGTTGTACCCCATTCTAGGATCTAGCTTAAAATGTAGATAAATATTAATTTTTATTAATAATAATAATAAAAGATAAGTTTATTAGTTAAAGAACGTAGTTTTATAACATGTTTGTGTGGATGTAATTTAGTTTTTATCACTTGAAAAAGATTTGGGTTTTACCAAATCGTGATTGGTTTTTTTCACGTAATGATGGCAAATATCCAACAACGTTTGCCCTCATCTGATACTCCATCATTAACAAATTTCATAAACAAATTTAATCAATTTGTTTAATTATGAAACATTTTTATGCTGGTCGAAATCAAGTAACAAAGAAATAAAAAATTTCCTCGCATCTCAAAATTTTCAATACACGATTTTTAATTAATTAAAACCATGATTTTATAAATATATACTCGTTACAAACATTGTAAAGTTAGTTAAAAACATTTGGTACAGTTACAATCATCGTTTTATCCTTTAAATAATGATATACCATGTGTATACCTTAAAATTAATTTTCCCTGCTGAACAGCTGTGGAATGAAACTATGTTTTGTTCATAAGAATTCTTGCTATTTTCAACCCCCCAAAATATTTTAAAATGTAAATGTTTTAATTTTTCTTGGGTTGAGATCGTTATATCGATATCCTATCCAAATTTCAAAAGTTTACGACATTTTGGAAGTGGGCAAAACACTCTTGTCAGTGACACCGATCGAGCTATATTACAAAGTGATTGATGTGCTTGTACTGAAAGTGACTGTACAACGCGCGTGTGGTACCTCTGCCTAGTTCACAATCTAGTTTGCAAAACTACTGCAACGTTCTTTCTAGTTTAACAAAATATTATTTAATACTATAGTACGATTTTAGTGTCACTTAAATTACACAATTAATTTAGGTGTAAAGGTATTCGATCAAAAACTATTTTTGAACTGTTTTTGAATAAAATGTTAGTTTTGTTACAAGTAGTAAGTGTATTGAGGGAAAAAATTCAAAACAAATTTGTTTAAGAAGATGTGGCCCCCTAATTTGGCATTTTTTGGTTCCTAACAAATTAACAAACCTTGCGATATTTTATTCAAATTTTGAGAACATAGCGGACAAATGGTACTAACCAACCTAGAGTAAATTAAAACTAATAATAAAAAGAATAATTTTTTAAGTGTAACCAATTATTATTTGATAAATTACGTCTGTAGGAATTTTGAGTTGAAATTAGTACAATTATCTTTAGGCGAAAAAGTAGATTAATAATATATGCAATCTTTATTGATAAAATTTACAATAAATTAGGGAGATATTCCTGGTTGTGCTCCGGACACAAACCAAGAGCGCTTTGTTCTCCCATTCCCCCGGGAAGGGATTCACCTTGCTGCTCGTGGCGACAGTGGTGGCGAAACGTTGAACTAATCCAGCGCCGAGCTGAGCCGGTCGGACGAACACGCTTGAAGAAATGTTGTCTAGCATTTGTCGTTTCCGAGTTTGCAAGGGTTTACAAAAAAATTATTCATTAACTTGTTTGAATCATTAAACGAGTCTTATACCAAACTAATCACAATGAATCAAACTGTCATCCATCCATAAGAAATTATTTTATTATTATTCTCGCTACAGTGACAGGTTAAAGACGACTCACGCGCGATATCACTCTTGAAAATATCACAATAAAAAGCAAATTAGTTGAAGCAAAATCTCCAGCATAATTATTTTTTAAAGAATATAACACGGTGGACACTATACAATTAGTTTTAAAATGAGTGCTTGCTTATTTTAGGTTTTAAAGCAAATTAAAACTCAGAGTTGTGTCATTTCAGGCCAGCGGCGCGAGGGCGTTCCGCCGGTACCAAAGTTATTTTATTCAGACTATAACTGACTCACAGAGCTCATGTCTGCATGGGTCATCAGCACAGTACGTGTATGGGTGGGTGGATTAATATCACAGTACATGTATTGGTGGGTGGGAGGGTCAAAATCACTGAATGTGTGTCGATGGATGAGAAAGTAATTACCAACCGACATGCATGGTTGGGTGGGAGGGGAGCTCTTTGAACAAACTTATGAAACAGTAAGTAGGCCTACCAAACCGGAACTGCCTAAAGCTAAAACTGGCGGAAGCGTTAGGTGTCTACCTTGAAACACTAAACCTCATTTGCAATGACGTGGGGCCCGAAGGTTGCCTATTGGCACCGTTGCATAACTGGTCCTTCTAGGGTGAGTTGAAATTACTGGAGGATACTGACCTGCTGATAATGGAATCAGAGCAGGATTAATCCTGATTCTGCATTGCTGCTGCACTAGAAGATAGCACATGACTCATAATGCAGTCTACAATTAAATATTCTTAATTTTCTTCATTAAACTAGTTTTCTAATTAAAAGAAAATAACAGTTATTTATGGTCTTATCAAATAGAAATCGGGCCCTTATTATTGAGGAACTGTATTAGAACTATTAGTGATAGTTTACTTGCAACTTGAATTAGTAAAGATTATTTTTAAATAGAAAAAAAGTACAGCTAACAAAATATTGATTAAATCCGGCCTCTAGTAGCCATTTTGTTCTAGATTGCCTCTAATAGTTAATATTAACCTTAGCCCCTCAACATACAGTAAGGTCATATGTTTCATCTCTGGCCAGATATAGACCAATGTTGTTACTGCGATTTCAAGACTCGATAACATATGTTACATTTTTGTTTTTGCTATATCTTTTGTTAGACATAATTTCGTTAATAGCTTTCCTATATTTACCTTTCCTATTATTATACTACAACATGTATAATAATAATAATATATAATCTTAAATCATTATTTAAATAATCGTTCAAGAAAATGTAAAAAATCTGTAAATTTGTACTGAGATTAACTGTCATATTATGTTGAATTCTCATGCATCAAATACAAAAATATTTATTAAAAATTGGAAAATAAAACATTGAAATATGTTTAAGTTATCTAAATCACGTTAGTTGAACTATTTCGTTCGTGGATGCGATTCTATAATGATTGGGGTAGTTTTTCGTGATTTTGAAAAATACTGGTAAAGTTTGAGGAGTCTTGAAGAGAAAGGAAAAAATTATATTTGTATGAAAGGGAAAAATCACGTGTAAGTGTGTCAATTTTTCATATACAGTACTTTTGACCACAGTTCCAGAGTAACAAAGAGTAAATAAATAGTAGATAAAAATGCCTTTATTTACAAGCGATTCACAGTTAAGACACTGTTTTACAGAATAACTCAAGTCAGCTTACAGTCTAAATAGTAATCGTGTATAATCACACGATGTCAGCTGAAAAATATCCCGGTTGACTAGGGGAACTCTAGCTTTAAAAGAAAGTACTAAATTTTTTAAAAAGAAAAAAAATGTATATATATATTCCTTTGTCATATGTATTTAGAAAGGTAATAAAACAAGTTTTTGGGTATTTCCACCCCTTATTGTTTTTTTCATCCCCTTAACAGGAGTTGATTTTTGTTCATAATAGCGTTTTCTTGGGACAACTGCAACTTAAATACTGAACTAGATATCAAGTTCCTTTTTTATATTTTGAAGGTAACATTGAAGCTATGTACAACTTGTAGGAAGGGGTTTCATATAAGCATTAATATTTTGAAATGACGAATTTTTTAAAATTTCTACTCTTACAAATTTGTAATTTTATAATTTCAAAATTTTTTATGTCATGTTTTTATAAACCCATACTACAGGTTGTAGAGAATCTTACTTCCTACAAAACAAAAAAGGTTTGAAGGCTTTATGTGGTATATTAAAGGAGCTACGACTGTCCCCGTGTTTGAAAACATGCTAAAATTAAACTTTCGGAAAACGAAAAACTAAAACATGTTATTTTACTTATAAAATACAACTGTATTACGCAAGTAGTTATTATCAAACACTAGCAGAGCGCCAGTCCTTCGTGCGGGGTTTGCGTTGATTTATACTGTGCTTGTTGCATTCAGTAATACAAACCACGTACCTACTGGCATCTGTATAGTGCAAAAGTGCGTTGTGGTCACGGTACCCCTAGGAAAGAAGACGGTAGGAGTCACGCGCGTCTCTTATGACGTCACATGGGCGAATTGGCAACAACAAACACAAAAATACTGTTCTAATTCCCGTAGTTAAAGAGAATGGAGTAAAAATTGTGTCTCAAACAGGAAATTATGAGTTGAAAAAGAGTTACAAATTACAGTTCCAGATGTTAATTGTAAAATAATAATGAAGGGAATGAAATAGTTCTTACCCTCATTTCTGGAACTGAAGGTGAATAGATCTAGTGAAAATATTCACGTTCATAGGTGGTATGTAAGAAATGAAAAGTAAGAAGAAAAAGTATTCCAACAGTAGTAATTGTAGAAAGAAAAACGAGGAAAAGAAAATTAAAAGTCGTAGAGATAGCCATTATGTGACGAAAAATAAAAGAATGAAAATGATCATCCGTTTAATTTATTTTAAATCATATTTAGCCAATTTTTGTTACAGAATAAATACAGTTCTAATGAAACCATCATTTTCAGATGTGGTTATAAAGGGATGAAAAATAAGACAAAGAAGTGTTTTAGCTATGTTAAGTTAGAAAGAAGAAAGAAGGGGGAAAAACTACTAATGCCAGAAATGGTCATTGAGTGGTAAAAAAGAGCAGATAAGAAAAGCTGCTTTTATTATCGAGACGTGTCGAGTATATTTATTAAGTACATACCTATATATGGAACCTTTAACAACATTGGGCAATCGACAAATTACCACTGGAATTGTTCAGAGACTAGACTGTGCAGTCTGTTATCTGACATACAAGTGTGTAAACACTTGCGAACTTATTAATAATTGTGCCCCTGAGCAGTGTTCCCAGAAACAGTGTTACTGTGACGTCATACATATGAGGACATAGAATGGAGGTTAACCTTTGTTATGTTGGCCAGCCTGCACATATATTACTCCGCAGAATACCAACCGCCTCTATTAATGTCAGGGCTAACTCGGGCCAAGCGGAACCTCCTTCAGTTATCTTATATTTTTCCGTGACATCCTCTGTCAACTTCCCGAGACTCAAGACTTGCTGAGACTCAAATATCCTGAAAACTTCGCAAGAGTGAAATATTCTCAAAATATCTTGAGAGTTAGGTGCCCTCAAAACTTCCTGAGAGTCAAGGGTCCTCTAAACTAACTGAGTGTGAAATATCAACAATTCCTAAGAGTGAAATATTCTAAAAACTGTATATGACAGAAGTATCCTCAAGACTAACTGCGGAGAAAATATCTTGGAAACTTCCTGAGAGTGAATTATTCTCGAGACTTCCTGAGAGTCAAGTATCCTCTAAACTAACTGAGTGTGACATATCACCAACAATTCCTGAGAGTGAAATATTCTAAAAACTGTCTATGACAGAATTATCCTCAAGACTAACTGCGGAGAAAATATCTTGGAAACTTCCTGAGAGTGAATTATCCTCAAGACTTCCTGAGAGTCAAGTATCCTCTAAACTAACTGAGTGTG
This sequence comes from Stictocephala bisonia, assembly GCA_035578905.1. Taxonomy (NCBI): domain Eukaryota; kingdom Metazoa; phylum Arthropoda; class Insecta; order Hemiptera; family Membracidae; genus Stictocephala; species Stictocephala bisonia. Next base: position 132,519 of record JAQJVL010001151.1, read on the forward strand.
AAATATCACCAACAATTCCTAAGAGCGAAATATTCTCAAAACTGTCTATGAGAGATATATCCTTAAGACTAACTGCGGAGGAAATATTCTGGAAACTTCGTGAGAGTGAATTATCCTCAAAACTTCCTGAGAGTCAAGTGTTAAAACCTCCTGAGATTGAAATATCCTTAAAATTTCCTGAGAGTGCCCTAAAAACTTGCCGATATTGAAATACCTTAAGACTTCCTGAATAAAGAGTTCATTCGTAAGGTCATGATTATTTAAAGAAAAAGGATGTAATAAAATTATCCAAGTCATGGTCATTACAGTCTTACAGGAAACAGGATTTTTTGCCAAGCGCGAAAATATCCTTATTTGTATAAAACTTTGCTCTGTTAACATTTTAACGAGGTGATAACAATAATAAGAGTTGTCGTCAATCTATGAAATATAAATAGCAGTCATTATAGCTAAACCGTCATGCGTCATGCAAACTAAACCATTAGCAGGTGTTATTTTGTTATTTATTACGTAAATTTAGTTTGAAAAATAATAAAATAGTGACAACTTTGTTTCTATAGGCAGTAAATCTCAATGTGTTAGTTAAGATGATTTGAACTCAGTATTATAAACCTTGTTCTTGTAGAAAGTACGTTTAAAATTATGCCACAACTAAGGGTCACTTTAAATGAGCGAATCAAACGCGCTTGTTACGTTGTTGATCTACACACTACTGATAAAGGAGTCATGACAAAAACTAAGGTTGTAATTTGGCTGCTTGTTTCTAACTTGTTGACAAAATTAACCTAACTCACATGAAACCTGAACTCGAAGAATGGGGTAAACTCTTATTTCATTGGTTAATTAAAAATAAAGATATAGGGAACATGTACATATAAGCATTGAACACTTATAAATAATTTGAAAAATTCTCATAAATTCCAATAAAATAATTTATTTTGTGAGGACTTTCACCTACATCATCAGACATAAACTAAATTCTAATTTAAAAAAGTTTGTTAACAAAATATAATAATAAAAATATTTTAAACACATGGTACATTAAAAAAAATTAAATGTAAAGTTTGTATATATAAATATGAATACATAGTAATTTTCAGTTAAATTATACTATATAAACGGAGAATTTGGAATCGAAGGAGGTTCATTATTTACAATTAGTGTATTAAATTTGTTCATGTAGAATGTTTCTGACGCATCTAATAATTGATTTTTGTTAACTTGTTTTAGAACTTCAAATTTTGGAAAAGTTATGTCCTTTTTCTAGTGCATGTTTGGCCATTGCTGATTTTTCACATTTTCCATACTTAAAATTTTCTGTTTGTTCTTTGAATCTTGTATAATTTTTCTTTTTGTTTGGCCAAAAGAAATATATCATCACAATTAATTTTATATTTTCCAGATTGATCTTCTTCATTTATTTTTGATTTTGGGTTTTCCAATAGGTTTTTTGTTTGATGACTTTTTCTGCATGATAAATCTATATTATGTTTTTTGAATATCTCCTTTGTTTTCTCAGAATATTCATTGTAACAAACGGATTTCCAAATAGATTTTTCTTTAGGATCAATTGGTGTTAGAGTTGTTCTTTTATTTTTATTCATCGATGTTGTTTTCTTTTGAATGATACTGTCAATTAATTTAGTTGGGTATTCATTGAATTGAGCAATTTCTTTTATCTTTAAAACTTCTTTTTGATAATTTTCTTTTGAAAATGTTGTGTTGAGAAGTCTATATGAATTAATGAGTTAAAGACAGCTCGTTTTTGAGATAGTACATGAAATGAACTATTCATAATAAATCTATAATTTTGAGTAGGTTTTCTATAAATGTTAATAATTCCAGTTTCCACGTTTCGATTTAAAAGTAAATCAAGATATGGAATTGATAAATTTAATTATGTTTCACATATAAATTTTATAGTGTTGTAGAATGAATTAAGTTCGATAATACTTTTTGAGAGGTCTTGTTTCTCGTTAAAAACTACAAAAAAATCATCCACATACCTATAAGCCAAATTTGAGGAAAATGCATATTTCGTTTTGCATTTATTTCAAACGAACTAAGAAATATATTTGCAATGAAACATGAAAGTGGGTTCCCATTGCTGTTCCTTCTGTTCGATTGTAATACTTATTTTCAAATTTGAAGGTATTCTGAGACATAAATAAATTTATTAATAACATGTATTCTTCGATTTCTTGATTTGTTAAATTTTGAGATGTTAACCAAGTTTTGGTAATTTCAAGAGCTTCTTTTATTGGGAAATTAGGGTAGAGAGAAACTACATCAAAAGAAATAAGATATTCATCTTCTTCGATTTTAACATTTTTAATTTGTACAATAAAATCATAACTATCTTTAACAGAAAAAGAATCATATTGAATAAATGATTTTAGTTTTTGAACAGGGAATTTAGAAATTAAGTATTTAGGTGAATAAATATAAGAAACAATAGGTGTCATTTTATTTCCTGGTTTGTGTATTTTTGGAAGTCAGCATAATCTAGGAATTTTTGGGTTTGAGACTGTCAATTTTTTAATTACTGTATATCTTTATTGAGAATATTTTTACTGTCTCGAAGTGTTGTGAAAACATTTGAGTTGAATTTGTTAATTGGGTTTTTGGTACACATAACATATGGATCTTCTTCAATCATACCATTAACTCTGTTGTAGTAATCAGTTTTGTCTAATATAACAACTGTATTAATTTTATCAGCTTTTTAATAGAACACATCTTTTAACGTAAGATTTAACAATCTAAATTCAAAATAATTTTGTTTTTTTGTATTTTTAGTTGTTATTGTACCATGTAAATCTCTTCTAATAGTGGTTTTTGTCTCAGTGTTGAGGTATTTTATGTTACTCTCTATATCAATATAAAATTCATCTAGTGTCTTTGGTTGTAAACTATAATTTAAACCCTTTTGAAGTAAGTTAATTTCGTTTCTATCAAATTTGACTGAAGATAAGTTTAGGACTATATCATCACTAACTACGTTTGAAGTATTTTGTGGTTCATTTGTTTCATGGTTGTAGTTTTTTAAAAGGTTGTTAAATTTTTTAACTCTTTGTTCATGTTTAAATTCAATGCTTTCTAAATGTGCTTGATATATTTCATGTCAAACAAAGGGAAATAGTTCAAGTGTTTCACAATAAACAAGTGTTTTTAAAGAGCTTGTAGTTCAAAGTTTGCTTGTTTTGCTTATAAAGATTTGATTTCTAAATTTAACCAATGTAGTTTAGCACTTAGTAGTATTATTTATGTAATTTTTTAACGAAATTGTAATTTTTATAACATTTGAAAATATTTTATTTTTCTTGCACTTTTTTAAGAAATAGATGTCATCTGAAATTAACCTCACATTTTGTTTAAGGTGATGTAATTTGTTGAACTACGTGGACCTGAGCTTCGATTCATCCATTTCTTCTTTGAGTTCTTATTGGAAATTATAAATAATTTTAAAAATTCTCATAAATTCCAATAAAATAATTTATTTTGTGGGGTCTTTCTTTATTTATATTTATATATAATATTATATAGTAAAAATAAAAAAAATAATTTATATTATATGATATTCAAAAAACATAATGTAAATTTATCGTTCAGAACAAGTCATCAAATAAAAAACCTATTGAAAACCCAAAATCAAAATAAATGAAGAAGATCAATCTGGAATATATAAAATTAATTAATTGTGATAAGGTGTATATTGGCCAAACAAAAAGAAAAATTAAAACAAGAAGACACAGCAAATTTTAGGTATGAACAATGTAAAAATTCAGCAATGGCCAAACATGGACTAGAAAAAGGACATAACTTTTCAGAATTTGAAGTTCTAAAACAAGTTAACAAAAATCAATTATTAGATGTGTCAGAAACATTCTACATGAACAAATTTAATACACTAATTGCAAATAATGAACCTCCTCCCATTGAAAATTCTCCGTTTATATAGTATAATTTAACTTAAAATTACTATGTATTACTATTAATACATACTTTACATTTAACTATTTTTTCAAATCTACCAAATGTTTAAAATATTTATATTATTATATTTTGTAAACAATGTTTTTAATATTATAATTTAGATGATGTCTGATGATGCCTACATTGCAAGTGAAAGGCCTCACAAAATAATTTTTTTTTTTTTTGAATTTATGAGAATTTTTATAATTATTTACAATTTCCAATAAAGAAATCAAAGAAGAAATGGATTTTACACTTAGTTTAAAAAAGAATAAATACTGCATATTTATAGTCAGAAAATTAAAATGTTTTTGTTCCCAAAGCAGAAAATTATCACCTGAGAGTAAGATAATAAAATTGTATTGAGGTCTAGAAATGTCACCTTTACAAATAATTCATAAATAAGGTCTGGATTTCACTCGTAATAATACTTAGTTAATAATTTCCTTAGTTGCTATTAAAATGCCTTGTCTCATTTTTTTTCTAAAAACACTTTTCAATTAGCTCCAAATATTTGAGATAGTCAAGCTTTGATATTTCCATATGAAAAGTATTGCCAGTATATTTTAAGAATTGTCAACTAAATATAAAAACGGCTATAGTGCATATACTATTTGGTGAATATATTATATTTTCCTTGCAGAGAGTTTGTGAACACCGCCCTGTTCTGTACGTACTACTTCGGTAACACAGTGTACGTAGTCTTCGTGGCGTCTTCATTCAAACAGGTCTGTATCTACTATGTATGTTTTTGTAAATATTGTTCATTGTAAGGGTGTAACTAAAATGTATATTTATTTGTTAGGTAGCTGGATTCATTCAGAGAAAAATTACGTCATTTATTTTGTCATAAAGAGATAAAAATACACAAAGGACGTAGTTTCCATTTACTACTATTTAGAAAAATGATGTATTTTCCTATTTTACTTTTCTCAGAACAACATTTCAATTTTTAAAATCAGTTGAAACTGCAAATGGTTGTAGTATTGATAAGCGTTATTGGTTAAACACACTCAGATGTTTATCCTGTTTTTCTCTGCGTCTTTATTTAATGTGTACGGTGTCATAGTATTCTAGACGTCTCCAGAGACGAGGCACTGAGTTTAAATAATGGCTAGATATTGTTTGTAATACCCCTAAAGTTACATTATCTTAAGAGGTTATAGTTATTTAATCACAAGAGAATAGAGCCGGGAATTGTTTGGGAGAGTGGGTGGCCGAGTGGTCAAAGGCGTCCGGAATTGGAACCTGATAGTTAAAGATAGCAAAAGTTCGAATCCTGGTTTTAACATTTTTATCGATAAATTAATAATTACCAGGCTCTCCTTACTCTCTCTGTGAATAAGTTCCCCGCACAGATAATTAGTCTGTGGAGAATGGGCAGAGTAACCTAAACTCACAGGACTACTTACTTTATCTGTTTAGGAGGAATACCCGTGCGTTAAACTGAGTGGTGATCAACAGGTACAGAGAATGGGCAGAGTAACCTAAACTCACAGGACTACTTACTTTATCTGTTTAGGAGGAATACCCGTGCGTTAAACTGAGTGGTGATCAACAGGTACAGAGAATGGGCAGAGTAACCTAAACTCACAGGACTACTTACTTTATCTGTTTAGGAGGAATACCCGTGCGTTAAACTGAGTGGTGATCAACAGGTACAGAGAATGGGCAGAGTAACCTAAACTCACAGGACTACTTACTTTATCTGTTTAGGAGGAATACCCGTGCGTTAAACTGTGTGGTGATCAACAGGTACAGAGAATGGGCAGAGTAACCTAAACTCACAGGACTACTTACTTTATCTGTTTAGGAGGAATACCCGTGCGTTAAACTGTATGGTGATCAACAGGTACAGAGAACGGGCAGGGTAACCTAAACTCACAGGACTACTTACTTTATCTGTTTAGGAGGAATACCCGTGCGTTAAACTGTGTGGTGATCAACAGGTACAGAGAATGGGCAGAGTAACCTAAACTCACAGGACTACTTACTTTATCTGTTTAGGAGGAATACCCGTGCGTTAAACTGTGTGGTGATCAACAGGTACAGAGAATGGGCAGAGTAACCTAAACTCACAGGACTACTTACTTTATCTGTTTAGGAGGAATACCCGTGCGTTAAACTGTGTGGTGATCAACAGGTACAGAGAATGGGCAGAGTAACCTAAACTCACAGGACTACTTACTTTATCTGTTTAGGAGGAATACCCGTGCGTTAAACTGAGTGGTGATCAACAGGTACAGAGAATGGGCAGAGTAACCTAAACTCACAGGACTACTTACTTTATCTGTTTAGGAGGAATACCCGTGCGTTAAACTGAGTGGTGATCAACAGGTACAGAGAACGGGCAGAGTAACCTAAACTCACAGGACTACTTACTTTATCTGTTTAGGAGGAATACCCGTGCGTTAAACTGATTGGTGATCAACAGGTACAGAGAATGGGCAGAGTAACCTAAACTCACAGGACTACTTACTTTATCTGTTTAGGAGGAATACCCGTGCGTTAAACTGAGTGGTGATCAACAGGTACAGAGAACGGGCAGAGTAACCTAAACTCACAGGACTACTTACTTTATCTGTTTAGGAGGAATACCCGTGCGTTAAACTGTATGGTGATCAACAGGTACAGAGAACGGGCAGAGTAACCTAAACTCACAGGACTACTTACTTTATCTGTTTAGGAGGAATACCCGTGCGTTAAACTGTGTGGTGATCAACAGGTACAGAGAATGGGCAGAGTAACCTAAACTCACAGGACTACTTACTTTATCTGTTTAGGAGGAATACCCGTGCGTTAAACTGATTGGTGATCAACAGGTACAGAGAATGGGCAGAGTAACCTAAACTCACAGGACTACTTACTTTATCTGTTTAGGAGGAATACCCGTGCGTTAAACTGAGTGGTGATCAACAGGTACAGAGAACGGGCAGAGTAACCTAAACTCACAGGACTACTTACTTTATCTGTTTAGGATGAATACCCGTGCGTTAAACTGTATGGTGATCAACAGGTACAGAGAACGGGCAGGGTAACCTAACCTCACAGGACTACTTACTTTATCTGTTTAGGAGGAATACCCGTGCGTTAAACTGTGTGGTGATCAACAGGTACAGAGAACGGGCAGAGTAACCTAAACTCACAGGACTACTTACTTTATCTGTTTAGGAGGAATACCCGTGCGTTAAACTGTGTGGTGATCAACAGGTACAGAGAATCTGTATGGTACCCGTGCGTTAATCTGTATGGTGAACAACAGGTACAGAGAACGGGCAGAGTAACCTAAACTCACAGGACTTCTTACTTTATCTGTTTAGGAGGAATACCCGTGCGTTAAACTGTATGGTGATCAACAGGTACAGAGAACGGGCAGAGTAACCTAAACTCACAGGACTACTTACTTTATCTGTTTAGGAGGAATACCCGTGCGTTAATCTGTATGGTGAACAACAGGTACAGAGAACGGGCAGAGTAACCTAAACTCACAGGACTTCTTACTTTATCTGTTTAGGAGGAATACCCGTGCGTTAAACTGTATGGTGATCAACAGGTACAGAGAACGGGCAGAGTAACCTAAACTCACAGGACTACTTACTTTATCTGTTTAGGAGGAATACCCGTGCGTTAAACTGTATGGTGATCAACAGGTACAGAGAACGGGCAGAGTAACCTAAACTCACAGGACTACTTACTTTATCTGTTTAGGAGGAATACCCGTGCGTTAAACTGTATGGTGATCAACAGGTACAGAGAACGGGCAGAGTAACCTAAACTCACAGGACTACTTACTTTATCTGTTTAGGAGGAATACCCGTGCGTTAAACTGTATGGTGATCAACAGGTACAGAGAACGGGCAGAGTAACCTAAACTCACAGGACTACTTACTTTATCTGTTTAGGAGGAATACCCGTGCGTTAAACTGAGTGGTGATCAACAGGTACAGAGAACGCCTTCCATGTTTAGTACATGCTAAGAAAAATTTTTAATATTTCTTTCACTTTAGGTGCCTTTTTACGGCATTTTTTACCAACTATCATAACTAATATATATATTAGTTAATATATATATATATTAGTTATGTATATAACTAATATATATATTAGTTATAATAAATAAATATACTGTATAAATAAAAAGTGTATATGTATACTTTTTATTTATACAGTATATTTACTTATTTATTAATTTGCTATAGACCATTAACCGTTGACAAACAGAAAATTCTAATCCACCTCGAAATTTCGTAGAATACACATTCATTACAAAAAAACGTCATATCGTCTAGACTTTAGAATGTATTTGGTTAATGAGCCAAACATTTTTGGTGAGTTTGAAATGTTAAATCATACATGAAATAAAGTTAACTCTGTATTGTATTATACTTAACTTTTATCATCACTCCACTCACACTGTGATCCTTGTCTATGTTTCAGGTCATTGACATGAATGCTTCCATAGACCTCGACATCCGCCTGTACATCCTCCTGCTAGCTCTGCCCCTCATCCCTCTAGGGATCATCCGCACCCTCAAGTACCTCGTGCCCTTCTCCGCCCTAGCCACAGTGTTCATTATGTTCGGTCTCGCCATCACACTCTGGTACACCCTCACGGATCTGCCGCCAATCGACACTCGCAACAACTTCAGTAGCTTGCCCCAGCTTCCTCTCTTCTTCTCAACGGTACTGTTTGCCATGGAAGGCATCGGCACTGTAAGTCCCAGATAGTTTTTTCAATTGAGTTTTATCGTAATTTATTAGAGTACATTATGTGTATTCTTTTACTTTGTACAATGTGTAAAATTTACTACTAAATATTTTGCGTTAGTGCATAATTAATAACAATAATAATTTTTTCGTTTAATTAAAAAAATAAGTATGAAAAACATGTATCAATATCAAAACAAATAACTACTTCGCAGTGGTGTCAATTAACGACCCCTAATGTCAACCTATTTCTGTTAGTATTCTACTCAAACTTACATAGCATCTTCATAAATAAACCTAAGCTTCTGGCTGCCAAAATTTACATAACATGTTTTTAATAATTTTACATTTATTTTTAATTTATTACATTTAATACATTACATTTAATAATAATAAATAATTTTACATAAAATTAATAATTAAAAAAAGCCTTTTTGTGAATTGAGATTAAATTCTTATAATTTAGCTCAACGAACATCATACAAAAGGAATATAGAGCTTTAAATATGCAACTGATATAGAAAGGGATTATTTAGAAAGTCATCAGTTTATGAGTCATCAACTGACTTCCGCTGTTGAAGAATTCTACCACCAAACAATTCTTTATGGTGACTTTTAGAAATAATCTGCCACCAGAGAGATTTTCTATTACAGTTTTTTAGACATTTAAATATAACTGATAAAACTGACACCTCTCTGTTTTATCTGATAGGTGCTACCAATCGAGAACTCCATGAAACACCCCGAACACTTTCTTGGATGCCCAGGCGTCCTCAACATCGCCATGACTGTGGTGGTCTGTCTCTACGCCTTCGTTGGGTTCTGTGGATACCTCAAGTATGGGGAGGACACTAGGGGAAGTGTTACACTCAACTTACCATATGATCTGTGAGTGGTTTTAGAATGTGTTTTCCGTCTATAACAATATGAACTTGAAGTTAAGCCTTCATTATTTCGGGTTTATAGTTACAAAAATGTTTTAGATTCACCATTATATATTTATATCATTGGGAATTTTTTCATATATTTAGTCATGTTTTTCGCATATTCAGTATTTGCTTTGTATGTCAAAGAAGGTTATTAACGATGAACTTTGGAATTTTCAAAATGCTTAATAGTACTATTTTAACAGATTATCGATTTTGTAAATATTGGATACTGCTTTGAGAATAAATTAAATCAAGCTGTTGAAACTCGCAATTAATTGTATTGATAGACTGATTAATGTTGCACACACATCCAAAATAATAACAATGACTTGCAAATTTTCAGGTTGAGATGTAATCATTTGAGCCTATTAATACGTCAGCTTTCACTATGACTTGCTAAAATTGACCTCCTGACATCTTTGCATACCAATTATAGGCCCACTGGATTTCACATCATAAAGTAACAATTAAAGTATCTTTTCTTATTAACATAGCAATAAGTTATCACATAAAGTGATCTTTATTATTACATAGAATTGCAAGTTTCGAAATAAAAACCTACAGAAGTAGGTAGAAACAATGTGGGGGGGAGAGATATAGAGCAAGCAGGAAGACACTCTATACCTCTAATGTAGGACACTAATGTAGGATTAGTAGGACTTTTGCAAATTGTACATTGTCTATTTTTAACGAATGTGGAGTGGGTGGTATATAAGTTGAAATACACGGGAAACGTCGAACTTCTTATAAGAAACACATACCGGGTGTGCCGAAATCCCGAGGCCGCCGACCACTGCGGGTGGAGCAATAACAAACACATACCGGGTGTGCCGAAATCCCGAGGCCGCTGACCACTGCGGGTGGAGCAATAACATTACACATACCGGGTGTGCCGAAATCCCGAGGCTGCCGACCACTTCGGGTGGAGCAATAACATTACACATACCGGGTGTGCCGAAATCCCGAGGCCACCGACCACTGCGGGTGGAGCAATAACATTACACATACCGGGTGTGCCGAAATCCCGAGGCCGCCGACCACTGCGGGTGGAGCAATAACATTACACATACCGGGTGTGCCGAAATCCCGAGGCCGCCGACCACTGCAGGTGGAGCAATAACATTACACATACCGGGTGTGCCGAAATCCCGAGGCCGCCGACTACTGCGGGTGGAGCAATAACATTAAACATACCGGGTGAGCCGAAATCCCGAGGCCGCCGACCACTGTGGGTGGAGCAATAACATTAAACATACCTAAAAATCTACTTTTTGTAGCAAATATAAATTTTTTCCATCATACTGGGGATGGTCAACAGGAAGTCAGAAGATAATCTTAAATTAGAGCATATATTGACAAGTACACCATATTTAAGATCTGTTACTAGAACCCAATTTCACAAACCCGACCGCAAAATGATCATCCTAGGGAAAATAGCAATAATGTAAAGTTACAAACTTGAGTTTGATGACAACAGCTTAATTAGTTGTTAGGCACAGTAGTAAGACTGGATGACTTTACAACACCCTATATGGAGGCCGAACAACATTGTCTGCATTTTAATAAATAATAACACTTTTAGTTGTCCTATTTGATTGTATTATGACGAGCGCAGATTTTCGGTACGCCCTGTATATTTGTGTATTCCTGGAATTGGTCAGAAATAAAAACTGTTCATCTTTATAGTTCAAGTAATTTTATGGGGCTTGTTTAAAAGCAGATATTAGTAACCTTCAAGTCCAACGCAAACTGGACATGGCTATAGAAAGTTAGGTACAGAAACCTCAGAACACAAAACGTAAGCACAAGGCAATATTGTGGCATTCGGACAGTCTGTTTCTGTTTCTGTTTGGCTAGACACAAGATAAACCATGTACTGTAATTTTATTAGTTTCTCTTTTTATTCATCATTTTAATCAGTGTAAGTTATCGATACAATTGACTGCTGATAGTTCAATGACTTAATGATGTATCATAGTTTGAACATTTATTTTAGTGGTTAGTATGATGATGTTATGTTACAATATCATTCGCTTCCAGACTTAAACCAACATTGATTCCAAGATTGTAGAACGTCCCTCACTTCAGGACGAATATAGTAATAAACATTAAGAAACAGAAACACGCTAAATTAAAATGTATTCGACTGAATTAAAAATAAAATTATGACTGGCCTTTATGAAAGGCAATACGTAAAATATGTAGACAAAACACTTTATATGCCATTACACTTTAGGGAGTGTTGTGCAAGATATTAATGTGAGTAACTCTCACAAGTCATGAATATGACAAATTGTTTTATTTTTATTGTGCAAGGAAACTTCAAGACCACAATCGTATTTATCACCCAAGAAAGGCGATCTTAACATTAATTGATTTTGTCCTACCATTTAAGTTACGTGAATAGTGTTGACCACCTGTTCTGTGGTAGTACTCTAGTGAGTTCATTCTGTACTACAGGCTTGGGGAGAGTGTCAAGGTGTTGGTGGCACTTTCCATCCTGTTCACCTACGGGTTACAGTTTACCGTCCCATCGGAGATCGTTTGGAAGAAGATCAGTCACAAAGTGAAAGAAGAGAATCAAGATAAGGCCTACTACATCATGAGGGGTGTCATGATCATCGGAACGGGTGAGTATAAATGAAATGAAAATAGCCTTACTATACAAGTTTAGGACTAGATAGTAAGACTCTCCATCATCTAACATTCAAGTATGAGATTCGTTAAAATTACGTAGCATTTTGGTACACATTCAAGTATATAAGAAATAAATGTAGACAAAATACCATGCTACATTACTCTTTCTTATTTAATTATATTAATTTAATCTATTGATTAAATTAATCAATGCTATTTATTAAATCAAAATAATTTAATTTATTTCTTTTTTGTCCCAAGTTATTGGGTGAAAATTTGTAACTTGCTACCTTTAGGAGGTTGTTACATTACTTTGATTATTCTGTTATTTTTTATTAAAATAATAAAAAGTTAATTTAATTTAATTTAGAGCATGATTTTTTTTATTTAATCTCAGGGTCTTAAAACAGGTAAATCGGTGGAACTATATAATACAATGACTTCAAAATTCTTTTATACAAACATTCTTTTATTTACATTGTTATAAACATGAAACTACTTTTGTTCACAAATAAATTTAATTATAACATGAAGTGTTATAATTATTTCAACTTGTTTTACAAAACAAAAATTTTAATAATGTTCATAAATGTGACTTATCTGAAAACAATGAAGTTCTTGTAGAGCGCGATACGAACAAATTTGTTTTTATATTAATTTATTTGAAATGATAATATATAAAAATCTTTTAATATTAATTTCACTACTAAATATTTAAAAATGATTTACTAAATTTAACTAATTAATTTTGAAAAAATTAAGTAACGCGTTGAAGTCCTGTGGACCTCTCCAAAGTTACTTAAAGGACTGTTAGCGAAAGACTGGACGAGGCCCTAGGCGTTGGCCTCTCATGTCATACGTTTTCAAAAATGCACGTGCTCCTCCCCCCTTTATTTCATTAGCCAATCGCGTGTCTTCTTGCCCCTTTGTGTTTTCAATTTTCGTTACTCCAACCGACTCATCTTCAGGAGGTGCTGCCCCTGTTGAGTGAATTGTGATTTAACTAAGTCCTCTGGATTAGTCTATTTGTTTTGTTACATCGTGACTCCCCTTTTTTGGTTACCCTTTGGACTCGTCCTTTGGCGACAAGATAGCACTTGTCTGTTTACGATCATGAAGAAGGAACGTTGTTCGTTCAATTTCTTAGAAAACATCTGTCCGGATGGACATGTGTTTGTCTGTCCTCTTGGGTGGTCTTGTCACTTGCCTGTAGTGATTTTCGAGTATTATTTGAACCTTCGTTATTTATTTCAATTAAATATATCCCTTTCCCACTGAAATACTTTATTATTTATTTAAATTAAACAATTTATTTATCAATTTGGTAGACCTGTTACAGTACCCCCCGATTTTTTTGCGATGTGTGAGTAACGCGAGTCAAAAAATCTTGATTTTAAACATGATTCGCCAAATTGTCGGTTGTTCCTCAGATAAGTTCCACCTTTACAATATTTATCATATCTAGAATAAATTGAACCTATTAACTAACATACAATTCAATATCAAATTACATATTACCTATCATGTAGACAATATATTATGATTCCCAATTAAATGCTAAAAAGTCCATAATTCATAAAAACAATATTATTTAAATCATCATTACAAGTCAGTGAATTACAATTCAATAAATCACAAAGTCATCAATTACAAATTAATCATTCACAAATCAAAATTTTAATAGATTATTACATCCTACACAGTTATCAATAAAAAAAGTCAATAATTCAAAAATTAAAGTTATCAAACAACAATTCAATAAATCATAATTGTTAATTAACAATTCAACAATTTGTAAATCAAAAATTTGACAGCTCATTTCATCTTACATAATTGTTCATCAAAAGTTAGTATATATTTAATCATGACAAGTTGTTAATCAAAAACTCCATTAGTCATGAATTAAAAATTGTCAAACAAAAACTATACACTACACATTGGAATTTATACATCACCAATCTCTACATCCTCAAGTTTTTTATAAGTATTTGTCAAAGTCAATAAATCATTAAATTATAATTCCCTCTTAAATACTAAAGATCATTATTCATTGACAGATTATTCAATCTTGTCAATAAAAAGTTCAACAATCATAAATCAACAATGAATTATTCATCTACTCATGTACATTGATGAATCAAAAGCAATAATACACCGATCAAATTTTTACAAATGAAAAATCAATACTTCTTAAGATTAACATCATTAGTTATATAATCATTTATCAAGCATGATTAATCATCAGATCATGTATACGTTGTCAATTAAAAAACAAAATTCAATGTATCGTCAAAAATTATACAAGTTTTCATTCAAATCAATGATTGTAATATGAAATTATCGATTATAATACATATGTTACATATCAAATTCAATCAAATACAAGTCAAGAATTACTGGATTACATTTCAAAATTACTTAATCATTAACTCATTTACAATTATCATATTTCAATATTATTATCAAAATCATATGACTATTAGTCACAATCATTTGTTATATAATTTATCAATTTATGAATGAATCATCATTTATTCATTCAAATATTTCATTCATCATCCTACATTGACCTATCATTCATTTTGTCAAACCCTCTACCAGACTTTTCAAATAAATTCTCCATTCTTAAACCTTCTTTAAATTTTCAAATACACTCTCAAATCAATACATCATCTTTAACATTCTCAAATAAATCATCACATCTTAAACAAGTCTTTATTTTTTTTAAATGAATTCTCAATCATTACACATTTCATTAATTCTTAGACTTACTGGTCATCAAAACATCTTACATGTTGTTGATCATTAAACAAATGATCAATTCTCAAAGTTGTACATCATTAATTACCAAATTATTTACATAATAATTAGTAATTTCAATCAATATGTTATCAACTCCTATATTTATGCAAGAATAGCTTGAATCATTTTTTACTAATAAACAAATACATTATACTAGTCTTTGTCATTGATGCAAGTTATTATTATTAGACATTTGATAATTAATCATTAAAAATATTTCAATCATTTCAAAAGGGTTTCAATTATTATTTGTATATTATATATTATTCAAGAATATAATAAAATTGTCAATCAATACAATTGTTATTTTTTTATTATCAATATTTCATTATTTGTATTAGTCATATATTTTTTTTTTTTATTATTCATAAGTTACAATTAGTTTGCTAATTCTAATTATTTTTTAAAATATATAAACATGATATTTTGTTTAAATGTTTTTCAAAGATCATTTTGAATGTTATATTGTCATGTCTATTGGCTTTACAGTGAACCATTATTGGTAGCATATAAAACGGTCACTTTATCATGAGATATCACTCATTTGTTGAAAACTGGATACGGTCCACATGAATATTTTACACTGGTTTGCACTCATGTTTATTTTAAGTTTCAAATGTTGGTTTTACACTGGTTTGCACTTATGTTTATTTTAAGTTTCAAAGATTAAACACCAAAGTTAAGTTCTGAAATTGTCTGATTCACAAGGCTATGGGTCTCGAGAGACTATGAATAACAAAACAAAGATTGTCTTATGTGTCCAACTGGTTGATGCACAAGTTGTTGCTCTCGAGCATGAGCTGGTGTTCTAGTGTGTAGAGGGTTGGCAGTGTCGCGTCAATGGGATGAGTCATCACCACCTGGTGTGCTCCTGGGCTGACAGCTCCACCGCGTCATGGGTCTGCATGGCGCGCCGGTGTCTGGACCCCCCATCTGTGGCACAGCACCATCCACAATGTTACTTGTGTCCATTCGTGTCCATTTTTTACACAATGTTCCTTATTGTCACTGGTTCTTGGGTAAGATCATCTTACCTGATGGTCGTTTCACTATTGTTCATAATTCCCAATACAGTCTCAACTAGTTTCACTGAAAGTTTGTTTCAGTACAAAGTCCTTTTATTCACATAATTACTTCGATTACCTTTTCTATTAAGTAATACATATAACATAATTCAATCACAGGCTGTTAATTAAAGCAATAGCCTAGTTTTAGTTCCATATGCAATTAACTGAAATGAACACTTGTCTACAAACATTTAAACATACTCATGTTTAATCATCTTTTATTTTTACACACATTTTACTTGTGTACAAAATTTTTTATTTATTCATACATCTACTAATGTTGCTTTGACATATTTCAAATTGACATAAATGAAGTTAATTATCATTATTAAATTTGTAAATTTTCCAATAACTCATTAATGGTTATTCATTATTGACATAAAAATAATTACTCATATTTACTATTACATTTTACTCATGTTAAACTTTTTAAATTCCATCACTTATTATTTGCATCAATGACAAAATAAAATTTATTTGCAATATATTACTATCAAACATTGTCATTACATTATAATCATATTAATCTGTGATCTATATTACTCATTGTTTGCACCAATGTCAGTGCAACAGTTTACTAACAAAATTATAATAACATATCTACACATCTCAATCCACTTTTACAATATTATGTTTCAAAATTACTAATCTATTGGTGTCTGTAACATGACTTAGTAATGGGGTTTGCCATGCTACAGATCACTGTAAGCTTTTTGTCTTTAGACGCTATTGTCAAGGTTAACCAACACCTGAAACTGTAAAACTGTGCCATTGTGTGATTAATAGAGTACTTGGCGTTAAAGAATTTTGAATTTAGAAAGTGACTAGTTGAAATTAAGATCAAATTGTACTACTATTAACCACTGGCTATTCTCCCTTCATAAAATTCTTATGATGATTAAACATCATAAACATCTATAATAGCACATACAATGTATATACTTGAGTTATTTCAACATCAACATACACAAGTTGCATTAAAAAAGTATTATAAGGAATCTCCTTTACATCTTAGTCAAACATATCTTTGAATTATATCATATACGTTTATCAAAGTACATGCAATACATATCATTGAGTCATTATCAGAATTATCATACACAAGTTATAACAATCATGTGTCATATTAATCTCTTCTACATCATTTCATTTTAAATTAATCATTATATTCAACATTAGAATCATATTTACCTGATTATATTAAGTATAAACACAAACAAGTTATTATAATAAAATATTTCTCAAAAATTTCCTTCAATCATATTGGTTAAACACATCCTTGAATCATATCATATTGTTGTCTGAGTAATATTCATTATAAACATAAACAATTTGTAAATACAAAGTGTTTTAAAAATCTTGATACATTTTAATCTATCATACATGGCACATTCTACCAGTGTTGTATTCAAAATATAGACATAAGCAAGTTATAATAACAAAGGCTTACACAAAACATTTTCATACATCTTCTTTAGTTTTACTCATTTATCATATTGTTGTTTTAAAAATATTCAACATAAATATAAACAAATCATGAAACCAGACCCCATAAAACACCTTCTCAAATTATTTTGCTCTCACATTAATATCATTTTATTATTAATGTTATATTCATTTAACACATATTATTATCAAAGCTACATTTAAATCACTTAATATCTTTCATATTCAATAACAACTCTCTGGTTATTATTATTTTTCACAAATTTTTAATTAGGCCTACCATATATTTACTATTATGACATTTGTAGGTATTTTTCTTTTAACAGTCATTCTTACCATTAACTATATTTATTTATCATCTTAGTTTAACAGGAATGTCATATTATTTCAATGTTATATTTAAATCTCCTATTCAATCACAAATTCACCTTACTGTCAATATTACAATTCTTCAACTAGGCCTATTATTTGTTTATTATTAAATGACATCTTTAAGCATTTTTCTTTAAACATTTACCCTTACAGTTTATTTTTCTTTTAAACAATTCTCACATTATTATTATTGTCATATTCTTTAAACTATCATGTATTTATTATTGTGATATCTTTTAAGTATTTCCTCATTTAATAATCATCTCGACACTTTCTTTATTTATTTTTATATAACCCCCCTATCATCATTTTAGTTACATTGCTTCAATCACTATTTATTTATTATTTCAACATTTTAAGACATATTTTTTATTGAACAGCAAAGTTTACAGTTTAGTTTTCAATGTCAATGAGATTATCCGAGAGCACTGGTTTAACTTTTTTCTTTTTATATTTAAAGTTTGAGAAGCATGAGATATTATAGTACCTCATCACATATTTAACAAAGTCCTCCATGTTTACATCACAGCTTTCACCCCCCATCATATTATTTTCAACTTCCTTTTGTTTGTTTAGACCCCAATATTTATTTATGATTTCCATTTCAAACTTAAAGAACTCATTCAATTCCTCTAGCCTACTTCTGATTGTTTTTAGTTTGGCATTCTCCTGACAGTTAAATTCATTTATTTTGTCTTCACGGTTAGTGTTACATACTGCCAAAGCCTTCTCTATTTTTTCTATTTTATCATCTAGCACATTGTTTTGTAGATGACCTATCTGTTCTCTTACTTCATTGTTTACTCTAGGCCTACTCATTTGGCTGTTTAGCTTATAGCCTACTTTAGTTGTTTTCACATTTATTTTTATGTGTTTAGCTAGTAAAGTTTTATTTACTTTGTTTAGTTTGTTCTCTATGTTAGTTAACTTGAAAGTTTGTTCCCTATCTTGTTGATTTACTCCACTGCCTATTTCATCTAACTCATTGGCTACATCAAAGTACACTTTTACTCTTTCAGTTTTATTGACAACATTGTCTTTAGCATGGCTTGTCCTATCATCTGCATCTTTTATTTGCTTATTAGCTTTCATTTTAAATTCATTATTTAACTTTGTTATGCCCTCACCTACTTCTTTAATCTTAACACCTCTCCTTCCTAACCTTACATTTATCTCATCAAGTTTAGAGTTTATATTATTGGTTATGTTTACCAGCAAATCTAACCTCACATTAGTTTCCTCCTTTAGCTTTAAGTTACTGTCATTTGTCTCTTTCATTTTAACATTAGTCTCACCTAATTTAACATTAATCTCCTCTAGTTTAGTGTTAATGTCATTATTTGCTTCTATCAGCACATCTGATTTATTTGATAGTAGCCTATCTTCAGTATTATTTATTTTTATAGGTTCTTGCCTATCTACATTATTTACTTTGATAGTTTGATTCCTATCTCCCTCATTTATTTCATTTACAACACTATCCTCCTTTACTCCACTATCTTTGCTAACATCTACTCTTACTTCTTTTATTTTATTGTTTATTTCATTTAACTTAACCTCAGTTTGATCTAATCTGTCGCTAATTTTATCAAATTTAGCTTCTAACTTAGCATTAGTCTCGTTGTTCATTTTTACTATTTCAGTTTTAAATCTGTCAAATTTGTTTTCTAGATTATCATATTTAGTGTTCATTTTTCCTAGCATCTCAACTATGTGTGCTAGTGTATTTTCAATACTCGACTCTGGCCTAGCTTCATCACATTTATTTTTATTTTTATTTAAGTTTATATCTCTTATAATGCTCAGAGATGTGTCTGAGTCTTCGGAGTCAACCTCCGTATTCTCCACAATGTCTATATTTGACATGATTGATTCTTTTTTAGAATTTAATGATTTAAAAATATGTCCTATAAATCTTTTCACTTTTTCAATTAATTTGTAATTTTTTTTTTTTTTTTATAACATTTATTTGAATTTACAATCTATTCATAGTTGAACAATAAGTAAATGTGAGGTTAAATAATATAACATGGATTAACACACGTCCAATGACGTGGCTAACATAAACATTGTTTAACATTACAAATCGTTACACAAAAGTATAAAGTACATTACAAAAATCTTACTGGAAGATCTAATACGTGTTGTCTTTTCAGTCTGTAGACAGCGTTACTATTATCTAAAAGATTCAGGGCAAGGTAATTTGGGTGATTGTTCAATTTTTCTAAATATCGACTGCTAAATTTAGTAATTTCGGTCTTGACAAAAGGAATGTTGGAGTCTTGATGGATGATTGTGTTATTAATGTACCAGGGTGCTTGAAGTATGTTTCGTAGTGTTTTTGATTGAAATCTTTGGATGATATCTATATTGCTGTTCGATGAACAACCCCACAGTGAAATTCCATAAGTCCATATAGGTTTTAAAACTGTTTTATACAGGAGAAGCTTATTTTCTAATGATAGTTTTGATTTGCTGTGTAGTAACCATTCCATTTTTCTATATTTGGTGTTCAACTGAAGCCTTTTGTGCCATATGTGCGAGCGCCATGTCAATCTCCTATCTATGTGCATTCCCAGATATTTGACTTCTGTAACTTGAGGCAACGGAACATTATCCAATGAGACTGGGGGGCATGTTTGAGATTTTAGTGTGCAAGTGAGATGTGATGACTTGGTTTGATTAACTTTTATGTTCCATTTATTGAGCCAATTGGACAGTTCGTGTAGACTTAACTGCAATATTTGAGATGCAACAACTGGATCTTCATGGGAAACGAGATAAGCTGTGTCGTCAGCGAATGTTGCAACCGTTACTCCTGGACTCGCTGGAAGATCGGCTGTGAATAACGTATATAATACGGGCCCAAGCACACTTCCTTGAGGCACTCCTGATTCAATTCCTACTAAGGGAGAATATTCATCCTGATATTTAATTTGGAAGAACCTATTTTCCAGATAAGACTTGAGTAAGTTGTAGTACGAATGTGGCAATGAAGATTTTATCTTGAAAAGAAGGCCCTGATGCCACACTTTGTCAAAAGCTTGACTTATGTCAAGAAAAGCTGCCGAACAATACTTCCCAGTCTCTAAACCCTGGCTTATAACATTTACAATCCTATGTACCTGTTCTAAGGTTGAATGACATTGACGGAAACCAAACTGGTGGTGTGGGATAGCGTCAATTTCATCAATCACAGGCTTCATTCTTTTAAGCAAAAGCTTCTCAAAGACCTTAGACATCAATGGAAGAAGGCTGATTGGCCGATATGATGTAATTTCATGAGCAGGCTTGCCAGGTTTTTGTATTAAAACTATGTTCGCCACTTTCCACTGAGAGGGGTAATACTCCAATCTTAAAACTGCGTTAAAGATCATGGTTAGCAAAATGAAACCCTTTCTAGATAGTTCTTTTAGAATTTTACCTGTTATCAAGTCATATCCTGGTGCTTTATTTGGACTAATTTCATGAAGTATGACGTTTTTTACTTCAGATGGCTTAAAACTATCTATTGGAAAGCTCAATTGAGTCGGAGAGTTCAGGAATTCCAAAATGTCGTCATTTCCGATAAGAGGATCTTGGTGCAATTTGAAAACATCCCGAAAATGTTCAGCAAATACCTGAGCCTTTTCTTTATTAGTTTTGGCCCAGGTGCCATCCAGTTTCAGAATTGGAGGTATAGGAGTCTTTGGTCGTTTCATGCTTTTAGTGACTTTCCATAACGAATAGTCGCTGTCGTCAAAAGGAGAAAGTGACGAACAAAAATCGTTAAACCATTCGTCTTTTATAGATTTTATCAATCTTTTTAGTTGTTGAGAGGACCTGTTTAGATTTGTTTTATCGAATTGATTCCTTGAATTTTGCCAAATTCTTCGTAAACGGCGTTTTTCTGCCAATTTCTTCCGTACAATTACAGGATAATTTACACTGTTTGTGGACTTTTGTGGAAGACTGGGCGTTGCTTTCCAAGCCGCTTCCTGTAGGGATACGTTAAATGATTCAACTGCGTCATCAATATTTTCATAGGTTTTCAGTGGAATGTTAAGCTTAGATATTTCATCAAAACTGTTTCGAAACATGTCCCAATTGGTGAATTTGTTACAAAGACTTGGAGGAGTTTCTTTGTTGATTACGGATGAACTGATTGTTAAAATAATAGGGGAATGGTCTGACTGTAGATCGAGGGAAGACTCTATTTTTAAATAATTGTTACAAATACCCTTCGTAATAAAAAAATCTAAGATATCTGGAATTTTGTGCGGGTCACTAGGCCAGTATGTAGGTTCCCCTGTCGAAATAGCATCCATATTAAAATTATTAATTGTTTGTAGTAACTGTCGACCTCTAGGATTGTTAAGCCGTGATCCCCACATTTGATGCTTAGCGTTGTAGTCTCCGCCAGAAATGAACCGAGGGCCCAAGGAGTTAAAGAAATCGTTAAATTGTACATTGGTGATGTTATGTCTTGGTGGGCAGTACACTGAAGATATTGTCAGAGGACCAGTCCAATCTTCTACAACAATACTTGAAGCCTGAATGTGGTCAAACTGGTAACTTGGAAGTTCATAATGCTTAATAGTGTTTCGTATCAAAATAGCAGAACCACCATGAGCAGTGTTATCAGGGTGATTTGAACTATAAATTGAAAAATTAGGAATTTTAAAGAAAGTTAAATCGGTGAAGTGGGTTTCAGATATTAATAGTATATCTAGCTTGTAAGTTGATATGAATAATTGTATTTCTTGATTATGTTTAATCAAGCCGTTGGCATTCCATTCTGATATTCTGAGAAAATTATTCATTTTAATTTAGAAATAACTGTTGTTAACAGGGTAATGAGGGTTCCAACCTGTTGAGTTTGCTGTGTTAGGAGGGTTTCAAATTTTTCAAAAACAGAATTTATAACCTGGATAAGGGTTGGTAATTCATTACCTGTGGAGGAAGTTGGCCCATTTTTTGTTGCTTGAGCATAAGATACTGACTCATTCACGTGATTATTTTCATGTCTAGTTGGAGGTGATGGTGTCTCAGATTTACTGACTATACCATTTGTTGCATGCGAGGTAAGAGATTTTTGTCTCAAAGGTGGAAAATTTTTATTTTTCAAATTTTTGTAGATAGTACAACCTTTGTAGTTTGCAGGGTGGTCACCATTACACAGCACACACGTAGGTGAGACATCTTTAGACTTAGTACAAGCAGCAGTATCATGGTTTGAACCACATTTAACACACCGGAAGGGATACCAGCAATATGACTTAGAATGGCCATATCTTTGGCACTTCTTGCACTGAACAATATCATTTTTTTTATAGGGAGGCTCAAACTTGACTTTAGCATTTAACAAAAATTCGATATCGTAAATATCTTTGTTATTTTTAGCTGGTTCTAAATCTACGAAAAACATACCTAAGGGAGTTTTTGTTTTGGCACTACGAGCATTTGAAACGTTCCTTACGTTGTGTCCGTAAGCATTAATGGCAGTGATAATGTCAGCAGGATCCGTTGAATAGTGCATATTTTTTAAAACTGTACGGAAAGCTCTTTCTTGTTTTAATTGAAATGTGTGGAAGCCAACATTCAGCTCTGACAGTTTTCTGACTAATTTACGGTAGACATCAGATGTAAGAGGAGTAATCCTTATCTTATTGTTGGGTAAACATTTGTAAAAGTATTCATCTCTGGTTAGAACTGACTCAATAACTTGTACCATTTTAGCTACATTTTGAACATCTGGAATAAAAATTGGGGGTGGTTTAGGCTCCTTTTTGGCCTCGTTAGAAGACGTATCTTCCATGGTGTTAGGGTCTTCCTCAGATAGAATGGTAAAGTTATTAGATATTGGTATATCTATACTCGTGTTACCTGAATTGTCAGAAGAGTTAGGTCGACACTTTTTCTGGTCGTTGCCAGTATTAGGATTAGAGTACATTCTCTTATTCTTTTGGGACACTACTTGCCAAGGGACGTCATCACTTTGGTCGGATGCTTGTAGAGAAGTACGGAAGTCAGATGAAGTAGGAGTTGAATTGGTTTTGTATTGATTGAGCGAGTAATCGTGGTCATTATAAGAATGAGTGGTCAAATTTTTCGGACAAAATGATTTAGACGTACGTGGAAGTTCGTTCATTGTAAGAAAAATAGCCTAACCTAGGTTACATGTAAACAAACGCTGAAAACAACTATTTAATTACTAGAACACTTTGAAAGCAAATAAGTATTAACAAAGGAACAAAGAAACGCCTAATTAAACTACATTTTGAACACTTATTACAGAATAAACGAGAAAATATAATTAAAATAACAAAATTATTCAGGAAAAATATTAGAATGCACTGTTACGCACAAATTAACACAGCTGACTATAATTAATTTGTAATGAAATTAAAAATTTCACACATACTATAATTCTTTGACAAATTGTTGACAAATTATTTTTTTTTAAATACTTTTGAATAAATTAATACTTGTACTATATAGTTCCACGTTGTTGGGCGCCAATCTGCTACATGTCTCTTTCTATTTTAATTATATTAATTTAATCTATTGATTAAATTAATCAATGCTATTTATTAAATCAAAATAATTTAATTTATTTCTTTTTTGTCCCAAGTTATTGGGTGAAAATTTGTAACTTGCTACCTTTAGGAGGTTGTTACATTACTTTGATTATTCTGTTATTTTTTATTAAAATAATAAAAAGTTAATTTAATTTAATTTAGAGCATGATTTTTTTTATTTAATCTCAGGGTCTTAAAACAGGTAAATCGGTGGAACTATATAATACAATGACTTCAAAATTCTTTTATACAAACATTCTTTTATTTACATTGTTATAAACATGAAACTACTTTTGTTCACAAATAAATTTAATTATAACATGAAGTGTTATAATTATTTCAACTTGTTTTACAAAACAAAAATTTTAATAATGTTCATAAATGTGACTTATCTGAAAACAATGAAGTTCTTGTAGAGCGCGATACGAACAAATTTGTTTTTATATTAATTTATTTGAAATGATAATATATAAAAATCTTTTAATATTAATTTCACTACTAAATATTTAAAAATGATTTACTAAATTTAACTAATTAATTTTGAAAAAATTAAGTAACGCGTTGAAGTCCTGTGGACCTCTCCAAAGTTACTTAAAGGACTGTTAGCGAAAGACTGGACGAGGCCCTAGGCGTTGGCCTCTCATGTCATACGTTTTCAAAAATGCACGTGCTCCTCCCCCCTTTATTTCATTAGCCAATCGCGTGTCTTCTTGCCCCTTTGTGTTTTCAATTTTCGTTACTCCAACCGACTCATCTTCAGGAGGTGCTGCCCCTGTTGAGTGAATTGTGATTTAACTAAGTCCTCTGGATTAGTCTATTTGTTTTGTTACATCGTGACTCCCCTTTTTGGTTACCCTTTGGACTCGTCCTTTGGCGACAAGATAGCACTTGTCTGTTTACGATCATGAAGAAGGAACGTTGTTCGTTCAATTTCTTAGAAAACATCTGTCCGGATGGACATGTGTTTGTCTGTCCTCTTGGGTGGTCTTGTCACTTGCCTGTAGTGATTTTCGAGTATTATTTGAACCTTCGTTATTTATTTCAATTAAATATATCCCTTTCCCACTGAAATACTTTATTATTTATTTAAATTAAACAATTTATTTATCAATTTGGTGGACCTGTTACAACCATTACACTTTAGGGAGTGTAATGTAAGACGTTGAGTGTAATGTACTTCAGAATCGAAGGAGTTCGTTACTCCTAAGTAAAGATTAATTTACTTTATTCCAGTGAACAGTGAACTGTGACAGAACCGATGTAATTTAACAACGAACAGAAAGCGAACGAACTTTGTCGAAGCTAGTCTTCTATAAATATTACTTAATAATCGTAACAATTATACGCTAAAATTACGTGTAATAGGCTGCAAATAAAGTTGTTGTGTGTTAACGTAATATTTTGTATAATTGTGCCGATTTTGAATCCGTCGGTGTTTATTAAAGTAGGAGTACAAGATAACGTCACACAACACAAATTGTATTACAGTGCAAGATAACGTCACACAACACAAATTGTATTACAGTACAAGATAACGTCACACAACACAAATTGTATTACAGTACAAGATAACGTCACACAACACAAATTGTATTACAGTACAAGATAACGTCACACAACACAAATTGTATTACAGTACAAGATAACGTCACACAACACAAATTGTATTACAGTACAAGATAACGTCACACAACACAAATTGTATTACAGTGCAAGATAACGTCACACAACACAAATTGTATTACAGTACAAGATAACGTCACACAACACAAATTGTATTACAGTACAAGATAACGTCACACAACACAAATTGTATTACAGTACAAGATAACGTCACACAACACAAATTGTATTACAGTACAAGATAACGTCACACAACACAAATTGTATTACAGTGCAAGATAACGTCACACAACACAAATTGTATTACAGTGCAAGATAACGTCACACAACACAAATTGTATTACAGTACAAGATAACGTCACACAACACAAATTGTATTACAGTACAAGATAACGTCACACAACACAAATTGTATTACAGTACAAGATAACGTCACACAACACAAATTGTATTACAGTACAAGATAACGTCACACAACACAAATTGTATTACAGTACAAGATAACGTCACACAACACAAATTGTATTACAGTACAAGATAACGTCACACAACACAAATTGTATTACAGTGCAAGATAACGTCACACAACACAAATTGTATTACAGTACAAGATAACGTCACACAACACAAATTGTATTACAGTACAAGATAACGTCACACAACACAAATTGTATTACAGTGCAAGATAACGTCACACAACACAAATTGTATTACAGTACAAGATAACGTCACACAACACAAATTGTATTACAGTACAAGATAACGTCACACAACACAAATTGTATTACAGTACAAGATAACGTCACACAACACAAATTGTATTACAGTACAAGATAACGTCACACAACACAAATTGTATTACAGTGCAAGATAACGTCACACAACACAAATTGTATTACAGTACAAGATAACGTCACACAACACAAATTGTATTACAGTGCAAGATAACGTCACACAACACAAATTGTATTACAGTGCAAGATAACGTCACACAACACAAATTGTATTACAGTGCAAGATAACGTCACACAACACAAATTGTATTACAGTGCAAGATAACGTCACACAACACAAATTGTATTACAGTGCAAGATAACGTCACACAACACAAATTGTATTACAGTGCAAGATAACGTCACACAACACAAATTGTATTACAGTGCAAGATAACGTCACACAACACAAATTGTATTACAGTGCAAGATAACGTCACACAACACAAATTGTATTACAGTACAAGATAACGTCACACAACACAAATTGTATTACAGTGCAAGATAACGTCACACAACACAAATTGTATTACAGTGCAAGATAACGTCACACAACACAAATTGTATTACAGTGCAAGATAACGTCACACAACACAAATTGTATTACAGTGCAAGATAACGTCACACAACACAAATTGTATTACAGTGCAAGATAACGTCACACAACACAAATTGTATTACAGTGCAAGATAACGTCACACAACACAAATTGTATTACAGTGCAAGATAACGTCACACAACACAAATTGTATTACAGTGCAAGATAACGTCACACAACACAAATTGTATTACAGTGCAAGATAACGTCACACAACACAAATTGTATTACAGTACAAGATAACGTCACACAACACAAATTGTATTACAGTGCAAGATAACGTCACACAACACAAATTGTATTACAGTGCAAGATAACGTCACACAACACAAATTGTATTACAGTGCAAGATAACGTCACACAACACAAATTGTATTACAGTACAAGATAACGTCACACAACACAAATTGTATTACAGTGCAAGATAACGTCACACAACACAAATTGTATTACAGTGCAAGATAACGTCACACAACACAAATTGTATTACAGTGCAAGATAACGTCACACAACACAAATTGTATTACAGTACAAAATAACGTCACACAACACAAATTGTATTACAGTACAAGATAACGTCACACAACACAAATTGTATTACAGTACAAGATAACGTCACACAACACAAATTGTATTACAGTACAAGATAACGTCACACAACACAAATTGTATTACAGTGCAAGATAACGTCACACAACACAAATTGTATTACAGTGCAAGCACAAAATGCACAAATATATCAAATACACGCACAAAAATATTACAATACAAGTACAAAATCCTTTTGTAAATTCCTCTGGTCTGAGGAAGTCGAACTTAGTTTTTCGAAATAGATCAGCATAGTATTTGTGCATTTTTACTTGTATTGTAATATATTTGTACATTTTGTACTTCTACTGAAGTATATTGGTGTATTTTGTTCTTGTGTTATAATATGTTTGTGTTGTGTGACTTTCTCTTGTACCTGTATATGTACCAACACGTATTATGCTAATTAAAAAACTATTTTGAAAGTAGGAGCTCAACCTCTATAATGGTTTATTAAAATATCACACATTATTAAAAAGTGCATATTAATATTTTGTGTCTTTAATAATCAGAGTAGTTTGTTACAGTTTAGTGTCAAGTTGTTGCCCTGTTTTAGTTGTGATAGCCATCGCTTTGCCGGACCTGGAGCCCTTCATATCACTCGTGGGTGCCATCTTCTTCTCCATCCTCGGGCTCTTCTGTCCTGCCTTCATCGAGATCGTCACCTTCTGGGAAGAGCCTGGTTACTTCGGCTTCTTCCAGTGGCGGCTCATCAAGTGCTTCATTCTCATTATCCTCTCTATATTTGCACTCATTTCCGGTACTCATGCAAGCATACTCCAGATTATCGCCTCGCACAGTTCATAACTGCCACTCTCCAGCTCCAACCAACCCGGTGATTCTCCAGCTGGCCCTGCTCCAGTCTCGCTGGATGGAGATCTAATAACTCAAGAACCGCACAAATTTCTATAGTTGTTGGCCAAGATAGCTCTAGTACAAACAGTTAAGTGCTTGGCAATTTCCCAAAGACGTTTACAACTATTTTTAATATAACCATAACTAAATAATAAAAATCTTAAATAAAAAACTTTAATGTATAAGTGATATAAAAATATGTTGATGCTCAAAGCATTTTTATCTGTGATATAATGCTAAATTTTCATAGTATAATTTATCTCATATAAAATTACAATGCCTCATTGAAAATAGTGCAGCATCCCTTAATGCTAGTAGATTCCTCATTATATTATTTTTTACTAGCAACGTTTCTCAAATTTTCCTAAAACGGGTTTAATGAATTTTTTAAATATTTGTAATAACATCCAGATTCCAGAAACATCGGGACCTAGTTTCACCTCGAGTAACGTTCGACCTTCAAACATCGGGACCTAGTTTCACCTCGAGTAACGTTCGACCTTCAAACATCGGGACCTAGTTTCACCTCGAGTAACGTTCGACCTTCAAACATCGAGACCTAGTTTCACCTCGAGTAACGTTCGACCTTCAAACATCGGGACCTAGTTTCACCTCGAGTAACGTTCGACCTTCAAATATCGGGACCTAGTTTCACCTCGAGTAACGTTCGACCTTCAAACATCGGGACCTAGTTTCACCTCGAGTAACGTTCGACCTTCAAACATCGGGACCTAGTTTCACCTCCAGTAACGTTCGACCTTCAAACATCGGGACCTAGTTTCACCTCGAATAACGTTCGACCTTCAAACATCGGGACCTAGTTTCACCTCGAGTAACGTTCGACCTTCAAACATCGGGACCTAGTTTCACCTCGAGTAACGTTCGACCTTCAAACCAATTAGGTAACAAATTAATTATTCGATGTTATACCACCAGACATGCGGGACGTGCAGGACATGTCATAGCCAGCCTTAGTCTGTATAAGCAGGCGTTTATTAAGTGCTGAAGCAATGTGATAGCCTGTGATACGGTTAATGTGATAGTTATTCCATGTGTTTTTTTGGATACTGGTAATGTTTGTTATGTATGGTAGACTATACAGTAAGTAATTTTATGGTTGTATAGTATAACTAAAAGATTATAACTTTATTAGTACCATAACTCAAATAAACTTGGACGGAGCAGCCAAATGGCTGGGTGGAACCAAATGTGTATAACTGATCATTTCTTACTTACTAATTTTAAAGCATTTCATTTTTATTTTATTTTCAGTCTAATAAAGAAAAATGAAAATATTTATTGAAATAGATCTATAATAATAGTGTTTGAAACATAAATTATTTTGTAATGTTTCTATAATTCTAATCTCTTAGGATATTAAACGAAAACAGTGGTCGTAAATCAACTACTAAGTCCGTGCTGGTGTGAACAACAAGGTTCATAATATTGAAGTAAATTCGATGCTTTGGTGTAAATAAGTAATATCTTTTTTAAACTATCAAACTGACAATACTCTTGAAAGTTTCCAACTATAATGTAACTTAATGGCAAAAACTCCGTACCACTTGTAAGAAATGCTAAAATACGAATAAATGTTATATGCGTTATCAAAAGCAGTTTAAATATTATTTCATATTTTATTTTCATATACTTGAGGGCATTACGTAACCCTTTCAAGGACCCCTTCAAATAAAACTTTGCAATTAAATCTAGGTTTAAGACAGCACAGTTGAATTACAACTGCCAATACGAACTAGTTTACCTTGTCTTGCCATTCATTAATTTTACCGATTTAAAATTCTCCCACAATTCATTATATTCCCTTTCCTTAAATACCATTTTAAATTTGCCATATGTGTACAATATTATATTAATGTTGTTTTCAATGTACAATTTTACCTACTCTTTATAGCTATAATTTGGTTGTGTATTTTACAGTTTAATTTTTTGTTTTAATTTTACCTTGACAGTATTATTGTAAAATATAATAATAAGACATTAGATGTTTGGTAGTTATTCATGATTTGTATATTTTTGTCTAATAAATGTCCAACTTATGTATTTATTGTAACATATACTGTATTTATTTATACATACACTATTGTTTCATTTCCTTTTTTAAATTAAACATTATATTTACAGAAAAGGTTTATGTTTACAGCTTTATTTGTTTGATTAAAATTTAAAGGCAGTTAGAATGAAGTGTATGTTAAGTGAAATATGGGTTGGTCCTGTAGAATGTATTCACGTGTTTGCCATAGCTGTTTACACATGCTTTCTGAGCGAAGTTGAAGTGGGAAAATATCTTGGACTACATCAAACCGGATGTATGGAATATATGGTTCAATGTAAAAAAAAAAAAACTATTTAAAATCAAAACATAGTGCTAAAATATTTCATTTTACTAAATACTATTAAAATTTTTAGTAATAATTGTATACACTGCTAAAATCTGTGATTGCACCGGTTAAAAAAACCGGTGCCAGTTCACTGGTAATACGATAAAATTGTTTTAAACACATGATTAGTACACGGATGTCGGAATTTAGTATAGTATTTTTTCATTTCTCCAGAATTGAACGTGCATTTTTTAGATGTTTTGGGTTGGCTGTTTATTTTTATAAAATCTTTGGACTTGGACTTTAAGTTTAGAGGAAGAATAAAAATGTCACAGGTGTCATGCTTCAAGGTTCCTTGGTCAATACAAGCAACCTTGGTCATGCTTAAGATGAATTTTAATGTTATCAACTTGAAAATAAATTCAAGCAATAATAAAATTAATTTGAATTTTAGAAAATAAAAAAGCTTAGTTCTTGTCTTTGGTTAACTATCCTAAAAAATAAATAAGCATTGAAACTTCGCAAACAATATGAGACGGTATCAGAATAAACAAATAAATAAATATAATTAGTCAATATGTCTAAAGAAAAATATTTTTTGTTTTGTTATCACATTAAGCACAGCAGTCATAAGATTTTGTTTTTTGTTTGAGTTTAAGTATTGCTTTTTTATATTTTAGACTGTTTAAAATCTGTGTAAGTGTAACACAAATTATTTAGTTTGAATTAAAATGTATATTTATTATTTTAGTATGTCATACATATTTAGCGTTAAACTTAGAAATACATATTCGTTATTTACAAGCCTATTTGTAGTTATTAACCTGTTTGTAACTCTTTCTTTTCTTTGAAACAACTTACCGACTAATAAAATTAATATAATTTTTTTAATCACTGTTTGGCTTTTACGAATTTGCATAAACTATGGTTAATATTTCATAATTAATACTCATGGGTTAAGTGACAAGTCATGGGCAAAGGAAGAGTGTCTATGTCTTCCTTTTACATAAAACTAAATAGTATCAAGTTGAAAATTTTTCGAAAAATATGACTATAAATACATCATTAACTTAGTCTTCGGGAGTTGACGTGGTAAACGTGACGCGGTCCACATCCAAGGACCAAGATAGTTAGTGTACATAATCAAGCGTGGATGTATTTTATCTGAAGGATTACAAACTAGTTTTAAAACAAGTCTGCAATAGTTTGACCACTTAATTATTCAAATGAAATTAAGAAGTGGTATTGGCCCACTCGCTCATCCAGACACGTACAGTATGGGTATTGACACATATACGTAAAGTGGTATTGATCCTCCCGCCCAACCATATACGTACAGTGGTATTGACCCTCCCACCCACCCATACACGTACAGTGGTATTGACCCTCCCACCCAACCATATACGTACAGTGGTTTTGACCCTCCCGCTCAACCATACACGTACAGTGGTATTGACCCTCCCGCCCAACCATACACGTACAGTGGTATTGACCCTCCCACCCAACCATATACGTACAGTGGTTTTGACCCTCCCGCTCAACCATACACGTACAGTGGTATTGACCCTCCTGCCCAACCATACACGTACAGTGGTATTGACCCTCCCACCCAACCATATACGTACAGTGGTATTGACCCTCCCGCCCAACCATACACGTACAGTGGTATTGACCCTCCCGCCCAACCATACACGTAGTGCTATTGACCCGCCCGCCCACACGTACACGTACAGTGGTATTGACTCACCCACCCACACATACACGTACAGTGGTAGTGACCCTCCCACCCAACCTTACACGTAAATTGGTATTGATCCATACACGTTAAGAGGTAGTGACTCTCCCACCCAATCATACTGTAGAGTGGTATTTACCCACCCAGTTTTTCTATAAAAATTAAAAAAAACACTTGCAAATTTTTCAAAAAAGAATGTATAGTGTTCTATTTCGAAAAATTCAAAAGTTGATACTATATAGTTTTATGTAAGAGGAACACGTAGACACTCTTCCTTAACCCATGACCTGCCCCTTAACTCATAAGTATTAATTATGAAATATTACCATAGTTTCTGCAAGCCAAGAAGTGATTTTGTTTT
Organism: Stictocephala bisonia; assembly: GCA_035578905.1. NCBI lineage: Eukaryota > Metazoa > Arthropoda > Insecta > Hemiptera > Membracidae > Stictocephala > Stictocephala bisonia. The sequence continues at coordinate 165,886 of JAQJVL010001151.1, forward strand.
TGTTTTTTTTAATTTTGTTAGTTTTATTACCCAGCATGTTGTTGCAAAGAAAAGGAACAGTTAGAAAAAAGACAGGCTTGTTAGTAACGAAGGTGTATTGGAGTAAATAGTCATCTTCACTCATTATAATGTACTACATAGCAAAACATATACACACAAAAATGAATACATAATCGAAATAAAAAAAATAAACCAGTAAATAAATTTAGTTTATCTATACATATGCTGAAAAAGCACGTAGTCACTTAAAAGATGGAAAAATAGTAACTTTTGAAATATAAGACCTGGAGACATTAATTTACGAAATGGAATAAATGCAATAAACGAAAGTACCGTAAAATTGCTGAACTATATAAAGGACTATGACACGACAAAACTGAAAGCTATACAGACAAAATTGTTGTATGTACAACATATAAGTATGAAAATCCATAATGAAACTCAAACATGTGGATTTTCATGCCTAAAATATTTTCCAAAATAAGTATATTGGAACTTAAATATATTTTCCAAAATAAGAAAGAATATTTAAATTTAAACAAAATAATGCGTGTTAACACTTACCTACTGTATTTCAATTCAAAATTTGAATTTCCTTAATACAAATATTGTATATAACACGTAATATGAACAACATTCTAAAAATATGAAAACAATACATTTACACAAACTATTCTTTATTAACACTTGCATAACATTAAAAAAAATTAAAATACTTAAAAAATCAAGATGAAACACTAACAAAATATGATATTTTTAAAGTTTTAACACTTAATATGTATAGCATTCTAAAATAATTAAAATACATTTAAATTAAAACTAAATAATTGTTGTTAACACTTATTAATATTTATAACAATCTAAAATATATAAAACAATATTTAAACTCAAACAAAAATACTATTTACACTCAATCTGTAGGCTATAATAGTCTAAAACAAACAAAATATGGAAATTCACAGGAAACATGTTATTTTATTTACTTAATATTTACAACATTCTAAAACATAAAATCAAAATAAACTTAAACAAAATATGCTATTTAACACTAAATAACGTACAACATTCTAAAATATAAAATTATTATAAACTTATAAATCTCCTTTTAACTACCTACTTAAATCTAATCGTTGCTCCTACTTTTGACAGAAAGTCACTCATACTAATTTCCCTGGCTCAATATCGTTCACACAACTGTTTTAGTTGACACTGTAGCTGTTCAGTGTTTTTGTTTGGTGTCTTTGGTTGAGTTTTTTCCGAGGACATGTGACTGTTGCATTAGCTAACTAAATCAACAAGCTAGATATTTTCAAACATAATCAAATACATTGTCAAATGACTGTTATAGTTCATATTTACAGTTTCGATGCCAGAAGGCCTTTTAATTCTAAAGAAATGTTAAGTGTAAAATTTGCGAACCAAACCGCGAATCGAACCAGGATTTGATGTAAATAACATGTATGTTTATTTTAATAAACAAATATATGACCTAAACTTAGACTATTCTCAAGTTGTTCAAAATATCAGGGAAAATACACGTAGTTTAGTGGGTTTTTGTAATTTGGCTAAATATTTCGACACTGTAGATTGTTAAAAAATATAAAGAAGATTGGATTCCGAGGAAATCTTGAAAGCTAACTTTCAAGACGTAGTCAATTGGTTTCAGTATGTGGGAGACATACTTACAAAGTTTGAATACGGGTTATTCCAGGCAATACATTAGGACCTTTGTTACTCCTAGTTTACATAAATAATTTAAGTAAATTATATATTGGCGGTAGTTTTTGTGTTTGCTGACAATACGGTGGTTTTGTTTGAAGAAGAAAATGTTGAAGTATTAAGGAAAGAGGCTGACATTGGTTTATCTATAATGCAGAAATAGTTTGATCAAAGTTTTTTAACACTCTAGTGTCTACATATATAAAAATATGTATGCATATCTCTTTAAATCCCTTATCCGATTTAAACAACATTTTTAAAATTTCACACTTGTGAACATTGTTTTAGTTAGTTGTTCTTGGAACTGCATCGAAAGAATTGATTTTTACATAAAAATCAAATCACTATAAAATAATTTTATGAGTGTTGTGATTTGGTGTAAAACTACTAATTAATGTAAAACAGATTGTTTCAATGTTTCGTTTTATATTTAAGAAATGTAATTTTAGCCAAATTACTCTTTGGTGCTCTTTGCCTTTTACATGAAACTGATAGGAATGTTTTAAGTTACATGAAACACTTTTAAAGTTTATTGCCTAGTTTTGTTATTTCATAATTAAAAACGCCCACTACTCAAGTTAGAGGCTAAATTATGAAGTCGGATTTGTGGTATTTTACTTGGTTTTAATAGTTCTTTGTTTTCATACCGAACTTGATTTATACTTTCATTGAAGATTAATCTCATACTCCTAGATTGGACGGCGTCTAGCGTTAAAAATTCCTGATAAGGCTATCAATATCGACAACTAACGGCTTTAGTGTCTGCAGTTTTAACAGCTTATGTGTTGGTTTTAATCACATAAGAACAATATTATTTGCAAATCCATATATTTTCGTTATTTATTGACCAAAAGTTGTGTATGAGGTCATTTTAAACGTTATCATATAGCGCATTGGATTTGCTTTTGATATTTTGAATACATACGCCCAGTTAAAAAAAAGGTGACAGTAAAAACTTCAAACTAAATATTTAAAAAAAAAACCTAATTAGGAATTTAAAGAGCAATTTCAACGCGCAATTTCATTCTTGATAAAATGCAATTTGTTTGAGAAACTATGTTTGAAAATAACTGTTTGATTTGGATACACGTGATCTTATGTCCGGTTCGAAAATAACATTATTCTTATGGGATTAAAACCAACATGGCCGACAGCCTCTGCAGACTCTTAAAGCAAATTTGGAAGTTGTACGAGTCTGTTTCAGTTTCGTAGCCATAACAAAGTTTCCACACTTTGTTAACAAACTGTTTGAGTTAACAGTGTGGGAGGGCCATTAAAACATATGTATATTCTCTGCGAGTATACATAGGGTAGGTTGGAGCAGCGCTAAAGTGATCGACAAAAGAAAAATACCTAACTCAACAACGACTAGAACTAGCCTACCTCAACAACGACTATAACTAGCCTACCTCAACAACGACTAGAACTAGCCTACCTCAACAACGACTATAACTAGCCTACCTCAACAACGACTGGAACTAGCCTACCTCAAAAACGACTATAACTAGCCTACCTCAACAACGACTATAACTAGCCTACCTCAACAACGACTAAAACTAGCCTACCTCAACAACGACTATAACTAGCCTACCTCAACAACGACTAAAACTAGCCTACCTCAACAACGACTATAACTAGCCTGCCTCAACAACAACTATAACTAGCCTACCTCAACAACGACTAGAACTAGCCTACCTCAACAACGACTAGAACTAGCCTACCTCAACAACGACTAGAACTAGCCTACCTCAACAACGACTATAACTAGCCTACCTCAACAACGACTATAACTAGCCTACCTCAACAACGACTATAACTAGCCTACCTCAACAACGACAAGAACTAGCCTACCTCAACAACGACTATAACTAGCCTACCTCAACAACGACAAGAACTAGCCTACCTCAACAACGACTAGAACTAGCCTACCTCAACAACGACTATAACTAGCCTACCTCAACAACGACTAGAACTAGCCTACCTCAACAACGACTAGAACTAGTCTACCTCAACAACGACTAGAACTAGCCTACCTCAACAACGACTATAACTAGCCTACCTCAACAACGACTATAACTAGCCTACCTCAACAACGACTATAACTAGCCTACCTCAACAACGACTATAACTAGCCTACCTCAACAACGACTAGAACTAACCTACCTCAACAACGACTATAACTAGCCTACCTCAACAACGACTAGAACTAGCCTACCTCAACAACGACTAGAACTAGCCTACCTCAACAACGACTATAACTAGCCTACCTCAACAACGACTATAACTAGCCTACCTCAACAACGACTAGAACTAGCCTACCTCAACAACGACTAGAACTAGCCTACCTCAACAACGACTATAACTAGCCTACCTCAACAACGACTATAACTAGCCTACCTCAACAACGACTAGAACTAGCCTACCTCAACAACGACTATGACTAGCCTACCTCAACAACGACTATAACTAGCCTACCTCAACAACGACTAGAACTAGCCTACCTCAACAACGACTATAACTAGCCTAACTCACTTCCTTTAAGTTGTTGGCGAATCAATGTTCCCTTCTTGCAACAAACAATGAAACGGAAATCCATAATTCGATTATTAAATTTTAAAATGACTAGCTTTTTACAAAATGTATATGGTTTTGCATCAGTAAAAATCAGTTCATAGTTAAGCGTTTATAAATAAATTAACGGGAAATATCACAACCTTGTAAACAATGTAATTAAATAAATAATCAACAATGAAAACACTTCTTTGTAGATAGTGGTAGGAATCTGAAAAGTTAAATTAAAAAATCGAACAAAATTATATAAAATAACAAAGCATTAATATGAAATGCGTTGATGCATCTGTCTTAGAAATATTCATAAAAAGTTACTATTGACTAAAATAAATAAATACTAATACAAAATTATTTGAATCAGAATTGCTCACTTTCAATATGATAAACTGTCGTGGTGTTTTGAGTTAGAAGTAAGAACATTTTAATGACGTCAGTTACATTTTCTTATTTTTACAACTCATTGTTATTTTAACGCTTTTGGCTGTGGTTCACTTAATCTAGTAGGCTATATTGTACATTTAAGGTAATTTATAATTAATTTATCACTGCTTGTATTTTAGAATCGTGATACGTCCATTCTATGAGTGGTGTAATATTTCACCCCACCTCTTATGATTTCACTGTAATTAATGTTATTAGACATTTATTTTGTAATATAAGTTGGAGTAAGATGCACGATATGTCTAATATTCCCAAGTTTTATTTCACAAAACGTCAAATTTTGTAAAAATCACATTGTTTGTATTATTGTGAACATGTACAAAAATACTTTAATATCATTTTGAAATCATCTACTGTCATATTTGGTTAAAGCTGTTATTATTCTTTCAATTACCTTCGTCAAGGCCTAATAAAAATTATTGATGCACGAAACAGTTTTTTTTCTAATTTCAGTGGAAGATAATAAGTTCCCTATGAACGGAAGCAAGACAATGAGAAATAACAAATTAAAAAGTTGAGGTTTGTGACAAGTGTACCGGAACCGGATGTGCACCGAATAAAGCCGCCAACATTGTTGAAATATTAACAGTCCGTGACCACATGCAGCAGCGGGATGACTATGTATGCCTTGCTGTTTTTAGGTGAGTTCTGACGTAATGGAGTGTGGAGAGTTATAAACGTAATTCAGTAATTACACTTCCGTATATTTCTGTAAAATTGAAGGGGCCAGCCATCTATAATCTAGACCTAATTTTAATTTTTGTGTCTGGTAATTCAAATAATTATTGAGATAGCATTAGGACCTGTTTACAAAAGAGCCAACACTATTAAAATCTATTTTTCGCAAATTATGTTAATTTTGTAAAAAGCTAACTGCAATTTGGGCAAATTTAGCAATTTTCTTTCTTTATTATAAAACTAGCAGATCACCCGTCCTTCGTGCGGCGTTCACGTTGACCTACATCTACATCATTGCAATATGCTTATTGCATTCAGTAATACAAAAAATGGATGAAATAAATTAACTCTAGGTTGTTTTACTCTAGGTTGATCTATATCTATGTTGTGCTTATTGTATTCAGTAATACAAAAAATGGATGAAATAAATTAACTCTAGGTTGTTTTACTCTAGGTTGATCTATATCTATGTTGTGCTTATTGCATTCAGTAATACAAAAAATGGATGAAATAAATTAACTCTAGGTTGTTTAAACGATTTTTAATATGACCATTGTTTATAAAAAATAAAGTTTTATAAACAATATTTACAAAAGTGCGTTGTGGTCAGATTTGTTGCGGTATTACTTCAGAACTATGTAAGTTGTTTGTTTATTACAACAGCTGATTAATAACACTACTATAAACAATTTTAAAATTGGTATTGCCATAAGTATTAATACTTCATAGAGCTCCTGGGGCGGTGCCCTGATGGAATTCCAAAATAAAGATAGGCCTGTGTTAACCAGAGACCCTAAGAATGTACATGCAAAATGTCAGCTGAATGGGTGTAGTAGTTTTTGCGTGATTTAGTAACACGAAGACAGACAGACACTATTTGGTAGATTGATAGCCAATGCTAACGAATATCTATCTACAAGTATATCCATTACGTCATTATAGAGGAATTATAGTGGATAGAATTAGTTGTTTAAGCCTACCCACAATAAATTTATTTAACAAGTTTTTGGTTTGGTAAAAATGTTTTAAATAATTAAAAGTGGTTACATGTTCATGCACTTGTAAAATTCATGAATTAGACGATTTAAATTGTTAGGAAATTAATTTAGAAAATATTTCACGCCAAAATTAAAAGGCATTAGCTGTGGTCTAAAATCAAAACTCAAGATTTATTGAAGGCACTGATCAACAATATATGATAGAGGCCACGTCATTTAATCATTTGTTACATGCAGTGTACAGGGTGACAATTAAGTCTTAGAATATAAGTCTTAGAATAAAAGTTATAAGCTATTTTTCTGTGTACATGGTGATCAGATATCATCTTTGGGGGACGGCCCGTTAGAAGTAAGAAGAAAATCTTTAATAGCAGCATATATTGATTTGTACATCACGTTAAAGGTCAAGTTAAACTGAAAACAATGCCGCAAACCGGACTTAAAAAGGTTGATCCAGTCGGAAGTGATTGCTGTTTAAAGTTATAAAAATGTTTAATACATTGTACTTACGAATAACAGAAAGTTACAAGTTGAAGGGAATACTTACTGCACTCCTTTAAAATTATGTGTTCAAAATGTTCCCCGTTGACCGTCTGGCAATGTGCTAACCGGTTATAAAGGCTTTTTGTATGCATTATCGTGGAATAAGCTTGGGCTTCCTGTGCTATCCTATGTCTAAGATCAATCAGATTTGTAGGCTGAGTTTCATAAACGTTGTGTTTGAGGTAGTCCCATAAAAAAGTAGTGTAGCGGAGTTAGGTCAGGGAAACGAGGCGGCCACTCAATCTACCGGTGACGGAATACTGTATCTCAGTATTACCATTGATTTTATACACAAATAGATTTCCCATCCAATGTTAAATTTTGAGTCTCAAAATATCAGCTGTTTTTGTGGTCCATTGTGGAGCGCTAGTGTAGTCCCATGTAAATGTAATGCAGTTTAAACCAGCTGTGGTTGCGGGCCACACAAACTAACAAAATTACTGGCACAAATATTCCTATTGGATGGTTTATCTATTGTATGTTTATATAATCAATGGTATTACCTCACTTGCACACCACAGTGCGGTGGTCTCGTCTGGAAGTCAGCGCCAAGACTAGCTTGTAGAGCAGCAACTATCTCATTTTGGAGCATATCTTGATACTTGTTGGCATTTAAATATCCCTTCAAGTATTCCCCAGTAAGTATTCCCTTCAACTTGTAACTTTCTGTTATTCGTAAGTACAATGTATTAAACTTTTTTTAAATTTTTAACAGAAATTACTTCCGACTGGATCAACCTTTTTATCTGGTTTGCGGCATTGTTTTCAGTTTAACTAAAGCTTTAACATGATGTACAAATCAACATATGCTGCTATTAAAGATTTTCTTCTTACTCCTAACGGGCCGTCCCCCAAAGATGATATCTGATCACCATGTACACAGAAAAGAAGCTTACTTACCAGTAACGGTATACCAAATTTGGTTGTGATAACTCTCGTCGTTTAAAAGTTACGAAGTTGTCCTAAGTCTTAATTGTCACCCTATATGTGAATAACTTGTAGTTACATAATTGTTCTATTACAAATAAACATAAGTAGAAATAACAGTGATAAACTTTAAAACATTTAAGGCAGCATGATAAAAAAAATACGGAAGTAGAAAAACATTAAACAGTTTTCCAGTGCATATTACACTTAATACATATTTTCCCTTAAGGCCCTACATATAAACACAACTGATAAATAACACAAGAAATAACAGTAATAAAATATAAACCATTTAAGACAATAACATAATAAAACAATAGTGTCAAAAACATTACTGGATTTACTCACAGTGTTTCGTTAATTTTAAATTGAAACGGCAGCGTTCAGATTAAATTTTTACGTCTAAACATTCGTTTAGGTTATAAAAGGGTTATTTATAAGCCAATTGTTTATTGTAGTTTTAAACTGGTTAAACGGCAGATTTGCAATTTCTTTGTGTAGTTTGTTAAACATTTTTGTGCAGTTTTTTTTATACAACCATGAGAATTTCTAGTGATTGATAGTCTGTGATGTGGTATGTCTAACTTAAGTTTTCCCCCAGTGTTATGCTGGTGAATATCTTGCCTAGTAATATAGATTAAGGTTAGATTTAGCAAACAGAAGAATGTGCAGGACATAGAGATTAACAACCGTTAATATCCTGATTTTTATAAATAAAGGTCGACAGTGTCCCATAAGCAACACCCCATATATAAATTCTTCTGTATGAGAAGAATTTGGTGGAATGACCCCATAGAATTAAAGCATAGGAGATGTGATATTGAAAAAGAGCAACATATGACAGAGTCTTATGACACTGCCTTCTGTTATATCGCTGATACATGGGATAAGGTTCAGAGATATATTAATGAAGATCTTGAGGCATTACGTTGGTGGTTTGGATATAATAAAATGTTTTTAAGTCCAGAAAAAACTGCTTTTATTATTTTCAGCCTTAGATGTAAAGCTATTTTCAATGAACCTGTAAAATATAAATGCATAGATTGTTTAACTAATATGAGGTATTGTGAAAAGGAGTTGCTAGATTAAGTAGTCAAAAGATACTACCTTTCTTAATTTCCAAAAAAGATAAGAAACTCTACTAATTTTGCTCGAAACATTGGTGATATGTTCAGCCCACTTCAGTTTACTGTCAATAAAAATACCTAGCAATTTAACTGGTTGACAATGAGTATTTACAGTCAGCCTTAATATGGTATTTTGAGTTTTCTCAGTATTGCAAAAAAGTGTATTTTGAGCAAACCAATAAAGGGATAACTGTTCAGCAATTTTCATTTTATTATTTAGTGATTAAATATTTTTATCAGAAGCCATGAGGGTATTGTCATCTGCATAAATTACTGCTGTTACATCTCCATTTAGTACTTAATCATTTATGAAAACTAAGAACAGATAGGGGCCAAGCACCGATTCTTGAGGGACTCCCAAGAAACATTGCCAACCTTTGATTGATTTCCTTTGATGTCTTCATACTGAATTCTATTCATTAAATTTCAATGAATTAGTTTAATTGACTGTTCGGTTAAGCCACAGTTCAATAGTTTTTCCAAAAGTAATTCAAATGTATGAACATAATTATTTTATGTTGGTTTGAAACATTTTATAATATTCTACTAGAATTAATTTTACTTAATTGTTATTATACATTGTTACGTTAATGCTGCAACTAATTTCTCCCAACTACATATGTTACCTGTCACAACAGAACATTTCACTCTTCACTGAATACACTTCAACATTCCTTGTTGGATCAGAAGTTTGAATTCAAATTATATTCACATTCGGATGTACAACGCAGGCATCCTTGAACTTTTGAAAGTGGGCACTTCTCGCAAGTTATAAACTTAGAATCTATTCTCCCTCACAAAGCTTAATCCTCTAAATTTCTAATTTGGGAGCTAGAAACTCAATTTATATTAAATTCGTGTTCAAATAAGAAACTTTGACAATTTCCTTGAACTCCTAATTAGGGTTCACACTTACAAAATGCTCGAATGTTTCATAAATTAATTGTAAAAACATTTTTCGAGAAACAGCGTACATCAAAAGTTTACTAAAAATGCAGTTTTGCAATGAATCCTGGTAGTTCCACACATTATCAAAACTCCAAAGGAATGTTTCAATAAAAATGTCAAATACGAATGAATAGTATTCAAGAAAGTATCGCTGCTGCATGTACACGGGGCATTAATTCCGAAAGGATGTTTCAATAAAAATGTCAAATACGAATGAATAGTATTCAAGAAAGTATCGCCGACGCATGTACACGGGGCACTAATTCCGAAAGGATGTTTCAATAAAAATGTCAAATACGAATGAATAGTATTCAAGGAAGTATCGCCGACGCATGTACACGGGGCATTAATTCCGAAGGGATGTTTCAATAAAAATGTCAAATACGAATGAATAGTATGTAAGGACGTATCGCTGCTGCATGTATACGGGGCATTAATTCCGAAGGGATGTTTCAATAAAAATGTCAAATACGAATGAATAGTATGTAAGGACGTATCGCTGCTGCATGTATACGGGGCATTAATTCCGAAGGGATGTTTCAATAAAAATGTCAAATACGAATGAATAGTATGTAAGGACGTATCGCTGCTGCATGTACACGGGGCATTAATTCCGAAGGGATGTTTCAATAAAAATGTCAAATACGAATGAATAGTATTCAAGGAAGTATCGCCGACGCATGTACACGGGGCATTAATTCCGAAGGGATGTTTCAATAAAAATGTCAAATACGAATGAATAGTATTCAAGGAAGTATCGCTGACGCATGTACACGGGGCATTAATTCCGAAGGGATGTTTCAATAAAAATGTAAAATTCGAATGAATAGTATTCAAGGAAATATCGCCGACGCATGTACACGGGGCATTAATTCCGAAAGGATGTTTCAATAAAAATGTCAAATACGAATGAATAGTATTCAAGAAAGTATCGCCGACGCATGTACACGGGGCACTAATTCCGAAAGGATGTTTCAATAAAAATGTCAAATACGAATGAATAGTAGTAGACAAAAGGGGACAGAGCGAGACCCACTTTTCTGGCCTCTGATTGGTCGAGAGCGGTCACGTGACTTGTCCAAGATGGCGGCGCAGTGGTACCAACCCACGTGGGAATTTTCCCTCCCAAAATTTCCCTCAAATTCCTAAATTTCCCTCCAAATTCCCACATCATACTATATAAAATTCAGTCTTAACCTAACTTTTTCCGTGTTATACTATATAAAATTCAATGTTTACCTTGTTATACTATATAAAATACACTAACTTTTTTCGTGTTATACTATATAAAATTCACTGTTAACCTTGTTATACTATATAAAATTCAGTCTTAACCTAACTTTTTCCATGTTATACTATATAAAATTCACTGTTAACCTTGTTATACTATATAAAATACACTCCTAACCTTTCCCTCGTTATACTATATAAAATGTAAAAAGATGGCGGTCTTTACACTATAATAAATACACTTTTAAACTTCGATTATTACCGTCGGCTACCTTCGTACGCTATTCACCCGTCGGCTACTGGTCGGGCGCGCATGCGCGTTGTTACTCTAATCATATATACACTATAACAAATGCAATATGGCTGACGTGATCGCAGCGCACCTAGCGGCAATGTCGATCGGAGCGGACCTGGTGGCATCAGCTGTGCGTGGGTGACGCATGCGCAGGGTCCAGATGTGTCGGCAGACGCGTCAACAGCGCTCCTAGCAGCAATTTCCAAGACATAAATATATATATTAAACAAATTAGACAAAAAGCTATCAACCCCCCGTGGTCCAGTGGTTAGCGTACCCGACCATGACGATTTGCAACTGTCCAGTTGTAGACATCTGGAGTATATACATTGTAGAATAGTGAGTCTGTATCAGTCATGCAAAGCTTAACGTTTTTCCCGTACTTTGCAATTGCTGGGTCGGATGCGGAACCACTCGGACACAAGGTTGTTTTTTACTAACAACATAACTAAATGACTTAAAACATACACAATTAAAAAATAACAAATGTCGATTTTACTCTGTACAAACGTGCACCTGGTGGCAAAGCTTGTAACTACTAACCTAGCGTGCGCACCATGTACTAACACAAAGTGCTTACATTTATCTTATCAGGAATGCGGTAAAGATACGCTGTGGTTTATGATAGCTTCCGTGAGCCCGCTGGTGTTCGCTTCATTCTCTCTCTCCACCATGGAACCATCAGCATCAATTATAATTAGCAGAGTACTCAGGAACAGGGAGGAGTTTCTAGGTTTCCACAGGGAACTTCGTTCATTCCCATTTCAAAACCGTACAGTACGTCTGTACTGTACGAAAATTATTAAACATGAAGATGGGACCGAGGAACATCACCTCCTTCCAAAGTATTTCGTCTTTAGTCAACGTCGTCATAACACTTGGAGATGGGGGGAGGGCATGGAACTCCATGTCCAACTCATTGTAAGCCCTGGCGTAACACATGACGACGACTACTATAACATTTCAAACCTGTACACCTAAACTCCTCCTCCTCTGCTAAAAACGGCCCTTTTCAGGGCCCCATAAATATTGATACATAGTTTTAAGTGGAGTGACGTCATTTACGTCCACTACCTGCTCGCCCCACCCATGGTGTCACTCCTGCTTTTTCTAAATTTGACACTCTGTCACTTCATTTTATTTTTTGAAATTTTTTTAATTTTTAGGAGATGGCAACTAGTGTGATTTTTCGGAAGGCCATCACTTTCTGCAGCGGTGGAGGGGCTGCAGAATTAAAAAAAAACCTTTTTTCAATTGATTAGATGATCCAGTTTCCACACCACCCAAGAGGTAGGATCTCGGCGCGTTTTTTATTATAGTGAGTTTCCCCAGTAGGCCTAGTCTCACTAGCCGTGAGAACGGCTGTTTATTGTAACTTGCCCCATCCATCGCAAGTTACGGTGGTAGCCACTCCATAACAAAATTGCTACCTCCCACTATTATTTTTGTATTTATTTTCTTATACTTTTTTTGGGTCCCTCTGTAAGTAAAGACATCACTTTACTCAGAGAAGCCTTTCAATGTGACGAACAAACTTACAAAGGGGTTTTTCAGTACCATGATTATGTAATACAAACATCTCACACCCTGGTTTTACGGGTTTTACGCCTACCATAGAGTGTTACATTCAACTAAACTGTACGAGGACCCATTGCATACTAGATGCATCTGCGACTCGAGGTCTTACGGGGTTTAGCCCAGCCCCAAGCTGCAGGACTGTCTCAGGACTTACACGTTTTACGGCTGCCTTAGAGAACAGTCGGGCGGTTTTTTATTGAATTTGGGCCGCCCTCACCTCGACAGTTCATGTCCTGGACTTACGGAGTTTAGGCCAGCCATAGGACGCACATTCACACAGAGATATCTGTATTACATACACGGTTATAATGTTTAATGTAAAACGCTCCACTTACGTTTTGATACAGTATAATATCTTCCCAGTCTACTTTGTCTGCAAAGTCATCAATAAATTTTTCTGACAAAGTCTGGTATTTACTTACTATTGTCCAACAATCAACATTAAAGTTAGGAGCCATTTCCCTCAGTATATCTTCGGGAAACTTTGTCCTTTTTAAAATCAGACCCCAGTTTACCCTGTGTTGGTAAATTCTCAACATATCTAGTGAAAAATCATAGTGGGCTGACAGTAGGTCCCATTTAACGTATCTGTCAAATTTCATAATAAAGCTGTCGGTCATAACACCGACTGGAGCCTTCGGCTCCTTTGAGAGCATAGTCCATGTGTCCTCCATGGTTGTTAGAGACATAATGTCCAAACTAAAGTTTGGACAGTCTTTTATACTCTTGCTGTGCTGCTCTAAAGGCGCACTTGAAGTTACAATTATCGTGTATAGGTAATATGCAAGCGTTTGAACAAGTATTTGAACAATCTTTCGGTATTTCAATCACGTTAGGATGAAATTCTTTTAAAAAATTGACTTTTTCCAACCCTTGACTATAAATTTTAGTAAAAGGTTTACAAAGTGTTCGAATTAAATTTTCATCGTATTCTATACTACCCTCTTCCCACTTTATTCCGTGCAAGTGTCGTATCAACCATCTAGCTGACCTTTTTTGTTTTTCATCAAGTGTACACTTGCAGTAAGGCGACTTGAAAACGATTTGTGTTTGAAAATGTTCGCTTACTATTGCCAATTCTTTCACTATAAAACGGTTATTATTGTCAGTAAAGGCTTGAAATTCAACTACCGCAGCCATTGACTCTATTAATTTCACAAGTTAATCTGTTAAAAATGTGCGGAGATGGACTGTTGAATCCCCCACAGAGATATTGTTTTATAAGGTCTTCCTCGTAAAACAACTCTCTCAACTCCAACTGTATTAGCGGAAGGTTGGATAGAAACTGCGCCCACTCGCCCGAGTTAAGTGACAAAGTGCTACCCGGGAGGTTGGGAGTAAACTGAGCTTGCTCGCTCGGATTAAGTGTTAAAGTACTTCCCAGGAAAACATGCGGTGCCCCAAAGATCGATAAAACTTTAACAACTTCCATTTCGTTAATTTCCAAATAAATCTTTTTATTATCTTTGAGGGCTTTGGAAATGTTATTAAAATTTACACAAAACTGATTAAATACATCAAACGACCAGTAAACGTAGTCGTGTCTTCCCTTGAACATTACTCCGAGACCGTAGTCTCGGTTTTTAAAAATTCCAACGGTAACTGATTTGGAAAAGTTTTCATTTAGAAAGAAAACACGTTTTAGAAAAATACCGTTTAACATGTCGATGGGCTCCAAGAGCTTAGGCAGCGTGAGATACTCACCGGACGGCTCCATCCTCTCAACTGAATAAGATATTTTTTATCAACCACTAATCATAACCCCCTCCCCTCCACCACCCCCGTTTTCTAAACTCCCTCCTTTTAACAACTCCTTGATATTTATTTTAAAATTAGCGCCAGATCGACCTACTGTGAACCTTGTCTTTTTATACCAAACAACCTCGTCCTGCAAACGGTTCGCGTCCCAACCATTTACCTCGGGTGGTGGGGGTACATAGACCGAATCACTAAGCATAACCCGATCGATGTGACTAATTAGGTAAGGCTCTACACAGGACAACTGTTCAACGTACCGTGAAATGCAAGGTAATAAGCTGACAAAGGTCAACCATTCACCTTTAGTGAAAAGAATAGATGTTTCGTTAAACTTATCGCAAAGCTCTACATGGGGCTTTTGGTATATGTTACGAATAGTGCATTTAATGTCCTCATCAATGAATCTCTTTTGAAGACCACCTTTGTTACTCAGATCATGAGTAATTGAAGGTTCCAATTCCTTCAACTTTGTGAATTGTTCGTTGTTTAGTAAAACGTATTTCCGCATGCCTTGCTTATGAAACAAGACACCCACTTGAAAGTGAAACTCATCAAACAGACCCACGGTGACAACCTTGGAAAAATCAGAGGTTATGTTGAACATAACCTTTAGAAAAGCTGTCAGGTCCTGCTTCGAAAAATCGATTGGCTTATGTTGCGCGAGATACTCACCTGCGGGCTCCATCCTCTCAACTGAATAAACCGATTTAGTTTGATTACTAAATATTATTCCCCCTCCCCCTTTTATTACATAACCGTTTCGACTGACTAATTACGTCATGCTTTTTACTACGTTAGTCAGTAAAGTGTACATCAGGTGGGAATCGTGAATTATTAAACAGTAAGCTGTAGTCTTGTCCGGTACGTTATTTTTAAATTCAAATTCGACGCGTACATCGACAGGTCCAGACTTGATTGAATCATTCTGCTTGGAGCAGTCAATTACAAAGATCGGACATTTCGATTTAAAAGTATCCAGGTCCATGATGGGTGAATTGGAAACACCGTAGTATGAAGACTGAAATTTCGCGTACATTTCATAGAATAAACTCCAATCACCTCGGATATTGTCGTAGGGATAGTACTGTGAGTTGAGGTATAACTTGATATCCATTAAATCACAATGGTCAAAACCCGACATGTCCTTTTTTATGTTATTTTTCCTATCAGTTTGAAACGCTAGTATCACATAGCGGGGTTTCTCAATCTGTGATGATGTTTTGACGGTCCAGTTGTGTCTCTTTGTTTGCGGGAGCGTAGGATACTCGTGACACTCCCACGACCTAAAGGGAAGATGAATCGGTGTGTCTTTATTAACGAGTCTTAAAAGTTTTTCTTTGTAACTATCGGAAACAGTCAAGTGTGGGACACGCCAGTACAAGTCGGTTATTTCCAGAGTGTGTGATAGCGCATCCTCTGATAACATCACATCCGTGTTGTTGGCTGACCGCAGCAGAATCAATTCTTGTTTTATATTTACAATAATTTTCCTGTAATCTTCCATGAAACCAAAGAGTAATTTTAATGGAACGGTAAAAGTAAACTCGGTTGTTTTTTTTGATGACTCTGGACCGAACCAACAAGCATTTTCCAATGCATTTGTTTCATTCTGCCTCAGTGAGAGTAAACTTTTAATAGTTGATACAACACCCAAGTTTTTAGTCCGGTCCACTACTATACCAGAAATTTCGTATCTAATATCTTCAAACAAGTACGCCATAGCGTTGTTAATCAGAGATACGTCTGCGACTACACCGCCAACCTTTTTGGCTGTAATTTTACCAGAAATATGCAGAGAACTTTCAAACGGGGCAGTAATAATGTCCTGTTGACTGACGGCGATACGTATTTCATCATTGTTTTTGAAAGTTGAAGAGGCGTACGGTTTGTGTGTGTGATACTCACAACTTGTAATAACATCGCTGTATTCGACTTCTCCCTCAATTTCCAACATTTTGTAATTTTATTTTAAATCCTAAGGATCTTAAAAACTTTGTATTGCTCGATATTAACACCTTGAGTGTTTTGGGTCTAATGACCTGTTTCGGTACAGTTGTTTCCTTAAATACTAATCCCATTGCTTCGCTTTAGGTGTAAACGTAATGAAATTGTTTCGTTTCTAAAGTTTATCAACTGTCCTTGTTGATCTCTCAGCTCACAAGTAATGTAATTCAAAACTTGCACACTCACAGGTAAATAAATCACGTTGTGAGGCGTTTCAATTATTTTGTAGCCAGGTGGAACTGACGGATAAAACTCGTGTATTATATGACTTTCTTGACCGTTCTGGTACGAGCCTCTTGCCACGTTACATGTGACTCGAACGACATTTACTGAGTTAATGTTAACTTCATTCTCGGACATGTGAGTTTTATTGGCTTCGTATACAACTTTATTAAAACCGAGCAAGGTAGCTAGGCTGTTTTCTGTTTCAAAGTGAATGGGCTCGCTACAAGTAATTTCGACTTTCAAAGTACTGTTGTTTGGTTTTAAACTGAATTTTACACCAGTTTTTATGTTATTGTTAATGTAATTCTCTAAATCGCTAATCTCGTAGGAGCCAGTCGGAATTTTCATTACAGTGTCCCCGTAGTGGAACGTGTCGTTTACATTTTCTTCTACATTCGGTATTGAGTTGTACGTTGTGAGATCGATCAAACCAATCTCCCATTCACCTGTCGATAAATCGATCGAAGGAAATATGTCACAACTTAGCGTTGAACTCTGTCCACTAAGGCAAAACATTTTCAACGAGGAACTCTAAACACAAGTGCCCGCAAAGTACTGAGTCAAAACTCTGTTGTCTTTCGTTATTATACTTTATATTAACACTGGGACCCCAATACTTGATCAATTCCATAGGAGGACGCAAGTTACCAAAACTGTCATAGTACAACACATTATTACCGCGCTTTTTATAACAAACCCAATGTGTTCCTTCCCCCTGTATACTGTCCAAATTAATAATTGCGCTTTCGTTCAATCTAGGTTTATTCGGAAGTGTGTCCCTCATGTAGACACCCCGAAAGTTTGGAATATTTAATTTTTTAGCGTAATTAACGAGTTCGTGATTTGTGAGGGCGTGTTCAGGAACGTAGACTAATTTGAAGTTTTTTTTTCTTCTTACAAGTGCATTTCTTCTTGTGTTTAGGTGCTTTTTTAACACCTCTCCCTACCCAGGGTCTTAGATACAAACCTTTACCCTTCTTTTGTTTACGTGTTTTTCTCTTATGAGAGCCACCCAACTTTGCTTTCGCCTTCATGGCTGTTGTAACTGCCCAAGCTGCAGCTTTCTCTTCTACAGACGAATCTGTAGCCTTAAACCTTTTCCAAGCTCGCTCGGCCAAGTCTTTGTCCGCTTGCGCTCTCCGCGCTGTGTCTGAATACTGGGAGTAGGCTATGTCGTGTGCCTTGCAGGCTTCGTCCAGACCGTTTATTCCCTTGTCACCTCTGGCTAATCTCTTCTTTAATTTGGTCCCAGGGCCACAGTACCTGTAACCTGGGAGGTGAGCTTCCCAAGGTAGTAGATCTATACCCTTATTTATGGCTGTTCCAGCTAAACTTCCAATTCCTTCGAGTGCACTAGATACAAGTCCTCTTCCGCAGCGTGAAGTTTTCTTCTTCATTAGATGTGTCTCTTACGAAGGTTAGTTAAAGAATGGAGAAACTTAACCCTATTCCACATTATATTACCCCTCATTGTATGGATGTAGAGAAACAGCTTGTGTACCGAATATTTCTTCCCAGTTTATGAAGTTATCAGCGGTCAATGGTTCTGCACTCCTCAAATGTGTGCCACCATGAATATGGGAAAAGAGTAACTGACCGAATTTTCTAAGTTGTTTATCAGATTTAACGCTGTTTTCATAAATTTTCCCTTCCAGTGCACTAACCGTCTCTTTAACATCATTCAGTCCCTCAGTAAGTGATGTCAGCAATGTACCTATAGTTTTTGTTTGTTGACCTAATATTTCCAAAATATGCGATTTTGTTTCCGTTAACACTTTTAAGTTTACGGCCTCGTCCATTTCTTTCGCATCTCTAACATACTTAATTCCCATATTATCAAAGTCCCAGTCGTTCTTGCGTTTCTTTGGACAGTTTGTCAGTAGATATGACTTGGTTACAGCATCTTGATTATCAGTTGGGTCAGCTACAGAAACTAAACGTCGCTTTTCAAAACTCCAATAACTACTAGTTTTAGAAGGAACGGCAGCATCTACGTAACGTTTGGTCGCCGCATGGTTCGGACCTGTAGGGTCCTTTACCCTTGTTATAAGCCTATCTCCTACGTTGACTGTTTTTTGTTGGTACAGTACACATTGTTCACCTATAGTTTTTAAATTCACGGCATCTCCGAGCTCCTTTGGCGATGCTAAATTTTCTATTCTTTTGTTACGCGCAGAATAGCTGTTTTGTAAGTTTGGCATTGTGTTAGCCTCAAAGTATGTTCTCGTAACAACATCGTTGTCTGCTACGGGTACACCGACGTTAACCATTCGTTTATTTTCAATATCATAGTTTCCTTCGGGTGTTAGTTTAAAACCTTCGCCCGGTGGTCCTTTGCCAATGACATTACCCTCAGAGGGCAAGACACGTCCAAACTTGTCTACAGACATAATCTAACTGATGAAAATATACGTATGAAAATACTTTTTATACACAAATCAAAATAAGTATCCATGTTTACTCTCAAACGACTAATGATTTGTAACGGCTATTGCCAGCTCCTGATATAATTTTAGCTTCTTTTAATTCTTCGATTATGTTTTGAATTTCGTTCCTATGGTTAGCATTTCCGGCCTCTGTCGAAGCTATAATTAGTTTCAATCTATCACATAATTCGTTTGGATTGTCCCAATAGGAAATGTCACGTGATCCAAAGTCTTTTAGCCCTCTACCGTACATTTGTTTGGGGAATAATACGGAAATTATGTTTTTATATTTTATGGAATTTGTCGGTCGGTTAATGTGATTATGAGGTAAATAACCTTTTTTATGCGCATTCGTTTTTATCAGTAATCAACACACAAAATGTATACGTTTGATAATTATCGGGAATAGGGGTGTGGGGCGTAGGGTGGTATGGGGAGGCGTGGGGGAGTGGGCGAGGTAAGGGAGACGGACGAGCGTAGGTAAAGGGGGCTTGTGCGGAGTGCGGGGTTGGTGTTAGTGGGTGTGTTGGCTCAGAGTCGGTGGTGCGGTACGGCGGGATGGTCAGCGGTGGAGAGGTGGTCGAGCTGGTGGGGGAGGGAGAAAGTTGGGCGCGGGGGAAATGATTATTGTCCGGAAAAAGGTGGAGGGTAATGGCGGCGTCTGGAGGGGGCGTTGGGGCGGAAGTGGGTAATGAGGGACGGAAGGCGGGGTGGCGTGGGTCTGGGTGTGAGGGTTGACGCTGGAAAGTGTACGGACGACGGGGGGATATTGGAGGAGCGGGGTGAGGGGGCGGGGGGGGTTGGAGGCTTGGAGACTACTGGCGTGTCCGTCATTTGAGTATTACCTCTTGTTTTTTTTATTTTTACATCTTTATAAGCGTCCAAGTCATCTTGTGTGTATACATTTTCGTCGGGTTGCCTTTTAAATAATAATTCGTAAAGGCCTTCGGTTCCTCTGTACTGTACATTGTTCAAATGAATGTTTCCTTTGTTGTCGAATGTAAGCAGTTGATTACCAACCATTAATTTATCACTATCTATATGTGGTCCGTAAATATTGTCCATTTTATTCTTAACACCAGCCTCGTCTTTCAAAAGTTTTAACACGTATTTTTGTGTAATGGGTGCGTTGAACGTCTCTAAAACGTACTGTGAAGCCTCGTGAAACTTTGCGGGGCTTTGTATCAATTGACTAACTGAGGGTGGAGGGGGAGACGATGTTTCAAACACTTGTGTGTTCCACGACGGTCCTTTAGGTGTAGACATGTAGTCTGGCTTAAAATTATCCTGCTCGTCCGCACTGAGGTCCATAGGTTCCTCCTTTGGTTTAGTTTCCATCTCTGTTCTCTTTCTAAGTTCAGTCAAAATTGGTTTGTACTGTTTTTCTAATGTTTGCTCAGTATACATGTTACCCAACTTGAAAGCGCGATACTTGCGGCGGACAGCATCTTGCAACTGTACAATTCTTCTCGTAAGAGATTGATGTTTACTGTTTCGTTGCATGTTTATAAATGAATAAAAATTTTCAAAGTTTGTTCTTTTGTATAATAAAGGATATCAAACTCCAGGACGTGGGTAATCACGCCCATTAATGTAAGCTAAAAGCACCGGACGTATAATTCTTTCAACATCGCGAATCCTACGTTTAAAACGTTCTCTATCTTGTTTTAACATTTCCTTGGGAATATAAAACACAGTTACTGTGTCATTAAAATGAACCTTTTTCTTTACCATTACGGCAGTTCAACTTGTCTAAAGAATAGCGCTCGTTTTTTATTTCTTCTCAAATAACGAATTATCTGTTTTAAGGAAACACCTTTACCATCAAAGTCCAGACCCTTGTAATATCGTCTCACTCGAGTGTCAAACCACTTAATGACTTCTCTTCTGTTTAAGTCCTTGAATATATAAGTTCGCTTCCAACCGTGTCGCCATTGTGGAACTTCAGCTACAGTATACTCGTCGTTTTCAATAGTTTTATCCATAAATGATTTTAATCTCTGTACAGGCTTACTGTCAACACCATGCAGGTCTATAAGATAAGAGTTCAATAACCAGAACTCTGTCAGATTAGCACCAGTAAAGTTACGCCACTGTTCGTAGAGTTCATGATTTGTAATTGTATACTCTTTGTTATTCAAGCTAATACCGAATTTATTACAATGTTTAGCGAGCGTAGGTAATGCATGATTTAGAAACTCTACAGTATACAGTCCTTGGGCTAGGTTGTTTGCACCGGCAAATGGTTTTTTCCTTGTACTATCTGGTAGGCCAGACGGTTGTGCGGCAAAAGAAACATTATAGCTCACATTCAAATAACAATTGGACTTTATTAACTGCTCGTAAATCCTCGTGGGGGAGCGGATGGGAATTGTTCTCTCCGTCACGTGCACACATCTGCTAGCATGTGGGAGTTTGCATGAGTAATCTAACAGCTGCATGTACACATGTGCAAAATTTAAGCTTCCATGACGGTCAGCCAGTGGTAGAGCGACATAGTTAAATATATCGGGGAACGGTCTAAATCTTGAAATCATATTTTGAGGTTGTCGAACCGTACAGTTTAACATGTTCTCATGGTAAATAACTAGTTGAAAGTGTACTCCTTGCTCTTCACTTTTTGTTAAAAACCGTATCCACAAGTCACGATTGTACATTCTTTCACTCGAGGATATCATTAATAGTACAAACCGCGGGTGTTTGTAAAATTGTGTGTTTGTGTCTCCAACATCTGTTGTTAAATTTACTCAACTTTCTACTAGAATAATTCCCACAAAACCTTTTTTTATCCGCGTAATACTTTGTGCATAAATTTGAACTTATGCGTGTCTTTACCTTACACTCTGGTTTCTTAAACTGGGCAATGTCGTTATAATAGTAGAAGCGCACCATTTTGTAACCTGTCACTAACTGATGTTGTAAATTAAAGTTGACCGTATTTATATTACGAGACTAAAAACTTGTCAAAACCAATTCTGTATCTCCCTTTATCCAATTCACAATCCTTACTAATACAAATAAAACTGTAATTATCTTTCCAAGCTAAAGCGCACATTTCTTTAAACTTTTCAAAAGTCATGTCCGTATTTACATGGTCATTGTACACATGTTTGAGATTTGTTTCGTCCTGTTTGAATAAAATAATCAAGTTTGTATTATCTCTCACCAACTGTTTAGGTATCCTACTGTAGGTTTGTCCTATATAAAAGGAATCAATGTTATTATGTCGACCCATGGTAAAGTAGTTGCGTATATTATCGTGTTTTTCACACGCAATGTCGTCAAAAATCATAATAGAATTGTTTTTAGCTTCTTTAGGCGGTAAGACTTTAGTGTTTACATCAAATACAAAGTAACCAATTTCCTTGGGTAAAACACTTTTTAAAAATTGATACTTGGGTTGGTGTAGAGACTTTGAGAAAATGTAAACATTTTCGAACCTTAATCCGTTTGGATCGAACAACATGTTGAACACAACGTTTGTTTTGCCACAATTACTAGGTCCAGCCACTATGCACCTTATAGTGGATGGAAATAATGGACCATGTTTAATGCCACTACCTGTGCGTATAGTGTACATGTCAAAGTTTTCAACTGGAAGTTTAGTCGTCTGTTCAATAACACGCATTGTTGAGTTATGAATGAAAGTGTAAGGGAAGTCTTTATTTATACCAAGTCTTTCTTGTTCACCCATGTATTGTGTTTACCGTCGTACCCTAACCACTTTACAAGTACTTTGTCTCCTTTTTTCCTTATTACTTTTTCTACCAAGTATACATCGTCTGTTTTAGATTTCTGTAGCTCTTTCGTAGAAACTTCCTTTAATAACGTCACCGGTATGGTCTTTTAGGAGGTAGGTTGTAGGAATAGTAGTTTGGACTTTGTACACAGTAAATATTCTCGTTAGTCCAGTTGGGTAGGTATCCTTTGTCAAAGACTTTTTTATACTTACTTATCCTCACCTTGTCACCTACTTTAAAACGGACCTTTTTATCCACTTTCTTGTATTTTTGTCTGTTTTTATTAATGTTTTTTTCTGACTATGTTTTCATTTCTTTTGTTCACATGACTTGGAGCCATGCCAATAGTTTTGTGTTTTCTTGTGTTGTATTCTTCCAACAAAGAAGGTAACATCTTGACCCATTGATACTTACCTTGCTCTGTGAACTTTCGCCACATTAATGCTTTGAGACTGCGGTTGAACCGCTCTACGATGGACGCCTTCTTGTCACTGTAGCTCGAGTAATGGTTTATACCATAGCTATTCATCAACTTTGTAAATCCTGCGTTGTAAAATTCTTTACCCGCATCAGTTTGTAAGTGTTTCATTTTATTCGACTTTAATATGGGTTGTAATGGCTTTAACGATTTCTGGTCCAGTCTTGTCTTTTAATGGAACAGCAAAGGCGTATTTGCTAAAACAATTTATTATTGTTAAGATGTACTTGTACCCTCGGTTTTGTTTAGAATAGGGTATCATTTCAACCAAGTCCGCTTGGAACAAGTCTTGTAATTCCCTTAACTTCTACAGGTCTAGTAGGGAATCTTTTTCTAACTGGAGCATGTAGCTCTCTTGCTATCTGCTCTCTTACACTCATAATGGAAGAATGGAAGGGTTTAGGAAAAGTTTAACAATTTATTTGGTTTTTTTGGTGTATGGAGCCCCATCCTCGCTCCATACGGTGGCAGTCGACCATAAAAATAATATAAATAAAGTTCACTGCCTCCCTGCCAATTCTAAACCCTTTCACACACCCTGGACCTACGGATACTATCCAGCCATAGAGTGTCCTTTCACACACTCATTCAATCACATTCGCTTTTGGATACGGGTTTTCACACCCCAGAGCCACATTCGCTTTTGGATACGGGTTTTCACACCCCAGAGCCACATTCGCTTTTGGATACGGGTTTTCACACCCCAGAGCCACATTCGTACAGTCAAACATTCCATCTCATTCAGACCGTAAAAGGGTTTAGTTATTTCCACAAACATCTCTACCAGCAAATTGTATTAAAGGTAGGCCATTAACAAACCTACAGTTTGGAGAGTATTTTTTATGTTCATCAAATGGAACATCACCCTCTTCCCAACATCCGATATGTATACCACATGAGAAACAGCGAACTGCGTCGCTATAATTTAAATAATAAAAGCCAGCTTTTACCATTACATGTGGGTTGAGGAATGGGACTGGCCAATTTAGAAAAGTGTCCAACCTCACGTTTTCAAAGTGATACTGTGGTGGACCGTCTTTTTTAGAAAAGTAAATTTGTATCAAGTACTGTTGGATTGATTTTGGAAGTTCTAATTGTTTAATTTCAAAAAAGTTATTAAAATTTTTACATAGTTCCACTGCAGCGAGAGAAGCAAGTGAACCGATTGGCGCCATTAGTGCAAGTGACGCAATAAGAACAGGATGTGGGAAAGGAAGGAGTGGTGGGGGAAGGGAATGTCAGTCAGTCAGTAATGGAGCGTTTAGAGATACAGGAACGTATTGATGGACTTTATAGAAGTCTGGAAGTCAATCTTGTTGTTACGGTATTACTTTTTTGTACTGTACTTATTATTTTTTTCATGTACATCATGGGTGAACTTTTTTAAGGTACGTTTTTACTCAAGTTTTGGTTTTTTAGTTATGTAGTCATGGTCATGCTCTAAAGATCGTTTTTTGTTAATTAAATGGTGTCCGTAGGCTAAAGTGTCAATTCCATTTTCCAAGATGTAACGTTTGTCGTCAAAGGGGGATAGAGATAATTTGGAAATATTTTGCGTGTAAATGTTATGTTTGTCACTGCGGATATTTAGAGCTGATGTAGTTTTTAACGAATGATTTAAAAGACAATCTTTGTACATTTCGTGTTTTAGGTGTTTTTTTATCGCGACTCGGGGGACGCCTTTAGCCACCTTCTTTTCCTCTAGATCTGAGTTTAAAACAGAGTAGCATTTCGCTCTCAAGCCAATTATTTCCCTAGCTGGATTTGAATTTAACTCGTCTTTAAATTTTCCTAACGCTTTTTTGTTTTCTACACTGTAGCATGGGTGGCTAGGTGGATAGTCGGACGTGTCAAAAAGGTGTAATTCGTTTTTCATATCTGTGTAAACGTCAGGAGTATATACGTTGTAGAATAGAGAATCAGTATCAGTCATACAAAGTTTTATGTTTTTCCCATACTTTGCAATTGCCCAGTTGTAGTGAAAGTTGTACATTATAGATTTTGAAATTTCCAATACTGTAAATCCAACATAAATGGGTCTGTTTAGGAAAATTGTTTGTTTTTTTAAAGCCAATCCCGCGATATCTTTATTGTATGCGAAAAATGTTTTAAGTCTGGGACTAGCTGTCCATTTAACCAATTGTTTTTCGTTATTTACTAGTTTAAAATCAATACGCGACCTAACATTTTCCAATGATTTCCCGTACGTAGCGTTGTTCATTAATTTAAAAAAATCTTTTTCGAAATTGTTTTTAGACTGTTTTCTTTTTTCTGTGTTAAAGTTAATAAATGGGGCTAACCAGGCAGACTGTTTAAAGCTAAGAACTCTGTGTATTTTAGTCAGTACAAGTCCAAGTTGTAAGTAAAGTTTTAGAGTCCTGTAGTGTACAACGTACATGGTTTTGTCAGAGAGAGTAGTCAGTAGTTTTTCAGTCTTGGGAGGTTTATAGTCGAGTTCGTCTAGCAAGTCCCTACAGTATGTCGATAGCATGTCGTATGTCACCACTTTTCGTTCGGGGGCCAGTGGAAAGTCTGAGTGTAAGTCGTGTAAGTGGTCAGGGTAGTGTAAGTCGACTTCTAAAATATATCCAATGTCAGAGTCGTCAGGTACTTTTGTAAAGTCAATGTCTTGAGGGTCGATCCATTTAAAATCAGACTCTGGGAGTCTATCGGACATACTAGTTCCGTACAGGTTGTTACAGTCAAGATAGAGTAGGTAGTTGGTGGGTTTTGTCTTGTCAAAGTCAGGAAGGTAAGGGTTGTTGGCCTGGGCGTACCGGTTAGGTATCATGGAGACACCGCCCCGGATCCCAGACTCAACAAACAAGTGTTGATCAATGTCAGTAAGTAATTCAAGACGTGCGTCTGTCATTTTGAGCATGGAATTCCATGCCAGTCCGGGGGCAGAGTAGACGTTACATAAGTCAATCCCGTAGTAAGTCATACTTGTCGTTCTAAAATTTTCAAACACGTCGGCAAGTAACAATACGTCTGTCAGTAGGTACAGGTCGTGGTACTGTTTCATTGAAGTCATGTCAAAGGCTGTCCACACAGTTTGTGCATGTACATAGTCTTCGTCGGATATAGGTGTTTTGGTTAAGTCGTTGTAAAACGCCTCCTTGGGAGGAAGTTCAGTATCATTGAATTTTGATTCGTCTGTCATGTACGTATAGGGAAAGACACCTTTTCGTAGTAGTAAGTCTGTGTTGGGTCATACACTGCCCTAAAATTTTGAATTTGGAAGCCCCGTCAGAAACTAGGTTGGACACGAGTGTGTCCAAAGAGGCGGTTAAGGAACTTGTAAAGAATCCAGGAATCGTAAAGATTCAAGGGTGACTGAAATTGTACCGCTCACTGGTTGTAGCGATACATGACAGTTTTTCTTTTTTGAATTTGCCTAGCCCTTGGATCAAGTGGTGGCAGTCATAACCTCTGAGGTTATGGAAAAAGACTGGAATGTGTTTAGGTACTTGGTAGTTTAAATTACATGAATTGTGGGCAGGTCCCAAGAACTCACCCGTTAAATGATTATGGTTGGCTACTTTGTCTCCGTGTAAAGGTTTCTGACAAAGGTGACAGGTAGTAGCATTTTTGAAAACAATTTTGTCTTGCGGAGACATATTAATAGGAATGTTTTTATGAATAATTGGTAAGAGCTCTTTAGACTCTGCAATCAAACAATTTAGAAAAGTATCTACAACGTCGGGGCCGCTATAGACTTTGGGTTGTTTTACGATTTTGCCATCACTGTCAATAATTACGTAGCAAAAACCAGAGGGGACGTGGTGGGCAGTGTTGGTCGTGTGTGAGAGTAGTAGGGTCATTCAGTGCTGTGTCGATTGGAACGACAAAGGACTCAAAGTCGCAGTAGAATAGTAAATGGTACTTTGTGAGTAAGTGTGTAGTTTGTAAAGGACATGTATTTTTCATCATCAGTAGGAAGTCTAGTCTTTTGTGCACCGTGTGGTGAACACAAAGGTAAGTGGTTAGTAAGTAAGTCTTGGTTAGAAAATCTGTGTAGGCAGTAGTCACAGTAGAACCTAACACCGTCGTGTTTAGTCAAGTGAGCTAAAAGTCGGGATAAGTTAGTGATTAAACAGTAGTGGGAGGTAGTGTCAGTAGTCAGTAGTAACAAGTTTACGTGGTGAACTCTAAATTTTTCTTTGGTTATACGTAAAGGATAAATTTCGTCTTTTTCAAATCCAAAGACATTTACGGATAAAGCGGGGTTCAGTTTTTCAAATTTATCTAAATCGGTAATTTTGACAGGATAGCTAATCCCAGACATGTTTAATTTATTTCAAGTTTTTTGTAATAGCTTATTCGCCTATGTCGGTCTGGGTACAAATGTGCCAAGTACAGAGTACAGGAAACATTTTTGATCGTCGTTCTTAATATTTATAATTCCATGCATAGAGTTTGAGATTTTTTTCGGGGTGGGTATGTAAGAAGAAGCGTACAAAGGTTGAAATTTAACAATGAACAAATCTAGACGTTAAAACGTTTTCAAGTACCCACCTACTACCCTGGCTAACCCACTTAGCCACGCTTTCTAAAATTTTGTCAGTAGCTTCAGAGTATTGAGTATCTAGAGAATCGGAAGGTAGCAAAGGTCGGGTTTTACCGTGAAAGAAGGGAGTTGTAGTCATTTCTTCGTTGTTTATTGTTTTGGTGAATTTAATTTGGACCGCGATGTACCATTTTACTCCCCCGAGCCTGTTTAGGTGTTTATTTATTTCGGACATAATTTTATTTTATGTTCAGTAAGTACGTAAGGAGATCGGAACCGGAAGTGTTGAATCGACGGGAAATGGTGACTAGGTTATCGTTAATGGCAAAGGATTCCATGGTTAGGATACAATGAAATTGATTATTAAATTAAAGTAAAAAAGCAAGGATATTCAAAATATTGATTTTTACTTTGAAATACCGTACAGAGAACGGTGTCCAAAATATAAATTACAAGAATCAAGTTAAAGTATTTATGATGAGAATAATTGTATTTAATAACGAGTAGGAGCAATCAACGTCTGATCGGCGCGAGCGCAAGAGCAGAAGTGAGAAAGATTACTTGTGTTGTTCAGTGAAGTAGGGAGGAGAAGGGGGGGAGGGGAGGGGAGGGGGAGGGGTAACCAATCAGAAACGTAGCATTTGGATCAGGCGCCTGTCCAGACTTGAAACTTCGATTACGTCATCCCGCGCACCAGCTGTTGGTAGTTCCCACGCATGCCCGCCCTTGAGTGTCGCGCCAGGAAAACAGCACTGGCGCTGGGAGTCCTATACCCGAGTTTCGCAGCCGCTGTATGAGTGGTGACGTACGGCGCTTGTTCCACCGAGCACAAGTCCTCGCACATGCGTGCCAGACCAGTAGCCGACGGGTGAATAGCGTACGAAGGTAGCCGACGGTAATAATCGAAGTTTAAAGTGTATTTATTATAGTGTAAAGACCGCCATCTTTTAACCTTTTATATACGTATAACGAGGGAAAGGTTAGGAGTGTTATTTTATATAGGTATAACAAGGTTAACAGTGAATTTTATATAGTATACATGGAAAAAGTTAGGTTTAAGACTGAATTTTATATAGTATAACAAGGTTAACAGTGAATTTTATATAGTATAACACGAAAAAAAGTTAGTGTATTTTATATAGTATACAAGGTAACATTGAATTTTATATAGTATAACACAGGAAAAAGTTAGGTTAAGACTGAATTTTATATAGTATGATGTGGGAATTTGAGGGAAATTTAGAATTTGACGGGAAATTACTCCATCGATATATAAACAGTTATGTACTGCAATACCCGCAATACACGGATGTACGTTTCACGTCCCAGCCCCCCTACCTATACTCCTTCGATATGTAAACAGTTATGTACTGCAATACCCGCAATACACGGATGTACGTTTCACGTCTCAGCGCCCCTACCTATACTCCTTCGATATGTAAACAGTTATGTACTGCAATATCCGCAATACACGGATGTACGTTTCACCTCTCAGCTCCCCTGCCTATACTCTATTGATATAATTATAATACAACGATTGTACTTCGAGTTACACTTGCTCTTAGTAAAACTATTATTGAAAAATAAAAATAATAAAACTACGAAACAAAATAAAACAATCGATTATCCAGTGACGTACTTTCTTTAATATCCAGGATGCTACATTTTCTTGGCCAACTAGAGTATGAAAATTGCTGGAGTGATAAAATAACTGGAATTCGTTGAACTTAAAGAATTGTTGTATTCTTAAAAATGTACATGTAATAGAATTCCTGAACAAACATTTGCCTCAAGGACCTTATTATTTTTTTATCTATTATAAGTAATGTTATCATAAGTGTATCAGAGAAGAATTTGTAAGAATATATGTTTTATATATACTTAAGTTTGTCATTTATTTTGTATAATTTTCTAGTTATATCACATTTAATTAATTTTGTATATTGAACTGATGGAAAAAATAAACCATTAATATTATTATATTATATTAGAAACGTGTATTAAAACCAACCATAGTGTAAAACTGGTCTGTTTGTGTTTCTGTGTGTGTGTGTTTCTGTGTGTGTGTGTTTCTGTGTGTGTGTGTGTGTTTCTAGTGTCTCCATATGAATATAACATTTTAACTAATTGCCTCACGTACAACCTAAGAAGCTGTCGGTAGCTAAGTAAGTATTGTTGCAACTAGATGGACACTTGCAGGTCTGTTGTGGGAGCCAGGGACGGCAGCCAGCACACGGCTGACGGAGGTCTTCAGCTGGAACTCCCTCCAGTTCCAGTTTCCCAGTGCTTCCGAGAATGCATCAGCACTGGAGTCCGGGCGATACGTAGCTGCCAACACATTAGCTCTTGGGCTGGAACGGTGGAACGACAAGTTGTTCCTCACCGTGCCGAGGTTCAAGCCCGGCGTGTATTCCACGCTCAACTACATACAGCTAAGTGGCAAGTTTATCAGGTAAAACATAAGTTAACATCTTGTCGAGCTTAAGTTAAAGTTTACTCCCTAATAAAATCTTAGTCTCATTTCATAAGGACTGCGGAGGGCCTTGTCCAAGGTTTCGATCCTCAACTGAGCTAAAGGTCTGCGCATGTGAATTGGTTGGTGAAGTTAAAAAAATTAAAAGATTTCATATTAACAAAGAAGTTAAAAATTAATATGTTTTTAGTTTTGGGTTCTTACATCCTATAAGTTGTATTTTGGCCTTATAGAGAGCAAGTATTTTTCCGTAGCCACAATGTCTAAGTAAAGGGATACATTCTTAATTCTTCCTAAAGTGGACTGAATCTATAGCTCCTCATATAACTAAAATTACTTTATGAAATTTTAAATATAGGTTTATGAAAAATCTAAAAAATATTCTCTTGATATTTTAGAATTTTTCCTGTTAATGGTAACCCTAGAAATTAGCATACACAATTGTGTAGGCTAGGACTGAACAAGAGAGAGGTAGTTTAGTATAACCTACACAATTGTGTATGTTGGATACATACCAAAGAATCATTAAAATACATTAGAAGGTATTTTAATGATAACAAATTTACTTTTAAAATGCCTATTTTATATTATTATATTTTATACATATTATATTTTATACATATTACAAAATGTTATGAAAAAGAACAAATTCTTAATTCTAGACTATTTGTTATGAAAAAGCACAGTTTATCTAATTTACATTTATTTACTTGTTGACATGAAATTCTCTGAAACAGTTTTTGTCCTCAGTTCTGAAATTCTCTGAAACAGTTTTTGTCCAAGTTCTGAAAAACTTGTTCAAAAAAGACAGAGGTGTATTGTAACATTGCTCTTTCTTATTTATTATATTAATTTAATCTATTGATTAAATTAATCAATGCTGTTTATTAAATCAGAATCATTTAATTTATTTCTTTTTTGTCCCAAGTTATTGGGTGAAAATTTATAACTTGCTACCTTTAGGAGGTTGTTACATTACTTTGATTATTCTGTTATTTTTTATTAAAATAATAAAAGTTAATTTAATTTAATTTTAATTTAGAGCATGATTTTTTATTATTTCTCAGGGTCGTTAAGGTAAATCGGTGGAACTATATAGTACAATAAATCAAGACGGTATAGTTTTTACAAAATTACTTTAATCACATGTTTTCCACAAAGAATAAAATCATTATTAAGTTATAACATGAAGTGTTATAATTTTTTTAACTTGTTTTACAAAACAAAATTCTCAATATAAAATTTTAACTTTAATCAAACTACTAAAAAACATTATGAATTGATCATTATAAACTACTTATGTTTTAACTTATCTGAGGAGGTGGGGTTCTTGGATGAAGATCATTTCCATCGTACATTCTGTCATTTACTCGTGAATACAAAAATTTAAAATAACATGAAAGTTATGAGATAAGTAATAACTGTTATTTAGTACATTAAAACGCACAAATGTTTCAACACATTCTCCCGTAAACGTTGCCCGGAGCCGGTGGTGTCACTGAGGGACGACCTTCTTGGTGATGTATGGTTTGCAAACTGGGGCGAAGAACACCTCTCAACCGTTGAGCTCAGGTCCCCCACTTTTTACTTTCTTTTCCGGTATCATTTTCCTCTGGGTTCGAGACTATCGGTCCTTCCGGTTTTGCCACGAGGTAGCAGTCCCGACAGCTGCTGCGATCTACGGGCATATTTGGAACCACATGTCCCGTTCTGATTGGTTCCTTTAAAAGATTGACTCTTGCGTCGTTCCACTGCGCCAGATCCGGGGTGGAGCCTATGGAACGTTCTAACCGACCTGCTGAGTCTTGTCCCACGCTAACTTCGTCTTATCTTTGTTGACTGTTATGTCTCAGACATTCCCACATGTTTTGATAATTCTTGGAATAGACCCACCCATCCTGTTTCAAACAAAGGGTTTTGTTTGAGAAGACATATTTCTGTCTCCCCGTCTATCCAACTGGTGTTTTTCTCACGACAATTCTCTAACATAATTTGAACCTTCTTTATTTATTTCAATTGAATGTATTCCTTTCCTTTCACGTAATAATTTATTATTTATTTAAATTAATTAATTCATCTATCAATTTGGTGGACCTGTTACAGTATATATTGTATTTTTCACATCGAGTGCGAGTTCTTGAATTGCAGTCCTTCAGTCGGCAGGTCCTCGCAGTAGTTTAGGGCATCAATGACAGGCCAGTGACAGTAGCCGTCCCTCCTTTTATCTTGTCCTGGGATGGGTGCCCTCCAATTTTGTGATTTCTCAATTTCTTGTACTTTCCTCCTGTGCATAAAATGATGGGGCCATGTTTGGGCTACACATTAAAGTCTGCTAGCTGTAGTCTAATCTTTAACAGATCTATTATTTTTTTTAAGTTTCTTTAGTTTGGCTTCTCTTTTGTACTGAAGCCAAAAATTCACAACAACAACATCAAGGAAATGTAGAATAACTTTTTATGTCCATTTTCTGGTCTTGAACCAAGTCCTGTATACTATCTTAATTCAAAATTCAAAAAATTCAAAATATTTATTTGTACTAGACAATTTTTACAATTGTATTACAAAGGTCAAATATATACAAAGGTTCTGTTATCAATACTTGTTTCTCTTTATCTAGGTTGGCAAATAACTCATTGAAACATTCAGGGTTTGGCATATCATAGGTGAACTGAACCCGTTTGCTTTTCCTGTCTGCGTCTATTATTCTCCACGCATCTTTAGACAGGTTGTTACTAGTACTCAGGCGTGTGTATATGTATCGAGCCTTAGCAGCTTTGATGATCTTTCTGTACAATTTCTTATATGTTGTATAATACTTTACAAATTCCGTCGATTTATTTTGTTTTTTCTGTATGTCTAACTCTTTTAGCTTCTGTGACGAAACTCGGATCTCCTTTGTCACCCAACCTTTGGTAAGTGTTTTCTTTCTTGTACTCTTTTTTTTGACGGACAAGTTAATGACACATTATAGTTAAAGATATTAATAAAATTGTTAAATTGTTTTTCTGAGTTTAAGTTCTGTTGTAAAAAACTCCATGTTTCTTTAGATAAAAAATAATTTAATGTATTTAGGTTATCTATGCAGATATAACGTACCGTGAAGTTGTTTCGGGTGATATTGTGCGTGTTGAGAGGGAGGTTTTGAGCGTTGAAAGTAATTATTTGTCCAAAATGGTCCGACATTCCTGTGCCTATCACTTCAACCTACAACAACCTTTTATCAGCATTAGAGATAACATTATCAATAATAGTGGAGGAGGAGCTTGTAACTCTTGTAGGTGAGTCAGAGTATTGATTTAAATTAAATTCATTCATTACGTCTTTCAACCTTTTTTTAGCACAATCTATGTACAAATCTCCTATAATTAAACAATACTTATTTTTATTAGGAAGATATTTTGATAACAGATTATACATTTTTTCAAAAAACATTTATGTTTCAATAACATGGTGGTCTATATACACCAATCAAAATTGTGCTTTTATCCTCTTTATTGGCAATTTCAACTCCTGCAGTTTCAAGTACCACCTCTTTACAGAACTTATTTTTGTTTAATAATCATGTGATGTTAATGTTAATTAAATGTTAATTAACCATGTGACTTTTTGACAGAATAACTAACCCCCCACTACCTTTATGGCCAATCCTTGAAAAATCACAAATTATTTCATAATTATAGAAATTAATGCTGTACAATTCAGCTTTCTTTAATTCATGCTCACTCAATATAACTATATCCGGTTGTTCTTTTTGTAAACAAATATGAATTAAATAAATTTTATCCCTGACGTATTGAATATTGAGATGAAATATTTTTAAGCCATTTGATTCTATATTTCTATTGTTACTATTATTTGACCGAACTAAATTGTGATTCTCTATATCAACAGATAATTTTTCGTTATCAACAATAGTTTAAAATGTTTTCTCTTATTCTATTTATAATTAACTGACACATCTTTTCCCCATTTTTTTAAATGAATACCTTTATATATGTAATTATTTACATGCATATTAATAATGATACTAATTTTAAATGATCATATTTCAAAGATTCTATTTCAAGATTCATGTTAATTTGTCTAATTTTATTGTTTAAATCCGGCCTGTAATATGTAAGAGGGATGGTACAAAGTATTACATTAGGGTGTTTTTTCTTGCTATTTCGCTTACACAATGTTCTATATCAAATTGGGAAGTATTACTTATATTGTTTGTGCTTTATTTAGAGTGTGTAAATAAAAGAACAGTTAGTAGTCAGATATGAAATCACCTTATTTATTTCGGGCCCTGTTGGACCTTAACTCTAATATATGAACTTCAATAATTATCATTGGTAATTCTGCAAGTACATATTTTGCAATAATGCTAAGAGACGCTATTGATATTTTCAAATTCGATAATCTAATTTCATTGGTTCTAATAAATTAGTTAACCTCATATTTTCTTTTATTTAACTGTACAACTGTAGTTTTTGTACAATTTTCTTTTATTTCCATTTCTTATTACTTTTTTTTAATATTTGAACAGCTGTTAGTTTTTTAACATTTAAATCCCTCTCTGGGTTATTCTTATGGCCAAAAAAACGTACTTTCAAGGCTTCCCATATCCGTCAGGGTGAAAATATTGAAGAATTTGACTTTACTGCACAACTACAAACAGAGGCAAATTATTTGACACCTCAGCCGTTTAAATTTGTTAAAAAAAACCTGAGGAGTTGCGTTGAAAAAAACTGTTTCACATATTATATATAAGGATGGTTACTTGATCTATGTAGGTGGTAATATTGACCACCTAGGTGTAAAACACTTATACCTTTTCATAGCAAGGGATGTTTTATTCTATTTCAATTGTACACGTTCAATTCTGCCTTGACTATTATACCAAAGTAATATTGCATGACAGACAGAAAATAAATCATTTTAGGGCATAATATGTTCGATAGAATTATTTTGTTTTAAGCTACCAAATAAATGTTCATTAGCGTAATAAATTGTTCTTGAAAATCTACACTCTCTTCATTGTTGAAGAAACTGTTGTACCAATCACGAACTCCTTCTGCAATTGACTGTTCCCTACCATTCCTCATTTTTTAATCCCAACAAATCCTCGTGCGTTTCGCCTCCACTCACCCTCATGTAGCAGGCCTGCTGTAATGTCTCTAGAACCACGGAACTCTGAGTGAACTTGAAAAATTGATGCAAAGCAAAACAGGTAAGGACAATGTTTCTGCTCTCTCCACGCTAGTATTTACTGTCCTAAGTAAGACTCCAAGATGCCAAACACATTCCCTATCACTTTTATAGCATGGTAAATCCGATAATGAAACATTTTTTCGTCGTGAGTGATTGCTTGGCCTGGGTTGATTGCTAGGCCTCATTAGATTTTCGTTTATGTGATAAGCTCCATCTTCAATAAAAGTAAATAGTAAGCTACTGTTATGGAAGCTACTTGTTGACGGTGATAGTTTATTATTTTGTAGCAACACTTCAAGGTCCGTTTTAGTTAGTTAACCTTCATCGGAGACCCTTCTGTTAGTACCTCAATGAACGTAGCTGAATGCGTAGTTAACGTTGATCACAAGCGTCTTTCTTACTAGACCAATACTTTCATCGGAACCAAACAATTTGACAACTGTTTTACTTGAACACTTACTGCAGCCCCTTCACATGAGCCCCTGATATGCAGAAGTCGTGGTCACAGTTATTGCCCTTCACATTGTTCCCGGTTCTCAACCAGTCAGGAAGCCACAAGTAGTGTCATTACTAGAACCTTCCCGAAGTGGCGTCCAGAACCACCTAGATCCCCCTCCTAGAAACATCTGCAAACATCTGTACTCGCAGCCGCGCTTCATGTGCCATTAAACTGTGGTGGAAGTGACAGTCAAGGGCAGCATTAAACAGTGTTAGTTTAGAACAGTCAGTCCACTGTCCAGTAGAAGTGTGCCTTTAACCTGTGGTGGAAGTGAATGTCAAGGGCAGCATTAAACAGTGTTAGTTCACGAACAGTCACATAAATTGTGTGAATACTAACTCGAGAGTGATGTGATATTAATTATTATACATAATAATGGTTTAATTCGAGTGTTAAATAGTGTCTTTCTGGTAATATAAATATGTAAACATCTTGTCGAGTGTAGTTTACTTGATTTGTGAGTGTAACAAAAATACAATTAGAAGCCACAAAGTGAGACTGCCTTATTGTTTCCCTGTTGGACCGTAACAGTGTTAAAAGACAATAATCTACAAACATACCACCTCATCGACCACCAGTACTTTACAACGACTTGAGTTCTCTCAAGACTAACTTAAAATACCCTGTTAACAGAGATGAACAAGACAAAGTCTCCATTACTGATTCCATACCCTAACGTGGAGGTGAATACGCTAGCCAATGGAGCTGGGGGATGGCCGCCGAGGCTCGTGTCCGTCACCAGGATCCGGGCTGACGCCTGTGACCGTCTCTGGGTCATGGACTGTGGCAACGTGGACCTTCTCACCTCCCAGCCCAAGCGGATCACCCCACCCAAGATTGTCGTATATGACCTGAAGGTAAAATTACAGATTTACATTTAAAATGTTCTATTTACACTATATAATGCTCTGTGTTCATTATTAAGACGCCTAACGTAGGTAATGAGTGTGATGAGTGTATATGAGCGAGTGTAGTCATTGTTACTTACTAGGGTTTCCTGTTCTTTAGAAAGAGCTATTTATCAATAGACCAATAGTAAGGTCAACTAAGGGTACCACTGACGTTTTTATAAAAAACAGGGGCCTTGTCCGATTTTTTGCTGAAATTTTTGTTTATAGTAGACAAATAACTAAGAAACAAGGATATGATCACTGTTTTCAGCGGAAAATTCAAGAAAGTTATGAAAATGAGGAAAAACAGAAAATATGTTTTTTTCATAGGTATAGCGTTGAGAGTATGCAACTGTGCGGAATGTTGTCCTGGTCAAGGGGTTTGCAATCTGTAACCTCTTAATGGTTACATTGAGAGATTATATAAAATAATAACATTAATAATGAAATGAATTGCACGAGTTAATTTAAATTCATGAAATATCTTGGAACCTGTGATAGATATAGAGTTGAAATTTTTACAGAAAGTGTTGAATTTAAATGTTAAATTATTACAGAAAATTTAGTGCGATAGGTCAAATAATAAAAAAAGCATTTTTAAAAGGAAAGACATTTCATTAGTAATTGTACAGGTTGACGAGGTCCAGACCTGTTGAGTTCCTCAGACATGCCAAGACAATGTCCCTGATCGGGATAGGTTATCCGAAATCCTAGCAAAGCACACTCACTATTGGTCGGTTCTCGTATCTCTTGGATCTTTAGCCCCTCTTGGAGCCGAGGTTATACTCGTATATAATAGAAATAATCGATAGGGAAATATCGCTGTGCTTATCTTAGCCGGTTCGTGATATGTTACGAAACGTTTTCAACTGCGCAAATTCTGAACTCGATGGAAGTTTTATACTCGAGAGTGTATTATCATGTGTTTTCGCCTGAGAGTGAGTGATTGCGGTTCATATCACGTTCGGCAACTATGAATTGGATAATCTGTCTCGATCCTATTCCTAGGCGAATGTTCTTAATTAATTTAAATTTTAGTTTGTAAAGTGTTACAAAATTATAGTTCCAAATTATTCTGACTGTCCAAAATTCTTGTTTTCATTCTTTTCGAAGAGGAAGAAAAATTCCTTAGCCACGTTTCTACGCAGGTTGTCAAGAATAAGATTGTTTCTTACAGTAAGGTAATAAAGTCAGTAGTCAGCCTGGTAGATTTATTTTACTTTTCTGCTTTCAGATACTGGACAGGCACATTTGTTTAGTTATTAATACAAACATTTTAACCTAATTTTATTTCAACTATCATTTTTAAAATCATTTAACTATCAACTTAATTTTTATTGAATTAAAGAATTTTACATGAATATTGTTTAATATAAATGAACCTCAAGACAGTAAAATCTTTATAATGTCTATTTAATAAGAAAACAATTTATAAAGAAGGTGTTATATCAATTCAAGAAGTCCTCTTTATATAAAGTTACATAATTAGGTCAGCCTTGAATACCGTACCACAACAGGTGATAGAACTTACATTTCAAGTAAAGGCCGTTTGTTTTATTAGATCAAGTTAAGTTTTATTAAGTTAGATTAACTAAAAGTAATCTAATAAAAGAGCATAACCTCTCAAAACCTAACGTAACAAAAAATAAACTAACTAAGAGAATGTAATCTACATAACTTTACAAATTAAAAGCTAACATAACCAAATCTAACCTATCAATCTCCAACCTAGGCCTATTCAAACAAACATAACCTCACTGAATCAAGAATATTTCCGGCGCTAATAACGGTTCGATTACAAACCCATTGACTTATTCGTAATCATGGCCAAATTCCGCACAATTCAAGTAGGCTACTCACAACGCTATATCTACTTACAAAATGTGTTTCCGTCTTTCCTCTTGTTCCTGTTTTTCCTGCTGAGAAAAACGATCATATTTTTGATTATGAGTCATTTACCTACTATGAAAAAAATCACCATAAAAATCGACAAGGTCCCTATTCTTTATAATTAATTACATGAAATCCGAATCATAAAAAAATTTATGATTTTCAGCTATAAAAAAACGATAGTTCTGATACTCATTTCTTATCTGTAAACAACATCTGTACCTATACTATCACCCAACACGGACGCCCCACAATTATCTATACAGATTGATGGAGATCTGTATTCATTGCTGGTTTACAGCACTATTCCACTTGTACCTGCACATACAGCTGTATAAATGGTATACAGCTGTATAAATCCTGTACATTACATGTTGTATAAGTCAAAGTTCTGTCGTCGGAAAAGTAATTTTTTATTGGCCGACATAACTTTAAAATTAAAAGTTTCTTTTATGTTATTAAATTTGATTTATTTTTAATTACTAACGGCGGCCACAACGAATACCTGCCTTGATTTATATTCTTAAAAAACATGAATATGGAGTAAACCCCTGTGTAAATTTGTTCAGTTACTTTGGTATGTTAGTATTATTGTTAATAAAGATTACGGACAACCAGACATGATTCTTTATTGTGGTCGTTTAAATAATCTGAAAATATATCTATTTTTGCCAGCTTATATTTTATTTCTTGCTTTGTCAGTAACAAAGAATAAAAACAAAAACAGTAGGATAGATTCGGGGAAAATATAAATTATGCTAATTTGCAAATATTAGCAAAAATGTACTAAATTTTGGACGATTGAATGTACTAATTTAAATTATGTTTGTGTCTTGCTATAAGCCTACGCATTGATTTAATTTTAATATTAATGTATTGTAAAAAATATCATTAGTGTAAAGGTTCAAAATATTGTAGTGATGGTCACTAAATAAAGAACGATAGTATATGAAAGTTTACATTAGCTACAAGTCCCTCATCATGGACATGTTTGACGAACGTCATGTTCCATTAGAGTTGTCTTTGTATACAGTTTTGGTCATGGAGATACTTGGTTACCCATCTCAGCCTTCCAAACTTCATCAAAACCACAATGCTCGAGTATGCAGTCTTTTAGAGTTTAAAATAAACGTGTTATGTAACATAAAATTAAAATTCATGATTTTTAGGATAAAAGTTCAATAAAAATATTAAAGAACTTGAAGCACTTGTTATGTAATTATCACAAATATTTTATTTCGTATTAGTGTCTAGAGAGATAAAGATCTTAGCTTATTGATTTTATTTGTTAATGCATAAAATTTCATAAACATATGACGTTTTAAAGTAACGTACTTTAAAGCAACGTGTTTATTGTATTTATTTTATTAATACGTTTCTCCTAGGCCTATATAAAATCTATTATTTTCGATAAAATGGCAAGGAAGAAATAGGTATCATCACATATCTGAAAGTGTTTATTAAGATACCTTGGTATCAACGAATACAAATAATGATTACGTGGTATCATTTACGTACTTAGCAGTCTCTCCCTCCTCCCCCACCCCACACACACACACAACCTCCGTGCCTATATCAGATAGCGACACAACAGTAAATTAACACAGACGATATCTCCTCTCAAATTTCTTCACAAATCCTACCGCTTTAATACAAAGACAAGTAACAATGTGTAATCAGTGTTTCTCAGATATAATACTGGTAATAACAACTTATAGACTAAAGGAAAGTGAGAATTTAATTAGTTAGCACCAGTATCACTAAAACTACACCGGCACCTCATTAGTTAGCACCAGTATCACTAAAACTACACCGTCACCTCATTAGTTAGCACCAGTATCACTAAAACTACACCGGCACCTCATTAGTTAGCACCAGTATCACTAAAACTACACCGACACCTCATTAGTTAGCACCAGTATCACTAAAACTACACCGTCACCTCATTAGTTAGCACCAGTATCACTAAAACTACACCGTCACCTCATTAGTTAGCACCAGTATCACTAAAACTACACCGACACCTCATTAGTTAGCACCAGTATCACTAAAACTACACCGACACCTCATTAGTTAGCACCAGTATCACTAAAACTACACCGTCACCTCATTAGTTAGCACCAGTATCACTAAAACTACACCGGCACCTCATTAGTTAGCACCAGTATCACTAAAACTACACCGGCACCTCATTCCATATTTCAGTTTCACCACGTTTGGAGTGACGCTGGTATAGTCATATCAAAATATTGACGAACAAATTGAAAATCGTATAAGCTTTTTCCATTGTTAATATCAGGGTCATTGATATCATAATACATCTAATTAATATCTGTTGACAGTCAGACAAGTTGGTGTTCTCGTACAACTTACGAGACAAGCTGGACTACACGGAGGAGTCGCTGTTCCCCACAGTGACCGTGGACGTCACTTCAGCTAACTGTGACCATGCCTTCGCCTACCTTCCAGATGTGGTCACAAACCGCCTGGTCGTGTACAGTCTACAGACCAACGAAACGCACGTGATCACCCACAACTACTTCCACTTCGACCCGCTGAGTGGAGATTTCGCCAACGGCGCGTTTAAATGGCAGTGGCAGGTAAGCCTTGGAACAGACAGAAGACCTGACTGTAGTTAGCTTGGTGGTTAGAGTATTGCCTCCGTTGCGGACTGTCACTAGCTCTAATTTCGGGAGATACAATAACATACTTCCCTAAACGTTTTTCTAAAAATTTCCTCATACATCTCAAGTGAAGAGATTTACTTATATTGATAAATAAAAGAAGTAAGAAAAAAATTAACTTTTTGGACAAGAATAACAAAATCTTTTGAGAACTACAGGACAAAACCGAGTTATTAAAGGGCTTTGTCCTGTAGTGAATGAATTCGACAACTTTTACCTCTTTCAGTGTAAGATCTATTGATGATCTACGATCTACGATGAACTTGGCAACTACTCTCACGGCAAATGGCAGTAAGTAATTCCCCCGTATAAGAGAGTAAAGGGGGTATTACAGGCGCGGACTTGCTCGTGGGCAAGCTCATGGGCATGCTTGTGGCTAGCTGACGGACCTATTACACGCGCGGACATGCTCGTGGGCTTGCTGATGTACCTATTACACGCGCGGACATGCTCGTGGGCTAGCTGATGGACCTATTACACTCGAGGACATGCTCGTGGGCTTGTTGGTGGCTGGTGGGAAGAGAACGCCAAACAACCACAAGTTCAGTACAGTATAGTGTGTTGCATGCCATCAGTGTTATTTGAAAAGGAGATTTAGAATGAGTGAACATGATGCTACGTTAGCAGTTTTAGGAGTTAACCAAGGATTGGACATGTGGTACGTCCACATGTATGTGGTACGTTACTTTCAAAACGTCGTGAAACTCTATCGAACACAGCTATTATATTACCTGAACTAGATGCAGATGAGATTAGGAATTATATAACAATGGATGAGACGGTTTATACTTCATGAACATTGTTCACAATGGTTTCCTATGTCATGTTTTAAGTTCCTATCCAAATAGTACTTGTTTTTAACTCTCCATAAACAAAGAACATGTTAATATATCACAATGAGTTCACTAATAAATGATCTTAAATAAGATCTGATTTCACTCATTGTATGTATTACAAGACCTAGTACATCAAATAAAATATAAGTATAGAAATATAAAATAAGTATATAGGTGGTAAACGGGTAACGTAACGACAACAACAATGGTTTGAGCAAGTAGCAGAGTTCAAACAGCGCGGCGGCGTCAGGGTTGAAGGAATCGCGCATGCGCAGTACTGGCAGTACGATATGCTAATGGACAAGTCCCAAATATCAAACCGATCGGATGGTCACCAGCAAGTCCACATAACATGTCCACGTCAACAAACCCCCTAATATACGCGAGGACTTGCTCTTGAGCATGCTGGTGTGTGGACATGCTCGTGAGCAAGTCTGCGTTTGTAATACCCCTTTAAGGAGCTGTAGAAAAAGTGTGCTGACATAAAGCGCAAACACATTCCATCAGTTTTGCTTTGTTTTTAGTACCGGGAGACCGAGCTTCGCTCAGTTGAATTTAGCAAACTGAAGAGGTAGCATCCATATCTCCCAGAGGATCCTGAAG
Source organism: Stictocephala bisonia (assembly GCA_035578905.1). Classification (NCBI taxonomy): domain Eukaryota; kingdom Metazoa; phylum Arthropoda; class Insecta; order Hemiptera; family Membracidae; genus Stictocephala; species Stictocephala bisonia. Next base: position 209,153 of record JAQJVL010001151.1, read on the forward strand.
ATCGTTTGTTGTTGCTTTTCCTTGTAGGTTATTAATAAATTTTGTTTCGGAGGTCTTCCTAGTTTACCTTTAGCCCCTTTGTGGAACTCAGCCTGCGGCCTTGCCAAGACGCTCTGCTACAAGCCCCTTTGTGGAACTCGGCCTACTGCCCTGCGGGGGAAAGTTCGGCCTGCGGCCTGACCAAGGCTCTCTGCTACAGTCCCATTTATGGATATCGGGATGTTGCCTCGTGAGGAAGATCGGTCTACGGCCTCGCCAGGATTCCTAAGCAGTATGACCATGAATTTTGGTTTTTGGGCCAAACATAGTGTTTTCTAAAATCTGATGGTATATTATAGTAATTAATTAAGAGAAGAATACCTTTAATTTGATACCCCACTTGAGTGTATTAGTTTAACATTACCCAGTTTTGGGTTTTTGAGCATATTTTTTATTTGGGAAGGGCTGACCTCACAAAATCAATACTTAAGATTCAGTATAATCCTAACAATTATAAACGTTTACTTTATCTGACACACACACACACACACACGCGCACGCACGCACGCACGCACGCACGCACGCGCACACACACACACACACACACACACACACACACACACACACACACACACACACACACACACACACACACACACACACACACACACACACACACACACACACACACACACACAAAACACTGTTGTATACAATTGTAGTGCTTTATATGTTCACTTTCGATGCGTTATTAGTTTTAAGAAAAAGAAAAAAATTAACTTAAACTTGTTTAATTTAATATCCAAAAGGGTTTTGATGTTATACCCAAACCGTTCATATAAATATATACATGTCATATTTATAAGTATAAGCAGAATCATGAAAGTACGCAATAAAAATATACCTTTTATAAAACTAACAATAGAAAGGCTCTAAAGCGCACGTACTTTTAACCTAAATAAAACAATTAAACATGGGAAAATTCTATTACTTTGGTTTGTAACGTTATATTAAAAAAAAGAAACAAATAAATGGCTAATTATAAAACTAATTTCTAAATTTAAGCAACTGAGAATATTTCGTATAGTTCTTAACGGAGAATAGCTACTCATAAACTACTACAAATATCGCACGTACTTGTTAAAAAATTGTGTAATCTCAGCGCTTGAAAACGTTAGTAGGTCTAATACTAATATACTAGCTAATACAAATTATCTTTTATAAGCATCAATACTGCAGATGTTCATCGATTTTACTTGTTTTTAGCAGCAACAACACAGGACACACACTTAACAAACTCTAGTTTGTTATTTCACTATTTCTCAGCTGGTTAACTTTGTTTTTTTGTTTTTTAACATCTTACCATCTTTTTTATTTCCCTTTTCTGCACTGTTTATTCTGACGAACGTATCAATTTTTTTCATCCTCTACTTTTGATAAAAGTCATCAAACTCTAAATGCTTGAGTTTGAATATCCATTATTTCCACAATTGTATGACTTAAGGTCGCCTGGAAGAAACTGTCCAACTACCTGGGGAGGGAGTTGCCGATTTCATGCTTGGGAATATAACTGCACCCATTTACAACCTTTTTACTGATACTTAGAGTTGCCGAGTTCATGTCTGCCCTCATCAAAATTTACATTTCTCCTCAATTCCAAGAACTAGAGTTGATAGTGATTGAGCTCATAGTGGAGGTTTCCGTACAGTTCAGGCGACCTTAGGGAAGGCTCGTGGCTCCGTAGACCTCACCTAATACATTCTATGTACAGAACAGAAACAGATTATACTGAATGTAAAACCCTCAATAACGATATAATTTAGTTATTGATAATAAAAGGCTCAAATAATTGTAGAATCAGTTAGTACTTTTAGTGTGTTAACTAAGGAATTAAAGTAACGCCACATTATAGATCAAACTTAGAATTTATTGAATGACAAAAGTATACAAATCAATAGTTAGACAATCTTGTATGTATGAATCTAAATATCTCAGTTAAACGTTTAAATTAAAGAAAAGTTTAACAGTATTTTTCAGTAAACTATACAGCAGTTTATTTTTTTTATAATATACTTAGAATATAAGTTATGTGACTATCATATTACAATTAATTGTAGTTTTATGTTTTTAATTGATGAGGATTGTCAATCAACGCGGGATCGAGGCTGTAATCAAAGCAGTTAAGCTAGTCAATTTCATTTATAGTAAATTGTGAACTGACGGACCCATTGTGAACTGGCAAACGAAGTTAAAGGAATTGTTTATAGAATAAATATACAGGGTGGGGGGAAAATCCCGCACCATCCTTGTATTTTTTTTAAGGAAACAAATAAGAATTAGAGTAATTTACAATCTCTTTAGGTATGGGGTAGCTTTGTGCGCAATACCTAAAGCTACCCAATACCTAAAGGTACAATTGGTATTCATCTCACTCTGATAGGAGACGTCCTATCGAGGGTATCATCAATAGTCTTAATTAAAGCCTATGGCTTGTGATACATCATTTTAAAGGATATAATTTAACAAACTGACTGCTGCACATCCCATCGCTATGGAGTCACCATATCAGGAATTAGAGCAATTTGAATATTTAAATTTTTAATATTCAAAGTGCTCTATTTTCTGAAAGAGTGGTTCCTCAGAGATACAGTTTGTGGCATTCAAATCAGTAACATATGACCTTTAAAATGGTGTATTACTAGACTTAGGGTTCTCAAAAAAATATCGATAGTTTCCATAACTGAAGGTAACATGATTTTTTCCATTTAATTTTACATCTATGCTACAACTCTTTAAAGGTAATATGTTACTGATTTTAATGCCACAAACTGCATCTCTGAGGGACCACTCTATCAGAAAATAGAGCACTTTGGATATAAAAATTGTAATTTTCAAACTGATCTAATTCCTGATAAGGTGACTCCATAGAGATGGGATTTGCGGCGTTGTACTCTACTAAAAAAGACATTTAATTTGATGTAATATTCGATCTATGCTCTTATTTAAGATTTCTTTCTGAATTCTTGTGGGCCATCCTCCTGAACATGAAAAAACTGTAGTTACTTCAATAAATAGATTTGTAGATGTAGTTATGAAGTACCAAGTTTTATTTCTTTACCTGTAATCGTTCGGAAGTTATTAAGGCCGTGCAGGACTTTATCCCCACCCCGTATAGTCTATAATGTGTGCACGAACTAACACAAACACTCTAAAATATTTTTTTAAAGTTAAATTTTAGCGACTGTAATAATTTCTCTAGGATGGTATCTTTGGACTAGCTCTATCACCGGTGGACAGGGAGGGTTACCGTATCGTCTACTTCCATGCCCTAGCCTCCACCATGGAATTTGCCGTATACTCCAAACATCTACAGAACTCTTCAGCAGTATCACGTGACCAAGCTGGCGATAAGTCCTTCAAGGTCCTGGGCACTAGAGGTCCTGGTGGGCAGAGCTCTACTTCCTTCCTAGATGAGGAGACTGGCGTCCTGTTCTTCGCCCTTATTAACAGACATGCTGTCGGCTGCTGGAACTCTTTTAAGTAATCAATCTGTTGTATTATAATACCCTTTGCCAAATGATTTGATCGAACCAAGTAAGATATACGTTGTTAGACGTCTTAGCGTCTTAAAATCGAGTTCTAACAAATCGACCTTTTTAACAGTCCAAAATGTTTCTATTTTGGAAGGAAAACGGAAATATTATTCGGAAGTAATGTTTAAAAAATATTATTTGGCGAATAAGAAAATGTCTTTTAAGTAGTGTAATTTGCCGGTGCTGGCTCACATAAATCAAATGGTTTGACAGGTGAGTTTTGTGACGTCACGGTGACGTCACAATGACGTCATGGTGACGTAGGTTAGTACGTCACAGGGATAATTTGTGGGTCAAGGTCATTTGTGTGTTTTTTGAAAAAGGCTTCTTGGACAGAACGACTGTTCTGTCCAAGAAGCCTTTTTCTTTTACTTTATTTAAAATATTACAAATTTTTACAATATGTACATCTTACAGACTAAACCTACAGTAACAAACTACTTAGTGCTGGCTCAGGATCTGGGTGATGTGTTCTCCTTGTCTGAGTCGTCTTTGTGTACATCATCCCTGAAGTCCGCTGTAGAGCTTGCAACTTCTTCACTCCCCATCATCTGGCTCAGTACTGCATTATACAAGTCCTCCAGAGCAATCAACTTTACCAGTGCCTCAGAACTCCAAGAAGATTTTGCTAACCTTACGTTAAGCAACTTCGGCTCCATATTTGTGTTCATATTGAATGTGATTGCTTCGACTGCTGGCGTGCAAGTGATGTTAGAAAGCAGCGAACTGTAATATATAAGAGAAAAAATCATGGTGGGGGTAACATCATGTGGTGGGGGTTGCATTAATCCTCCTAGCGTGTTAAATTTCGTCTAAAGTCTAAAATCCTCGTCATATATATACTATAAGCCCCCTGTCATTCCACAGATCTCATCCATAATTGCTTTACTCGTACCACTGGTTCTTCATCCTTTTTCTTCTCAACTTCTGAGTCATCACCTTTTATATATCCAATCAATCGTCTATACAAATCTTCTCCGCATTCACTGGGGCCAAGTCTTTCAAACAATTTAACAAATTTGTATTCATCATATTTTATGCGGCTGCAAACGCAGCAATCAGGGCCTACATTTGTATCGGGATTTGCCCAAAGACATTCAATAAAATGTACACCATATCTAGAGATGGTCACCTCAGTACACTTAAAGCGTTTCTTCCTGTCCTCAATGTTCTGGGCTAACTCAGCCATCATGTTAAGAACACTTTTACACTGTGGAGACCAGGTGCGTTTGCAGAACCGTAATTCAAACATAATCATCACCATGTTGGTATTCATTTTTGGTTTTGTAGTATGTGACCGACACAGTTGAATGTAGAAAATGGAATGATTGTAAAATGAACGTGCACTTCCTTTTATACCTCAAAGTGATGGAGTGACGTCATGCGGTCTTTTTGCCTTATGTGGTCTTCTGACTCATCTTCTTCCAATATCTTTTTATTAAGTATTTTATCCCAATCCAAATAGTTTGTGTTTGTTATACCTAGCTCAGCAGACTTCCCTGAAGATCGATGAATATAATCAAATATTGCTGAAGATAACCGTTCCAATTGTCCCTCATGATGCGTGATATATCTTGCAACATAATCTTTTAACACCTTTACATTAACGGCGTCATTATCATCTTTGGAATTACCTACATGAACAATTCTATAATCTTTAGCATCATAATGACTCTTAGCTTCAAATGTTCTGATTAAACCTAACTGCTTTAGTGATCGTAAATTGACAGCTTCCCCGTCATAAGTAGGGTCTTGGACATTGCTCAATTTTTTATTATCAAACGTCCAATGGTCAATATGCTGTCTTGGAGTGTTTAATAATACATATTTCATATTAACAGCATCTGTAGGTAAAACGGGATTACCAAGGTTTCTAAGCAATTTCCCTTCTATATCAATATCTCCATCAGGATGAGTCCTTTTTAAGGACGACCTTTTAACAAAACCCATAGTTGCAGCATCCGAATTTAAGACTGGATCACGCAACTCTCTTATAAATTTGTTATTAGCTGAAAATTGCATGTCAGAAGTCCTTTTTAAACTATAATTCCGTACAAATTGCATATTTGCTGCATCACTCTGTAGAAGGGGTGTGGAAACATTTCTAATAGTTCTGTTTTTAGCATCATAATGATCGTTTACATCTGATAATGATAGACAATTCTTTTGCACATAAGCGGCATTTACTGCGTTATGGGCCTCAGACTGGGTCTTTGCTACACTCTGATCAAATCGACCAAACTTGTCCACACTCATACTGACACTACAATCTTTCTATTGGAACAAGCTGTTTTATACAAGACAGAAAGTAGGTCAAGGTCACCCAAACGAGTTTTTAAAAAAGTAAAGTTTATTTCCACAATTACAATCATGTCTTATCACTAAAAAATACAAAAGTCTTATAACTATTGACTAGATGATGAAAGGTGAAGAGAGAGTTCTGTAGAATTGTTCCCACTCACACCATGGGAGATGAGATAGAGCGCTCCTGGCTGAATATTCCTCACGTCTTCATTCTGCAGTAGATGTACAAAGCGTTTTGGTAGGAAGACTTGAAACTTGGGTTCATCACCTGGAACGTATGGTGCATCACTTAATGCAACTAATACTGCGTCACCGACAGCTGTATCAATCTTTCTAATGTGGTGAATGATGTAGTACTTGTGCTCTTTGAGTTCTGAGCACCTTTTCGTTAGCAGCACCGAAGATTTGGATTGAGCATTGAATTGCTCAACCAACGTTTGAAGGTACTGTGGAGATGCCATCTGAAGCTGATGTAGATGTTTCCTCTGTAAAGTCAGAGTAATACTGATGCATTGTCAGTGGTGTTGTGGTGTATATATACCCTCCAATATCCCCACCACTGCAACAATCTAACGGATCTTGTAAAAACCCCACCAAACGCTTAGCTTTCTTCAACGCACAATTGACATACATATGTGCATGGTTTTGAACGGAAATACATGCTATATCTCTATGTAGTTTAAAAGCTTTATCAATAGCTGTATTATAAACATTTCCAGACGTAAACAATTGAATCCAATTACGCTTTTCTGCTCCTGTGGTATAAAATGTTTTAAACTTTGAACAGAAGTGGTACATAATGTTATCTAGGGTGTCATAATCGCTAAAACCTTCTTCCCATTTGATGTGATGATAATTATTTGTTAACCATCTGTTTGTAATCTTCGCTCTTTTACTTAATGTTTTGAAGTCAAATGGCGGTTTAAATAAAAATATATAGTCAACTCCATTATTTATATCAATAAAAACCAACTCTTTGATAATATACTTTTTATCATCTCCTATAAAAGCCTGGAATTCTACCACACAAGGGTTCTCCTTAATAATGTGAACATTTTCGCTGAATCTAACTGAAGCTGAGTGTATATTGTTACTCATTGTAACAACAAAGTGAACTGGTTTCCGCACCACGGTAGATACGTTTTATATCATGCCGTACAGTTCCCGGCGCGTTGGTGTTTATTTAACGTGGGCACCATCCCCAGATAGGCCTACTCCCACAGATACAAGTATGACACTTTACTCTGAAAGGTTCTCCTTTGAATACATATGTTCATTCTGCGGGTCTTGTTTGTCAGGCTTAGTTATATAATCTCTTAAACCTCGCCACACTTCAACTTCGTAAGGGATTCTGTTAAAGATGGATGTGTCGATAGGACTATAGAGTATAGGTACATCAGGTTGTGTTTCCATTGTATGTATTAAATAATCTTGAAGAATTGGTTCTGAAAATGCTAATTGCTTTACATATCTGGTTACAGGTGAAGCAATGGCATTTAAAATAAAGAATTCTTGCTGCGTTAATTGTAGTTTATCTTCGTGTTTGCTTAAGTTTCTTATTCGTACTTGCTGGTCTCCACGTTGCTTAACAACATCAATCTCAATGTCACTATCCAACAATCTTACATTAGTTTTTCGCCCGATTATATTGTTGGCTAAATAGCATTCAATTAGGTGTAAATGTTTAACAAATGAGTCCCAAGCCGTCTCTGAAAACTGGACAGATTTTGGTCCATGGTGTAAGATAACAGTAGGTAAATATCCCAAAGACTTAACAAGACCTGCAGATAAACATTTACTCATACAAGTCGATATAGGGTACATAACTCGGAGAAAAACTTCTGCTAAAAGCGTAATCGGAGCTTCATGTTCAATCTTCCTTTTCTTCTTGTTTATAACCTTTGCGTTTTGCTCCTCTACTTCAACGGTTGTCGACTCTTCCATTCCATTATCCAATAATGGTGTCTCTGAAGTATCACTCATGGTGGATGTGCAGTGTTGTCTCTATCACAGCTCGTGACTAACTAAAAATGTGTGCACAGTTCAGCTATTTATACCCTCTTTAGAGAATAAAGAACAATTTTAAATCTTTTCCTACAATACCATTTTAACAACTCCTGTTAAAGGCGTATATGTCACGATCTTGTCATGTAGAATCAAACAGTACGCACTTGTATTGTTCGGGACATTGGCTTCAAACTCAAGTTCTAACTTTATATCAACACTAGACGATTTTACAGATTCATTTTGTTTAGAACAATCTATGACTACAATAGGCGCTATGGAATTGAATTCTTCAGGAGACAACAGTGGAGTGTTTACTTTACCATAATATGAGTTCTGGAACCGTGCGTACATTTCATACAACACACTATATCTCTTCTTATCAAAGGAAATGTGTAAGTTGTCATATGGGAAAAATTGTGAATTTAAAAACAGTTTACAATTTGTCAACTTGCAATGATCAAATTGTCCTGCGTTAGCTGTGATGTTGTTTCTTCGATTAGTTTGCATGCCAAATATTACATATCTAGGCTTTTCTAAATGAGTTGATGTCTTTACAGTCCACGAGTGTCGTTGCGTTGCAGGGAGAATTGGATATTCATGCAATTCCCAACTTCTGAAAGGTAGAACAATGTCACGATCCGCCTTCAGCTGTTTTAGCAAAGTAATTCTATGAGTATCTGATAGTCTTAGGTGCGGTACTCTCCATACAACTTTCTGTAGGGTTAAGCTCCATTCTAAGTTGTCATTGGTAGCGCCTGCAGGGGCTACAATTGCATCTTTATCGTTTGGTGCGCGTAAAAGCACTAATTCTTGTTTAACGTTGATGATTATTCGTTTGTAGTCTTCAGCAAAACCTAGCAGAAGTTTTAGTGGTATATGAAAATCAAAACTCCCATCACTGTTTGGCGCAATACTTTCCTTTTTCGGTGCAATCCATCCTGCTACTTGCAGAAAGCAGCTTTCATTCGGAGCTATAGATGTTAATCCTTTCAATGTTGTGGCAATACCAACTTTTTTAGTAGAGTCAACAGTAACACCTGATAATTCATACCTGATTTCATCAAACAAATAGGCTATAGGATTATTGATAAAAGGTACAGTACTTCCAGTCGTTATTCCATCCTTCTTGGTAATTTTCCCTTCGACATAGAGATAGCTCTCTGATGGTAGAGTGTAGATGTCTTGTTGCTGAATAGGGATACGAATTTCATCATTATTGTTTAATTTCGATGAAGCGTAAGGGTTGTGTGTATGATACTCCTTCTCCCAAAGGCTCTCGTCGAATGTTGGACCGTGGGTTATATCCAGAATATCCATAGTCTTTTATTTTAAATCCTAAATCTTCAAGAAATTGACGATTATCACTTGTTAACTCGTCAGCTGTCAATGAGCTACTGGCTCTATTAATACTTGATCCCGTCTTTTTAAAAGATAATCCCATTTAATTATTTTTACACGTTTACTTTTAAATGAATCCTGACAGTAATAGTCTCTTCTCTAAAGTCAATAGCGTTTCCGTCTTGATCCACTATGTCCAGGACGATGTCTGAGACGTAACTGGTGTTCAGCGGCAAGTACACGAGATTATTAGGTTTCTCAATAATTTTAAAACCTGGTGGAACGGATGGGTAGAAAGTATGCAATATGTGACTATTTTCTCCATTTTTGTATGATCCTTGTACAATATTGCATACAACATTGATAGCGTTTACCTTTAGAATATTCACAGTGTTTTCACCGGTGTACCGCTCATTCGGTTTTAGCATTGGCGTTGATTTAGGAAAACCTAATAAACCGCCAATTGAATGTTCCTTGCTAAAATCTATAAAATATTTGGATTTTATCTCCGTTTTTAAAGTGTTGTTGTTGCCTGTAATTGAAATGTTTTCTTTACCAAGCTTTTCTTGTAACATTTTATTTATATCATCTATCTCATATGAACCTGTTGGTAATTGCAATTCTTCAAGTTTCATTACCTTTCCATTGTTGTCAACACTTTTAGAGTAATGAAGTTTATTATTAACGTTTTCTGTTATGTTTGGAATAGAGTTGTACGTTGTAAAATCCAGCAGTGCTGTTTCCCACAATTTACCTTTTTGCAATCTTAACGCAGGAAAAAGTACACTGCGCAATGTTGATGAATTCCCTGTAAAGGACACTGTATACGAAGACATCTTAAAGCTGACTAACACTTGTAGCTAAGAACTCTAAACATAAATGTCCACAAATAGATGTATCTGACGGTTGTTGTCTTGTGTAATTGTAGTATATATGATCAGCGGGGTTAAAGTAATGTACAAGTTCTTTCGGAGGTGGGAGGTTTCCAAAACTGTCATAGTAGAATACAGTCTTACCAAGTTTTTTGTAACATACCCAATGGGTTCCAGGTCCTTCACTATTATCAAGATTGACAACACCGGTTTCATTAACTTTAATATCTCGTGGTAGGTTGTCTTTCATAAAAACACCTCTAAAGAATGGTATTTTTAAACAAGCTGCATACAGTAGTAAGGCTTTATTACTTAACGCTTGATTTGGTAATATTAGCTTTTCCTTATTGTTTAGTACACACGGTATGGTTTTAAATAAAGACCGTTTCCCTTTTTTAACATGGACCATATTGAAGTCTTCCTACTGTTCCTCTTCTTAGCGTTCCTTTTCTTTCCCCTGCTTAAAGCATCACCAACAGATTTCTGCGACCGCTTTCTACTTTTCTTTTTACCACCACCAAACGATGTTTTCCCTTTCATAGCTGCTGCCACCGCTAAAGCTGCTGCTCTTTCACCAACACTAGCGTCTATTGATTTCACTCTATTCCAAGCTTTTTCTGTTAGGATTTTGTCTGCCACTGTTCTATTAGCAGAATCGTTAAACTTTGAGTATGCTATATCGTGTTCTCTGCACGCTTGATCCAATTTATTTATTCCGGTATCTCCTCGGGCTAGTCTTTTTTGTAGTTTTGTTCCTGGTCCGCAGTATTGATAACCTCCTGGAAGATGAAGCTCTATGGGTAGTGCGTCTATCGCAGTGTTGACAATTGCTCCAACAGGTATATTTTTCAAAGGATTAAATATACGGGATAAAGTTGAAGATACTACTCCTCCACCTTTTCTAACGAGATGTATATCACGACTAATCCTTGATCGTCTTCTCATGTCTATTTATAGCAGAGTACTGACAGTGCATATAAAAAATACTCTTAATATATATTTGTTATTCTATAACACCTTTATTCCTAAGTTCTGCAGTTAATGCCACCCATTCGTTATCGAGACCCGTATGGCCAGCTTCCATCGCTTCGTACAATAATCTCATACGTGTTACCAGTTTGTTTATATTGTTGTAGTAAATAATGTTTGTACTATAAACATTTTTCAATAAACCTTCACCAGTTTTATTTCTTTTAGAGGGAATATTCACTTTTTCAGTAGAAGTTGCTTTTCGTTTTAACTGACTACGTCTGGGTAAAAATAGTTGAGATATTATATTTTTATACTTTAAAGATACATTTTTATGTAAAGGAGCGTCTGGAGCGTAAGATTTACGATGTGCATTAGTATGTTGACAAATTTCTCTAAATGTATTTAAATCTGTTCTTGTATAGTTCTCTGGCTTGGATTTAAATATTAATTCAAATAAACCTTTAGTTCCTTTGTATTTCTTTTCCCCAATCAATATGTTATCTTTTTCATCGACGTTTAAGTTTTTATTTCCTATCTTTAAACCATCCTCATCAAGTCGAGCACCATAGACATGATATTTTTTTGTTACAGGTGTTGAATGCAGCATTTTCAGTAAATATTTTCTTCCTAGAACACCTGTTAATGCTATATCTAATCCTAACTTGCTAATGTTGGAAGGAGGAATATCGCTTTCTTCCCCTTCTTTTTCTGTTTGTTCGCTATCGTCTGCTCTTTTAGTTACCTCAGTAGGGTTTGTTAAGGCATCTTCTTCTTCATCTATCACGCTCTGATCCCTATCCTCATCGGTTGTTTCAGATTCTTCATTTTTAATTTCATCACTCTCATACTTTTCATACTTTGGTACTGGTAATATTAAATCACCATCTGTAGGAGGATTTGCTTGACTTACTCCTTGAACTAGTTCCTTAAGGGGCTGGATCACTGGTTTAAAGGTTGTTTCCAAATATTTCTCCCTCTCACTTATACCCATTCTCAAAGCTCTGTTTTTCTGGCGAATAGAATCACTTAGCGCATTTATCTCTTTTAACAGTCTTTCTTGCTCATCCATGTTAACAGTAGGAGTAAACGGTAGTAAATGAGAACAATTTTATCAAAGATTATTGTAATATTGCATACTTATCAAACCCTATGCGATATCGTCCACTTTTAAGTTCACGATCTTTATCTATCACAACAAATCCGTAAATATCTTCCCACGCTCTTCCACATAACTCTTTGAACTTGTTATAAATCATGTCTGCACCAACGTGGTCGTTATATACATGCTTCAGATTTGTATCATCTTGTTTGAACAATATCAAAAGGTTGACATTATCGCGTATAAGCTGTTTAGGTATCTTACTGTATGTTTGACCTATGTAAATACAATCTATTTTATTGTGTCTCCCCATTGAGAAATAGCTTCTAATTGTATCATGGTTTTCACAAGACACATCATCAAATATAAAGATTGAATAAGGTTTAGCTTGAGATGGTTGCATTATTTTTTCGTTACTATCGTATTCATACATACTTACATCAGGTATTTCAGAAAGTATTTTGCGCAACAATTGATACTTTGGTTGTTGCAAGGACTTGCTAAAAATATATAAGTTGTTAAACCTTAATCCGTTTGGATTTGTGATGAGGTTAAATACAACATTAGTTTTTCCGCAATTGGATGGTCCAGTGACTAAACATCTAACAGTATCAGGCAGCAATGGACCGTGCTTTCCCACTATGGTAGTAACTTTGTCTACTGTTAGATTATCTATGTTATTTACATTGAAATGTTCCTCAAATTGAACTATCTCCATCGTATTCAAGGTTTCTGATTACACTGCTGTGTTTAACCTAAACCAAATCCTTTTTATCAATCCAAGAATCCTGACTTTTATTAAACCCCAGCCATCGCACTAACAGCTTATCCTTCTTCCTTTTCAGTACCTTTTCTACTAAGTAAACATCACCAACAAAAGACTTTAACAATTCATGACCGTAGAAACCTCCTTCTAAAATCTCTCCTTTATTATCCTTTAAAATATATGTTTCCGGATGTGTTGGTTGTACTCGATGGATTGTAAAGACTTCATTCGTCCAATTTGGTAAATACTTTTTATCGAAAACACCTTTATACTTACTTATGCGTACTTTATCTCCGACATTGTAAGTTTTTGGTTTTCTTTTATCGTCCTTAGGTTTGGTGTTCTTTTTAATAATTTTTAATACTTCTTCTTCATTTTCCTTACTTACTTCAACTGGTTTCATTCCTATAGTTCTGTGGAAGGTGTTATTGTAGTCGCTAATTAACTTTGTCAACACATCATGCCAAACATGCTTACCTCTAACTGAAAACATTTTATACATAGCTCCCTTTAGGGTTCGGTTAAACCTTTCAATAATAGCTGCTTTCTTTTCACTTTTTGTTGAGTAATGGTTTATGTTATATTTCTTCATCATATCCGTAAAGACTTTGTTAAAATATTCCTTACCATCATCAGTTTGTAAATGTTTTACTATATGTCCCCCTCTTTTTAATATTCTTTCCATTGCTGCAGCAACGCTTTTACCTGTTTTATCTTTTAAAGGAGCTGCATCGGCAACTTTTGTAAAACAGTTTATAAATGTTAAAATGTAACGGAATCCTTTATTAAATCTGCTATAAGGTTGTACCTCTATCAAATCTGCTTGATACAAATCATTTACTCCTTTTAGGATAGTATTCCTCCTAGGAAAGTTTATTCTAGCTGGTTTGTGCAGCTCGTTAATAACCTCACTTTTAAGAGTCATCTTGGTATACAAAGCAACCTCTAACAGTATTCAATCATCACTGTTTAAACCTTGCAGTGTAATAATATTTAAATACAGCTTTTAACATATGCTACGCTTAAAATCGGGTCAAGGTCATTTAAAATCTAATAATTTTTTTTGCCCTTAAAAGGGCTTTTTTGCTATTCAATAATGCTGGTAAAAGACATTTCAATCATCTATTCTGTTGAGTGAGTAGTGTCCAAAAGGTAGCGTGTGCACTTTGTCTTCAAGAATGTGTCGTTTGTTATCGTTGGCTGTCAGAGCCTTCTTCCTTTCGGTTACGCTGCATAACTGATGATTAAAACTTCGTATGGTGTTAAACGTTGCAATTACTTCTTCACCTTCAAAAAGACACTTCTTGTAGTTTTCAAACTGCAGTTTCTTTTTTAGAAATATTTTTTTAACACCTTTTGCTTTTTTGATAATATTACTTGTATCGCTAGTTTCTATTGCATATACTTTTGACATTAATGCCACGATTTCATGTATTGGTACACTGTTGGTCTCATCTTTAAACTTTCCTAGAACCTTTTTATTTATACCACCATCGTAAGTTGGGTGAGTGATAGGGTACTCGGAAAAATCAAAATCATTATTGTGGGGAAATGTTTTAAGGTCTTCATACATATCGATTGTTTTTATCCAATATATAAATGCGTCGGTATCCATGTATGATATTCCGATTCTATCTCGACCATAAAAGCGGACCATTTTATTGTAGTGGAAATCGTACATGTGGGTCTTGGAAATGTCTAAGATGGACATACCTACATACAAAGGTCTGTCCATAACTATCTTTGCAGGGTTCATGGCAACAGCAACTAGATTTTGATTAATTATTATAGATGTTTTAAAATTTGGTTGCTTGACTAAATCTTCCAATTTTGATGCATCACAAATTAGCTTAACATTTTTATGTTTTCGCTTGTTTTCTAAGGTTTTTCCAAAAATCGAGTTATTCATTAGTTTAAAAAAGTCCTTTTGAAATTCGGATGTAGCAGCAGCTCTGCGTTTTGTATTTGACTCAATATAGGGTTTTAACCAGCATGATTGAGAAAATTGAATAGCTCTATGAATTTTTGTAATTCGAAGACCTAACTCTAATGCTTGTTGCACTATCCAAAAGTGGGCAACATATCTCTCTTTATGTTTAAGAGTCATCATTAATTTAGGGTGTTTACCTTCAGGAGGAACTTCTGACCTAGCGAGTAGAGGGAGATCGTAATGGTGGTCGTGTATTTGTTCGGGGTATTCAAAATCACACTCTAGGATGTATCCGATTTCACCAAGTTTTGGAATACTTGATATGTCCTTAAGAGTTTCAGGGTTCACCCATGCAAAATTACCGTGAGGTAGCGGGTTATTCATTGCCCACCCGTACAAATTGTTGGCATCAAAGTATCCTATATATAAAGAGTCTTTGTTACAATCATAATCAGGCACATGCTTGTTATTCGCCTTAACATGTCTTGTAACGCTTTGGGTCAATCCTCCTCTAACTCCAGATTCCACCATCAATACCATATCAATATCATTTAATAAATCCAGTTTGCATTTGGTCTCTTTTAACATAGCCTGCCAAGCTAAACCTGGAGAGGTGTATGAGTGTAATGGATCCAAACCGTATGCTTCCATACAAGTATTACGAAATTCCTCCATCACATCGCAGAGAAGTGTTACATCAAGCTTCACATAGAAGTCGCTGTAATCCCCTAAGGTCTTCATGCCTAGTTCTTTCCAAACCTTGCAGGCGTGTTGGTAATCTTCAAGAGTTATGCATTCTTCATTCAGTTTACTGTAAAATGATTCTATAGGTGGTAACGAGGTTTCTTCAAATCTTCTTAAGCTGTCTATGTAATCGTATGGGAAAACTCCTTTCCTTAGCACTAAATCCATCTTGTCAGCAGCTACAATCTTAGATGTTTCAATTAGATCTTCTTTCTTTAAGTTATCAACTAATTTGCTTAGGCTAGAAAGCATGAATCGTAGAGAGTCAACAAATCTCAATTTGATTTTATTTACTTTTTTAGAAAAACTAATAAATTTTTCAATGCTGGTTGCTAGTACATCGATACTGCCATTATCTCTTCCCAACTGGGGAACTATAAAATGTGAATCATACCCGCTCAAATTATGAAGAATAACAGGTATAAAGCGAGGTAGTTTGTAATTAATGTTACATCGGTTGCATGCAGCTCCGCGGTACAAGCCTGTTAAGTGATCATGGTCGCGTACCTTGTTATTATTAGAGGAAAAACAAACATCACACAGGTAGCATTGTGTTGCAGAAGCGTGCTCTCTCATTTGAAGATCTGTTAGCGGGAGCATGGGTTTAATACGGGAGTACAATACCTCCACTTTGTTTGCAATATCATACAGTTTATCTACAAACAGTTCAGCAGCATTGTCGCCTCTGTACACTTGAGGTATTGATGTTAAACCATAAAGCTGTAAATGGTTTTCACTCAATGTTGATTTTATTAAAATGCAGTATGAGTTTGGTTGATGAATTTGATATTTGGTTCGCCTAGTTGGATCTGCATTAGCGATATCCAAAGGAAGAAGTGAAGATTCGAAATCTGCATACACAACAATAGGTATTCGATACTGCTGACAAACTTTTGTAAATTCAACTTTGCAACGACTTGGAGGTGGTAAACATATTCGCGCGACTTCCTTCTGACTGCAAAGAAGTTGATGTTCTTGCAGCCATGTTGATTGATTTCCTCGCAGAGATCCTCTTGAGAAGCAGAAACATCTTTTACATACAGTTATTCGATGTTCGCCTTTCGACACTTGTCTAGCAACTAAAGCATTAAAATCCTTGATGTATACAAAATGAGAAACATCTCCATCTTTTATGAGAAGCAGATCGGTGTGATCAGTTCTTTCAAATTGTGCTAATTGGAGAGGGTATACATTATTTGAATTATCTAAGCCAAAAACATTTACAGATGTTGCAGGATTTTGTTTTTGAAACCTCTTAACATCTGATAAAGAAACAGGATACGTCATACCGTTAAAGTTGTACTTTTTTCTTAATTGATTGTATTTAGCGTTAGGTCTACAAATGTTTTTATCTTCTATAAACTTAACCAACATTGCATACCTAAAGCATTCATTATCCTCATTTTGTACATTTATGCATGCTTTAGTGTTAGAAATCTTTTCTGGAAGCTCTATGTAGCTACTACCTCTATCACCATACCCGTGTTTGTGCACTCTTATATCCAAGCCATCTATATGCAATAAACTCCAGCCAGATCCTCTTCCCTCATGTTCAATAAGTTTGGTTTTTAGTTCTTGACACAAGTCATCCACAACATCTTCCAGGTTTGTTGTTGCTATAATGGTTTGATTTTTAGTAATAAATCCTCTTGGCGATACTTCATTTGTGGTATTAGTAAATATAGCGTCTAGAATCAACCCAAATTTAACAAAGTTTAATCTTCGAAATTCTGTTGCTAATGTATCTATGATCAACATTTTTGTTTTGGATAAGAATTCTTCCAAATTGTAACTTTTAGAGTTCTTTATTTTAAAATGTCTTACCGCAGATCTTTGTAAAGCTTCTGCCAAAATCTCTACTTTCAGGTCTCGTGGTGGAGCATACATAATAACGCTTGCTCTAGCTGGAGGATGCTCTTCCTCTTCATTCTTGTGAAACAGCTCATGATGACACAATAGCAAAATTTCATCCTCAAATTGCTCACGACAAACACCGCAAACATGCATTGCACTTGTTTATTCGACTATGTCTGGAGCAGAAATGATTGTTAGCACCACTTGCAAGTTCTTATATACGCAAACCAACCAATCAGAAGCCTGTTCTTACATACGCAAACCAACCAATCAGAAGCCTGTTCTTACATACGCAAACCAACCAATCAGAAGCCTGTTCTTATATATGCAGACCAACCAATCAGACATCTAGGTTACTAAACATATTGTTAAGCAATAACATTGTGTTATAAGTTTGATAGCTATGATTGTAATTTGACAACGTTTTCCTAAGGGGGGGGGTTAAGGGTTTATAATTACTTGAACAAACACCTTTTTACAACTATCGTTTACCCAAGGGTTTTTTCATATACACTTCGTGAAAGCGCTGAGTGAATCGATGGCATTCATTACCGTCGCCATCGTACTCTACTTCCATTGTAGGGTATTTTGCTTTCAGCACCCACAAGTCTTCTAAGAGAGGCTTCCTATCCTCGTATACATTCATTACACGAATAATAACGATGGTAGCAACCATTGAAACTAACAGGTAGTTAAAAATTACTAAATCTAAGATTTTTACCGCTTTATATAGAATATACATATGAGGAGGGTTTAAGTTCTTTTATTTTTTAGTGTACATATAGACAAACTAGATAAAGATTCAACAGCTTGTTTAACACAAAGAGCAGCAAGTAACGTGAAATTACAAGTCCAAAATGTAGGTCAAGGTCATCCAAATCTTATAAAAAAAAAAAATATAATGTAAGGTTGTTTTATGAAGGTAGTAAGAGATAACGGTTAGCCAAAATATTATTATCCAGCACGGGCAATAAACCAATGCTGCATAACAAGCCTTCCGTTAGCTTTTACAATCTTCAAGTGTTGTAAATATGTTCTGATGCCTTAGATCCTCAACCGCACAATTGGGTACTATTGAATCTTAAGCATCAGTGTTTTGTATATGAATAATCATATACATGTAGATGATTATAAAAAAATAAAAAAAGGTGTGCTGTTTGTATGTGTGCTCCACCAAAAAGAAAAAAATTATAATGTAAGGTTGTTTTATGAAGGTGGTAAGAGATAACGGTTAGCCGAAATATTATTGTCCAGCACGGGTAATAAACCGATGCTGAATAACAATACAACAAGCCTTCCGTTAGCTTTTACAATCTTCAAGTGTTGTAAAATATGTTCTGATGCCTTAGATCCTCAACCACACAATTGGGTACTATTGAATCTTAAGCATCAGTGTTTGTATATGAATAATCATATACATGTAGATGTTTATAAAAAAAATAAAAAAAGGTGTGCTGTTTGTATGTGTGCTCCACCAGACTACTTAGATGCTAAACCAAAAACATGCAATATATCCAGACTACTTAGATGCTACACCAAAACATGCAATATATCTACTAAAGCAAGCATGCACTAACTATATATAAGTTAAGAGTAAAGAATAATGTAAGGCGCTGAAAAAGAAGACATAACAAATTAGTATATTAATACCCAAGAAGAAGCTGAAAGAGAAAACAACTGATTAGTATATTAATACACTATTATGACAGAGTGTTGGGTGGTTTGCAGGCCTCAGAACAACACTCTGCCGGAAAGACAGTAGGTAGGATGCACTTTGTTGGATGGTTTGCGGGCCTTAGAACAGCAAAGTGCAGGGATTGGGTTTTGGAAGGTAAGATTGAGGAAGGGTGAAGCGGTGCTGACGACCTCAGCGGTATTCTCGAGAAGACTCAAACATAAGGTGGCTTTTCAACAGACTGTTGGGTGGTTTTCGGGCCTCAGAACAACAATCTGTTGAGGATAGACAGTAAGGAAGGATAAGCCATTTGAGCCGGTTTGGTGTCCGTAAACAAATAACTTAAGGAAAAAGTCATTGAGCCGGTTTGGTGTCCGTAAACAAATGACTTAAGGAAAGGTAATAGGAGATAGATGTCTGAGCCAACTCTGGATTAGCTGCTATCCTGGAGCGAGCTGTGGACGGGCTGCGGTCCTGGGTGGGATGTCTGGGCCAACTCTGGATTAGCAGCTATCCTGGAGCGAGCTGTGGACAGGTTGCGGTCCTGGGTGGGCTTCGCAGGCTGTGAGGAAGAGGGAAGAAGCTGAAAGAGAAAAACAACTTATTAGTATATATTAATACACAATTATGACAAAGTGTTGGGTGGTTTGCAGGCCTCAGAACAACACTCTGTCGGAAAGACAGTAGGTAGGATGCACTTTGTTGGATGGTTTGCGGGCCTTAGAACAGCAAAGTGCAGGGATTGGGTTTTGGAAGGTAAGATTGAGGAAGGGTGAAGCGGTGCTCACGACCCCCAGCGGTATTCTCGAGAAGACTCAAACATAAGATGGTTTTTCAACAGACTGTTGGGTGGTTTTCGGGCCTCAGAACAACAATCTGTTGAGGATAAACAGTAAGCAAGGATAAGCCATTTGAGCCGGTTTGGTGTCCGTAAACAAATAACTTAAGGAAAAAGTCATTGAGCCGGTTTGGTGTCCGTACACAAATAACTTAAGGAAAGGTGATAGGAGAGAGATGTCTGAATCAACTCTGGATTGGCTGCTATCCTGAAGCAAGCTGTGGGCAGGCGGGCAGGCAGAGGTTCTGGAGTGGGCTGCTTAAAGAGGCGCTGATCTAGGAGATGTTGATCTGGCAGTGGAGCTTGAAGAAATGATACCGTCTTCAAGGTGTGCGCGTATATATAGAGCTCGCGAGAGTGGGGGGTCTCTTCTGATTGGTTGTTTGTAAGTAGGTCAAGGTCATTAATCAGTTAAAAATGTTAGGCCCTGAAAAGGGCCGTTTGGGTCCTGAAAAGGACCGTTTGATAGAATGGAAAGAAGGCTTAAGGAAGTAGGGTGTTAGAGGGAGCAAGTCTCCACTCTGATGTCCCCAAGCTGTTGCGAATAATATAGTGTCGCTTATTTAGATGTTCAGGGTTTATCAGTCCACGAGGTAACTTCAGTTTGTAGCGTTTACCACTACATTCCAAGGCTACTTCGCGATCTGAAATACGCTGAACATAGAAATAGCGTTTCCCGGATTTAAGCCGGTTTATTCGCAGCCGCTTGAAGGGAGTTGCCGTTGCTGCAGGAGCCGTTTGCTTCGGCTTGTGTCTCGCACACAATACTCCTCCAAGAGCGCTTGGCTTTCCACATCTCTCACCTTTCTTACCCCCGCGCAGGAACAGGTGCGTGCAAGGAGGTCTTGGAGCTCTGCACGCCTTCTGGCACTCTCTGAAGGCTTTCAGTTTCCTCAAAGGCGGAGTGGGAGGTAGCGGAGACAGAAGAGACAGCGGAGAAAAAAGAGATGCAGTAGCTGGTAGAGGGCGGGCAGTAGTCGAAGGCGAAAGCAGTGGTATTGTGGGAGATGCAGCGGCTGGTAGAGGGTGGGCAGTACTCAAAGGCGAAGGTAGTGGTATTGTAAGAGATGCAGCGGTTGGTAGAGGGCGGGCAGTAGTCGAAGGCGAAGGCAGTGGTATTGTAGCGACGGAGGCAGGAAAAAGTCTCGGTTGAGGCAGACAGATTTTAGTAGGGAAAAGCTGCTTGCGGGATCTTCCCAGCTTTTCTAAGTCTATGTCGGCCGCCTCTAGGGCCTGCTTCAGGATAGACCTCTGCGGACGGCTTCCCAGACGTAGTGGCAGGGTTGGCTTCCTCACGCTGGGGTCCATAGTAGAAGATGGTGTGGTAGATGCTGGTGCTATGGTAGATGCTGGTAAGCGAATGATTCCTGCAGGCTGCGATCCTAGTTTTCTCTATTCAGTGGGGGGCGTGGCTTTGCTGTGATTGGTTGTTGAGTTTTCTCCAATCGGGAAGGTGTAGGTCTTACATAAATACAGACTTGTATCGTTGAAGGAATCATTGTTGTTCTAAGAGATCACTTTGGTGGGTTGGGTTAAAGACTGTGATGCGGATCCAGAGCTGAGAATATCTACAATTCGTAAGAGAGGAGGTCTCGTAAAATCTTATAAAAAGAAGGTACATGTTTTAGCTATAATTCACTTTCGAAAGTAGGTCAAGGACATAATAAAATCAAAAAAAAAAATCGAGTTTAATGTTGTTGAAGATTTCCCTTAATATACCTACTTTGATAGAACTATGTTAAAATGTGACAAAATGATCCTAATTAACAAATACGAGATTTTGGTCAGACCTACTGCAATACCGCAAAGTTCCGCTACTCACGATTCCTAAAACCCCTTTAATACATCTACTATGATAGAACTACGTTTAAGTCTAACAAAATGGTTCTAGTAACCACTACAGCAACTTTTATCCTAAAACTGGATTTTGAACCGACTTGCTCCAGTTCCGTCATTTTACACTACTCACAAACATCAATTTTTTAAAAGTTAAAAAAAAAAAAAAAAAAAAAAAAAAAAAAAAGCCTTTGGCCATTGGGGTTATTCCGTGTGTGTGTGTGTGTGTGTGTGTGTGTGTGTGTGTGTGTGTGTGTGTGTGTGTGTGTGTGTGTGTGTGTGTGTGTGTGTGTGTGTGTGTTTGTGTAATAATATAAAATTAGCTTTATGCACTAGCTACTAAAGCAAGATAAATCAAGCATGCACTAGATAACTAACAGTACAGGAAGCAAGATTAAGCATGCACTACATAACAGTAAAAGGAAGAGGGGAAGAGTTCTGAAAGAGAACACATGTTTCATTAGTAAATACACATAAATAATGACAGGGGTGCCTACTGCCGGGTGGTTTGGAGACCTCAGAACGACAGTAAGCAAGGATAAGCCATTTGAGCCGGTTTGGTGTCCGTAAACAAATGACTTAAGGAACGGTAATAGGAGATAGATGTTTGAGCCGGGGTGCCTACTGCCGGGTGGTTTGGAGACCTCAGAACGACAGTAAGCAAGGATAAGCCATTTGAGCCGGTTTGGTGTCCGTAAACAAATGACTTAAGGAACGGTAATAGGAGATAGATGTTTGAGCCAACTCTGGATTGGCTGCTATCCCGGGAGCGGACTGGAGTAGGCTGCTGTCCTTGGCCGAGCTGCTTGAAGAGGTCGGAGGCTTGCTAGAGCTATCTGCGGAGGCTGGGGTGGCTGGAGCTGCGTAGCACCGATGACCTGCTCCGGCAACGGAGCTTGAAGATGTGATGTTTGCTGTCCCTGTGTACAGGCTTGTAGGAGTGGGGAGCGTGTGAACGCGCGAGGCTCCCACCTGAGTTGAATGTCCGGTCAAGATGTCCAGACATCGGTTAAGGATGGCTCGTATTGTTTACACTCTGCAATAACACTTGTTGAGGATGGCTCGTATTGTTTATGCTCTGCAAACTTTATCTTTGAATAAGATTGTGCTCCTATGTTCAGCTTAAAGTTGTCGTATTGGTTTAGTACTATCATTTTTCCTATATTTAACCATAGTTCTATAACAGTAGGTGTAATAAAGGGTTTCTACAACACCGTTCGGGCAAAATGTTGTGATTATTTAGGTTTTTGCCTTTTGTTTTCTTACATTACCTATCACTCTTTAGGCTTCTATTTAAAATTGTTGTTTGTGAGTAGTGTAAAAATGAGGGTTTAAGAACAAGTATAATCAAAAACCCGTGTTAAGATAAAAGTTGTAGTATTTGTTTAGCACTATTATATTGCTATATTTTAACCATCGTTCTATAACAGTAGGTGTAATAAAGGGTTTCTACAACACCGTTCGGGAAAAATGTCGTGATTATTTAGGATTTTGCCTTTTGTTTTCTTACATTACGTATCACTCTTTAGGCTTCTATTTAAAATTGTTGTTTGTGAGTAGTGTAAAAGTGAGGGTTTAAGAACAAGTTGAATCAAAAACCCGTGTTAAGTTAAAAGTTGTAGTATTTGTTTAGCACTATCATATTGCTATATTTTAACCATCGTTCTATAACAGTAGGTGTATTAAAGGGGTTCGGTAACATCGTTAGGAAAAAACTTGGTGAACTTTTTAGGTTTTACCTCTTACATTACGTTTCACACTTTAGCTCTGTATTTACTCGTAGATTTCTGTTTGTGAGTAGTGTAAAAATGAAGGTTTTAAATTAAGTTGGATCGAAATCCCGCGTTAAGACTGATGTTGAAGCATTTATAGTCTATATGACGGGGATTTTAGACTTTAGACGAAATTTACCACGCTAGGAGGATTCATGCAACCCCCACCACATGATGTTACCCCCACCATGAATTTCCTCTTATATATTACAGTTCGCTGCTTTCTAACATCACTTGCACGCCAGCAGTCGAAGCAATCACATTCAATATGAACACAAATATGGAGCTGGTGTTGCTTAACGTCAGGTTGGCAAAATCTTCTTGGAGTTCTGAGGCGCTGGAAAAGTTGAACGCTATGGGTGCAATAGCGCAGAGTATTGAGAGTACTAAGTTTCGAATGAATTGTACTGAATCCAAAGTTACAAAGTACGGTCAACATTTCACTCACTGCATGTGGTCGAACCCTGAGGCAACTTTCGGGCCTATTTATTGCATTTGTAGCGATGTGTTACATCGCGAAGACGACTTCCTTAAGTTACTAGACTGCATCGGAGCTGACGAGTGTGGGGAGGAGTTGTACAATGCAGTACTGAGGCAGATGATGGGGAGTGAAGAAGTTGCAAGCTCTACAGCGGACTTCGGGCCGATGTACTCAAAGACGACTCAGACAAGGAGAACACATCACCCAGATCCTGAGCCAGCACTAAGTAGTTTATTACTGTAGGTTTAGTCTGTAAGATGTACATATTGTAAAAATTTGTAATATTTTAAATAAAGTAAAAGAAAAAGGCTTCTTGGACAGAACAGTCGTTCTGTCCAAGAAGCCTTTTTCAAAAAACACACAAATGACCTTGACCCACAAATTATCCCTGTGACGTACTAACCTACGTCACCATGACGTCATTGTGACGTCACCGTGACGTCACAAAACTCACCTGTCAAACCATTTGATTTATGTGAGCCAGCACCGGCAAATTACACTACTCTTTTACTTAACAAGAACTACTTTGCGAAGAATAATTCAGAGAAACTTAGGCGTACATATTTTTAATCTTATAACTGTAAAAGAAATTAAATTGGCCATTAAATTTGTATTTAAACTTACAATTCAGGTATCGTATCTACCTTATACCTTCAGGTACTGTGTCTACCTTATACCTTCAGGTACCGTGTCTACCTTATACCACAGAATATTCTGTGCTTATACCTTCAGGTACTGTGTCTACCTTATACCTTCAAGGAATGTGTCTACCTTATACATTCAGGTACTGTGTATACCTTATACCTTCAGGTACTGTATCTACCTTATACCTTCAGGTACCGTGTCTACCTTATACCTTCAGGTACTGTGTCTACCTTATACATTCAGGTACTGTGAATACCTTATACCTTCAGGTACTGTGACTACCTTATACCTTCAAGGAATGTGTCTACCTTATACATTCAGGTACTGTGTATACCTTATACCTTCAGGTACTGTATCTACCTTATACCTTCAGGCACTGTGTCTACCTTATACCTCATACCTTCAGGTACCGTGTCTACCTTCTACCTTATACCTTTAGGTACCGTGCCTACCTTATATCTTATACCTTCAGGCAGTGTCTACCTTATACCTTCAGATACCGTGTCTACCTTATACCTTCAGGTACTGTGTCTACCTTATACCCCTAGGTACCGTGTCTACCTTATACCTTCAGGTACCGTGTCTACCTTATACCCCTAGGTACCGTGTCTACCTTCTACCTTATACCTTTAGGTACCGTGCCTACCTTATATCTTATACCTTCAGGCAGTGTCTACCTTATACCTTCAGGTACCGTGTCTACCTTATACCTTCAGGTACCGTGTCTACCTTATACCTTCAGGTACCGTGTCTACCTTATACCTTCAGGTACTGTGTCTACCTTACATCACAAATTTAGGCTATCTTTTTAATCTTTTTTGAATCGTTGTGCATTTGGTTTTTTGCGAATCTTTTGATTATATTCCTAAAATACTCTATTAAATATTTTTCTTTGAATAATAAAGTTTATAGAATTGGTAATAAAAGTAATGAACCTTGCAGATGGGAAAAGTACTGAATGGATATTCACTTTACCCTGTCAGAGACTGATTACAAATATTTAACTATAAACGAATATTCATAATAATACTTTAAGTCTTATTTAAAAGTGTATACATTCAATAATATAACCACTAACTATTTATGTACACACAATATGTATTTTATGAGATACAGTACTACCAATTCTCTAACTGGCCTACCATTGTAAATTAATAAATATCTAGAATTAGTATACTCATATTTTGATTTCAACGAATATTATTCAATTTAACTGTACGATTTCAGTACATGTTATTTTTTTTTTAGTTTAAAAGTTAACTGAGGTTTTTCGCTTTACATATATTTTCCCGTGATATATTTACGCAAATTTGCAAATAAATTATCTGGGTTGCATTAAAATTTTACTTTTAAGCATTAATAAATTTAACATACCAAAACAAATGTAAAATTATGTACACAATTCGGCCATTATTTTCCAAAAATATAAAAAAGTGTCAAACGTGCTTAATTTTTATACTAATATAATTTTTTTTAATAAAAAGAACCCGTTTTGAGCATGGTCGATTGAACTGTTCATGAAGTATGTCTAATAATTTGTTGTTTTCATTAGATTGCTTGGTAAGCAAATCAATAATTGATTTGTTTATTTTGGCAACATTCACATGACAAGTATTTTTTCTAAACAAGTTCGTGTACTGAATTCAAACGTTAATTTTATTAGTTGTTGTACTGTACAAACGTATAATAATTGTTTAAATTATTTTATTTTACACTAGTTGGTAACGATTAAAAAATTGATCCATATCTCATTTGTATAAATGTTTTGAAACTCTCTACCCTTGAAATGAAAAAGTTAAACAGAACCAATTTAGTCTTGGCTCGGGGGAGGGGTCAATAAATATCCTTCGGGATAGTGTCGAGTGGCCTTGACGGTTCTTGAAGGCAGAGTTTCTTACATGACCTCCAACATGTTACAGGGGTGAAGATTACGACGTTAAGCACCAGGGGGTGGTGGCGGAAAACGAAGAGATTCTCAGCTTCCCCAACGACATCAAAGTGGACAAGGCAGGGAACCTGTGGGTCCTGAACACTCCGCTGCCCCGCCTCGTCTTCGGCTCCCTTGACTCCAAGGTAGTGAACTTCCGGCTGTTGTCAGCCCCCGTGCGCCAGGCCGTCAAGGGAACAGTCTGTGATGAGATGTAGTACTATGTTGTTGCGGAAATATAAACGTAAAAAATTAATCAAAATATCTTTTAGTAGTTTGCACTATTTATATGTCCACGAGTATATATAGGGAGCATAAGTACTGCGTGCCTTTCTGTATGCATACATAAAACATCACTGTTCATTTATTTATTCAACATGTATTCATTTAATGTATCAAATTGCGTAGATAAATATGTTATATTTATTAGATTGTATGCAATAAATTCTTATAGATAGTCTATATAGTATTTTATTGTTTATGTATGAAGACCCCTTCCTGCTGTAATTGAATTATGAAGTGATTGCTGGGGAAATAAAATTCATTTTGACACCTCTGGCTGGACATTCACAAATACAAGAGGGGCTTGTTTGAAGAGTCATTTTGACACTTTATCGTCGTACTATTTATACCACTTCGGGTCGACACTCAAAAATACGGGAGGGACTTGTTGAACGAGTCATTTTGACACTTTATCATCGTCCTATTTATACCACTTTGGGTCGTCACACAAAAATATAGGAGGGTCTTGTTGAACGAGTCATTTCGACACTTTATCATCGTCCTATTTATACCACTTTGGTTCGACACACAAAATATAGGAGGGGCTTGTTGAACGAGTCATTTTGACACTTTATCATCGTCCTATTTATACCACTTTGGGTCGTCACACAAAAATATAGGAGGGTCTTGTTGAACGAGTCATTTTGTCACTTTATCATCGTCCTATTTATACCACTTTGGTTCGACACACAAAAATATAGGAGGGGCTTGTTGAACGAGTCATTTTGTCACTTTATCATCGTCCTATTTATACCACTTTGGTTCGACACACAAAAATATAGGAGGGGCTTGTTGAACGAGTCATTTTGACACTTTATCATCGTCCTATTTATACCACTTTGGGTCGTCACACAAAAATATAGGAGGGTCTTGTTGAACGAGTCATTTTGTCACTTTATCATCGTCCTATTTATACCACTTTGGTTCGACACACAAAAATATAGGAGGGGCTTGTTGAACGAGTCATTTTGACACTTTATCATCGTCCTATTTATACCACTTTGGGTCATCACACAAAAATGTAGGAGGGGCTTGTTGAAGGAGTCATTTTGACACTTCATCATCCTTCTATTCATACCGCTCTGGCTTGACCCTCAACAAACCAAACCTGAACCCTTTCTGTTATACGTTCTGTGTTTGTTTCTACGGTGATCCCACTATCTGTTGGATATTTATCACAATACCAGCAAACTTATGACTAAAATAATTAATATCTCTATAATTTATTTTTTAAATGTATTTATCCTTTTCCACATTTAAAAAATAACTAATCTAAAAGTGTAAGGTACAACATAAAAAATGATTATATCGTTTCAAAATGAGTCTTTATAGCGTTCCTTTATATTATTTAATAATTCTAGACTACCTTCTATTAGATGACAAGTTGAACTTCATGGTTAGTAACTAAATTGCACAACACATAAGATAAAATTGTCTATAAGTAAACCATATATATTCCATTATATTAATATGAATTGTTTCTGCTTTAATCACGTTCATTCATAATTATATTGTATTCCTGTGGATAACACTTTTTGTTTTGAACCAAAATAATAAGTAATTATTAGAAAATTGTTACTTTTTCCTGATAAAGGTGAATACTAATTAGTGAATAAATCGAAGGAGTTTCTTGTACTTTAAGAAAGAGGGCATATTTAAAAATTGCATTGTACACTCATAATTCAATGTACAAGACATTGAATTATTGTCTTGTAATTCCATGAACGCTGGTTTGATACTTTATTTAAATGTATTTATTTAACAATAATTACGTAAAAAAATTGTCAAGTTTATTTTTCCTATCTAATTGATGGAAATAATTTCTAGTTTTAATGAAACCTATTTTTAATGTATATTACAAACAATTAACTTTATTTTGAATGTTTTCAGTTACCTTACTATAAACAACAGTTTTATAAAATAACATCATCATTATTGACGCTGTAAATCATAAAGTAAGTACAACCTTGAAGGGGTCCCTCTGGTCTCAATGCCAAACTCGATTTATTTAGGTGCACTAAAACACACTCCCTTATCTAACATTCCATCGAATGCTATCAATAGTCAAATATATTTAAGGATTTCATGAAAATGGAACTACTTTGATTTGAAATTACATTTAGATATCTTAAGAGGGCACTTGAGGCGCAATCATGTTGGGTGGTAGTCAAGGTCCGGGTGTTGTGCATGAGAGACAACTGAGTATCAAGCTTATCAGACAAATGCTGCGTGCTTTGATTTCACGTAACGCTATAGGTCCCTTGGCTTACCTTGGCTATTGGCTTTTGGTTCTTACAAAGGAACAGTCGACGTTAGGAACTCGATCATCTACACTCATTCATCCCTCATGATCGCCTAAATCTACGATTAGCGACTAAATAATGAATAATAAGATGGCATTCTTGGCCCCAACTCCTTAATATATCAAATTTATCCAATTTGTTAGATTGAAGTTCTCAGATTTATCGAAATTAAGTAAACTATAGTTCAATTTGTATAATGGTAGGCTCAGGCTCCGGAAGTGGGGGTAGGCAAGGGGCGAGGAAGTATCATTGTAAAGGGCGTCTTACAAACATTCACTCAAATTAGGTCACTTGATGCAGGAATGACTCGTCATGCTGCATTAATTGGTTTGGGTTAGTAGTGCATGGCCGAGTCTACGGTTATAACAACTGTACTATAGCGTAAAGTTAAAGTTAAAAGTTAAAGTTAAGTTAAGTTAAGTTAAGTTAAGTTAAAGTTAAATATTTAGTAAATTTAAAAAAACTAAATTTCTTCTATGGATATAAATAAAAGATCTAAAAACATGTTTAATATCATGGCCAGTATATTTCTACAATCTCAGCTATGCTGGCCTGCGTGCCCGCCACTAGTACGACGGCCCACGCAACCATCAGCAGGTAGTTCTTGGCCAGGCGCCACCTGAAGACACCCAAGTGTTGAGGTTCGTCCCAGAAGGTGATTATCTCTAGGATGGCGGGGAAACACATGCCTAAGGTGGAGAAACAGACGGTGCCGACTAGACCGATGAAGGGCTCTAGGTTGGGAAGGGCAGTGGCCAGCAAAACTGAAAAAAACCATCAACACCACGGTTTCTCTATTATACTATATAGATGACAGTTTTTGCTTTGCCTATTCAATTCTGGATTATGTTTACTTTCTTCTATGTAATGTCTACTAAATCCTATTACCCTAGACTTTATGTGTGATTTATTTACAATTCTTAATAGATTCTCTGTAGGAATATTTTTAAGACAAACCTATTCATTTATATTTTATCCTATTAATTTCCCTTTTATGCCTATACATTTTAGTATGCTATGACCAATGATTTATAAAGTATCTTATCTAGTTCTCTGTGATGTGCATATTCATTTTTATCTAATTTATTTTCTCTTTATAATAACCATTTCTTTCTATTATATGCCATTTCATTTGTGTGTTAATTTACTATTTCTATGCAATAATCTTTCATTTCTATGCCATCTCATTCTTTCTATGATATGCTAAAGGCGAGTGTCACTACTAGATTATTCAATGTCTACTAATTTAATTAATTAACCTTTGACGTTTTAAGTCAGTTAGCTGATTTCTATGATAAAATTCGAATTGTATAAGAATTCGCACTAAGGTTTCAAGTTCCGATAATTTTAAGATTTAGTTAATTAGCCTCTCAGTTAATCAATAGTTATATTTGATATGGCTATTTTTGTTTATTTGTTGTTCTATATCATATTTAATTTAGTTAATATAGTTTTGTATAATAACTTGTGAAAACACACAAAACGCAAAACATTCTACAAGCTACAAACCACTTTTAAAGTCTACGGTTTTCTCTATGTTTGGCTCAACGTACATCCAGATTCTCTCACTGACCATGGTGTACAAGCCACAAATTATTCCCAAAGTCTAAGGCCTACGCTGTGTTTGCACACATTACTTACTTGTGCCTAGGATCAGGATGATTCTCATAATGTAATAGTTGCGGGTCTTGTGGTCCTTACTGACTCTGGGCTCAACGTACAGTACATCCAGATTCTCTCACTGACCATGGTGTACAAGCCACAAATTATTCCCGAAGTCTAAGGCCTACGCTGTGTTTGCACACATTACTTACTTGTGCCTAGGATCAGGATGATTCTCATAATGTAATAGTTGCGGGTCTTGTGGTCCTTACTGACTCTGGGCTCAACGTACTTCCAGACACTCTCACTCACCACGCAGAACAACAAGGGGTAGGAGCAGACCACGTTGAGGGCCACTAGTATCTTGACCATCTCTCCGAAACTATGCAGATAAAACAGCATTAGTAAGTCTTAATTTGAAGCTAAATTAACTTCGTAACTAGAAAGTTATGTGAATAAACATTTGTTCAAAATACCTCGTACTTTTGAAAGTGTATTTAATTTTTTTTTTTTTTTTTAAGACGCTGATCTTAGAAATATGACCTAATATGCATGTAAAATGAGTGTGACGAGTGTGTATGAGCGAATGTAGTCTTCCTAACAAACTAAGGCCCGCTATTTCGTAAAATTTCCTTTTTTTAGTAGCCCATTGAATAATGAATAGCCGGTGGTTACCTGCTGATTCATTTCAAAATATTTTAGACTGTGATTGAACTGAGCCAAGGGCGTGTATAAAGGGTGGCTCATGGCGCTGGAGACCCCCCCCCCCGAAATTGTACAAAAAAAAGGAAAAATACTAGACACACGATCATTCTCATTATTTTCCGCAAGTGGGCTGTCATAATATCATGTAAATTATCAGTTTAAAGGTTATTTGTACAATTTTCATTGATATACTAAATAAATAACATTTAACAAGAAATGTCAGTTTTTTTTTTTATTCAGTAGCTGGAATGATTTTACATAAGTACATGGATAGACAATACCAGTGAGACTAAAGACACTCGGTCTGGCCAATCGACGAACTGACGATATTTTTATTTTCAGGTCACGTGACACACGCAAATGCTTTGACGGGTGTCTTTCACAAGATGACCTCAGTTGCAGTTTAGATATGGATCAATAAAGACGTATTTTATTTCCAGCGCTTTATTTGCTTCGTGTCATACGTAAAATAGAAAGCAACAGAAGTGTATGGACTCATCCGATTCTCCAGAAAACGCAACAGAAGTGTATGGGCTCATCCGATTCTCCAGAAAACGCAACAGAAGTGTATGGGCTCATCCGATTCTCCAGAAAACGCAACAGAAGTGTATGGGCTCATCCGATTCTCCAGAAAACACAACAGAAGTGTATGGGCTCATCCGATTCTCCAGAAAACACAACAGAAGTGTATGGGTTCATCCGATTCTCCAGAAAACGCAACAGAAGTGTATGGGCTCATCCGATTCTCCAGAAAACGCAACAGAAGTGTATGGGCTCATCCGATTCTCCAGAAAACACAACAGAAGTGTATGGGTTCATCCGATTCTCCAGAAAACGCAACAGAAGTGTATGGGCTCATCCGATTCACCAGAAAACGCAACAGTATTGTATGGGCTCATCCGATTCTCCAGAAAACGCAACAGTATTGTATGGGCTCATCCGATTCTCCAGAAAACGCAACAGAAGTGTATGGGCTCATCCGATTCTCCAGAAAACGCAACAGAAGTGTATGGGCTCATCCGAATCTCCAGAAAATGCAACAGGAGTGTATGGGTTCATCCGATTCTCCAGAAAACGCAACAGAAGTGTATGGGCTCATCCGATTCTCCAGAAAACGCAACAGAAGTGTATGGGTTCATCCGATTCTCCAGAAAACGCAACAGAAGTGTATGGGCTCATCCGATTCTCCAGAAAACGCAACAGAAGTGTATGGGCTCATCCGAATCTCCAGAAAATGCAACAGGAGTGTATGGGTTCATCCGATTCTCCAGAAAACGCAACAGAAGTGTATGGGCTCATCCGATTCTCCAGAAAACGCAACAGAAGTGTATGGGCTCATCCGATTCTCCAGAAAACGCAACAGAAGTGTATGGGCTCATCCGATTCTCCAGAAAACACAACAGAAGTGTATGGGTTCATCCGATTCTCCAGAAAACGCAACAGAAGTGTATGGGCTCATCCGATTCACCAGAAAACGCAACAGTATTGTATGGGCTCATCCGATTCTCCAGAAAACGCAACAGAAGTGTATGGGCTCATCCGATTCTCCAGAAAACGCAACAGAAGTGTATGGGCTCATCCGAATCTCCAGAAAATGCAACAGGAGTGTATGGGTTCATCCGATTCTCCAGAAAACGCAACAGAAGTGTATGGGCTCATCCGATTCTCCAGAAAACGCAACAGAAGTGTATGGGTTCATCCGATTCTCCAGAAAACGCAACAGAAGTGTATGGGCTCATCCGATTCTCCAGAAAACGCAACAGAAGTGTATGGGCTCATCCGAATCTCCAGAAAATGCAACAGGAGTGTATGGGTTCATCCGATTCTCCAGAAAACGCAACAGAAGTGTATGGGCTCATCCGATTCTCCAGAAAACGCAACAGAAGTGTATCGGCTCATCCAATTCTCTAGAAAAGGCATTTACCTTGGGCGTTCAATACTTTTTTTTTGTGACCTAAGAGAAAAAAAGAGTTTTGTTTCATTGCTTTAGAATGCCAATTTCCACTCTCGCTGAGCTACTCGCAAAAATTAACATCTTAGCATCTTAGGGAAACACAAACATGAGGAACGGTGTTTAATAAGAATAAGTGCTATCAGTGACCTTTACGGTAAGAATAAAACATAGTTTATAAAAATAGTTATTTACTGATGATTGTAAGTAATTAAACAAAATGTAAACTATACACACTAAAAAGTAGCATGCATGAAGTCTAGGTTTAAATAACTGTAGCATGCAGAAGTCTATGTTTAAATAACTGTAGCATGCAGAAGTCTAGGTTTAAATAACTGTAGCATGCAGAAGTCTAGGTTTAAATAACTGTAGCATGCAGAAGTCTAGGTTTAAATAACTGTAGCATGCAGAAGTCTAGGTTTAAATAACTGTAGCATGCAGAAGTCTAGGTTTAAATAACTGTAGCATGCAGAAGTCTAGGTTTAAATAACTGTAGCATGCAGAAGTCTAGGTTTAAATAACTGTAGCATGCAGAAGTCTAGGTTTAAATAACTGTAGCATGCAGAAGTCTAGGTTTAAATAGCTGTAGCATGCAGAAGTCTAGGTTTAAATAACTAAGTGTTTTGGTTTTATAACAATTTTATTTGTTCGTTTGAATTATTAGGATAATGGTGATGAGATCAAACGTAACTAAGCAACATGTTAAACTTAAAGTTCTGTAATTGTTATTAATATTTCAAAATAGATTATAATAAGAATATAAAAAAAATAAAAGTAACGTTTGGAAAAGTATTTCAACTATACATAAAAACGTGAATAATTGCTGTTTCATTTCAAAACAGTGAATTAGAGAACGGTTGTACACAATTTCTTCCCTTGGTTGATTTAACATTTACCACTGATGATGGATCGGCCGGGCAAACACCCGTTCGTGTTTCATGTATCCTGACTAATTTCTCACCATGTACGTCTACTTAGTCCGGATCTCGAATTATGTCGGACGGGCGATCGCCCAGACCGCGTGTCCGTAAGTAGCCAAGAGGCTCGACGGTTCCAATCTGGACACCAGCCTGATCACATGATCGGTGACAGGGCAGCGCCATGCAACAGACCAAACTTGTTTAAAATGTGTGTAGCCTACGTAGGGGCAGAAATTATGTGTTCCCGATTTTAGAGGTTGTTTACTTGGAAACTAAGAAACCTATGAAAATTCAAATATATAGTATAATTATTTTCCTCGATGTTTGTTATTCATATATGCATTATTAAATTGACCAATTAATAATGCATTATGAATTACTGCATTTACTTACGCATATGAAAGTAATGTGTCATAACAAAAATTTCATAAGGGTTATAACGTGACCGAGTAATTAATTATTTTACCTCTAAAAGCTAAGAAAAGGTTGTTTCAGGAAATTGATAACAACGTTTTTTCTTGAAAAGTTAAAAATCTGAAATTTATAAAACGTTCCTGTAAACCAAATATTAAAGCATATATAACAGTGTAAAATTAATGCACAGTGAAAACTAGTTAAAATGTCGGTACTTTTTTGTTCCGACTAGGATAAAAATTATTAAAACTTATAATAACATTTGAAAATTCATATTTCATGTCGTAAAATTAAAAGGAAAACAATGGCCATTTTATCTGTCATAGATCTCTTAGTTTCTTAGTAAACAACCTTCAAAAGTCCCGCGCACACTACGGCGGGGGGCAACGGACTTCCGCACTTCAAGAGCAAATGGCCTTAATATGTCGAGAACTGTGATTCGGCTGCAATGGATAGTGAGGACGAGAGTTTTAATATTTGCTACAAAAAAGGACTAAATATTTCAAAACTGTTAACAATAATAAATTCATCTCAGCCCCTGCAGCATATTGAGAAAAAAATAATTTGAATATCATGATGTTTTTGAAATACTCTGTATTTGTTCAATTCTATGACATGCCAACTAATGGACTAATAAACACTTTTATGTGACGAAATAGAAGTGTCTTTGTGTAATTTGTAGTACTTGTTCCACTTTAAAAAGTTAATAATTTTTTCATTTGACTATTATACTGACATGTTGATTCAGGAATCCTCCTGACTATTCCCACACAATATCACGCCGCACACTATTGAAGTACTCCGGGTGACACAGGTTGTACAATTCAGGGTAGTTTTCAACCAGAGCAATCAGCTTCGCGACATCCATCTTCAATGAGAACACAAGCAAATCTATGTTCAAACTCTGTGATTTCAAAACGTCCAGGGATGTCCACTGCCGCCCGCTGGCGGTGCTTCTTACCCACCGAAACGGGCGGGACCGGCAGCACTATGGCAGGTGGTACGGCATTTTGCCCTGAAGATATCTCTTACGAACATTTTGAAAAAGTGTGGATGGTGGGTCCCACTGTTGTGGGCGCACCCCAATTTTATTCAATGCTTTTAACATTTGAAAAATGCTATGCCACCCACCGTAGCGCCGCCGGTCCCGCTGTAGAGCCACCGGTCCCGCCGTAGTGCAGCCGGTCCCGCCGTAGAGCCGCCGGTCCCACCATAGTGCCACCGGTCCCACCGTAGAGCCGCCGGTCCCACCGTAGTGCCGCCGGTCCCACCGTAGTGCCGCGTCACCCTAGTGCCCGGTCCCCCCGTGAGCCCCGTAAAACCCTAGGGGCCCCCCC
>JAQJVL010001152.1:0-244935 GCA_035578905.1 Stictocephala bisonia
ACCAACTGCT
Organism: Stictocephala bisonia; assembly: GCA_035578905.1. Taxonomy (NCBI): domain Eukaryota; kingdom Metazoa; phylum Arthropoda; class Insecta; order Hemiptera; family Membracidae; genus Stictocephala; species Stictocephala bisonia. The sequence continues at coordinate 11 of JAQJVL010001152.1, forward strand.
ACTCAATTTATCCAAAACTAATTTTATAAACTTTAATGCTAAATCAAATAACTCAGTCTTGCCAACGATTCATTTTGAAAATATGGAATTACAAAAAGTAGATAACACAAAATTTCTTGGATTGCATATAGACAGCAATTTAACCTGGGATTATCATATTGATCATGTGGCAAACAAAATCTCTTCAGGCTTATTTGCACTTTACCGACTGTCAAAGTTTTGTAAGATTGAATCTCTAAAACTTGTTTATTTGGCTCATATTCATTCACACTTAGCTTTTGGGATAAGTATTTATGGAGGAACCTCAAAAAACAACATGGATAGACTACTGATTTTACAGAAACGAGCTATCCGCATCATGTTAAAATTGAATTGGCAGGTATCAACAAAACATAAATTTGTAGAACTGAATATATTGACTGTTTATAGTTATTATATTTACCAATGTATATTGTATACAGTTCTAAATCAATCAAACCTGATCTCACTGGTAGGGGATTTCCATAATTACAACACAAGAAATAGGAGCAATTTTTCCATACCGGCCCACAGATTAAAATTTTTTGAAAAAAAAACCATCTTATCTAGGTATTAAATGTTATAATTTACTTCCATCAGCACTTAAAACTATAACAAATTATTCAAGTTTTAAAAATAATTTAAAACATTACTTTTTATCCAAACCTTTGTATTCAATTAGTGAATTTTTAAACTGAAATGTGTAACCTAATTAAAAGTTATCAGCACATTTTTTAGTACACAGTAAATAGGTATTTTGAAATGTATTAATTTTGACTTTTTTATGCTTTATATTTAGACCTAGAATCTGTAATGTATTGACATAACTTATTATAATAATGTTTAGGTAATTGATTATAATAATGTTAATTTTAGTACTTAGCATTAAAACTGACGCCATTCCTTGTATCTTTGTATGCAAAATATGAATAAAGTTATTTTTCATTTCATTTCATTTCATTTCATTTCATTTCATATATAGACTAACCTTTTTTCTTGACTCTTTCATATCTGACCAGGTCATCCTCTATTATTGCTGCCTCATGGCGAGTCTCAGGAACCATGGCAGTGGATGTGAAACTTGCTGCCACAGTGCCTGTAGAGTAATGAGCCTAGAATCACAAAGGTAATTTTAGTAAGTCTAAATAGTAACAACAATTTAATGGATACTGCTGAATAGGTACTGTTATATTTCTTGAATCAGTTAAATTATACTTTAAGTATTAAATAATGTTCAGCAATTAATCGCAAAATTAAATAAATTAAATACGTATTCCTATAAAATCAAAACCTACACTAAAATTAATACTATAATCTTCAGCGGCAAATTCATACACCAATTTTTGTGTAGCTGTTTCAATTGTAAAGTTATGTCAAACAATATTTTGTATAGTTTAATTAATTTTAAGAATCACAAAAACTGACTTCAAAAGTTATGTCTTTATCTTTTTATGTTAATTCCAACCTATTGTCTTTACATAATGTTTTATAGTCGATATCTGGTTTTGTTTGGCACAACTAGTAGTCAGACATTACTTGGCTACCTGTAATTATTTAAATTCTGAATTATTCTAACTGGAGAGTCGGTGCCAAACTAGTGCCATCATAACCAAATGCTAGTATTTAGTATTTAAGATTTGTTTGACTTGACTTGACTAGGCACGGTATTTTTTTTAATGGTTATTATTATTTTGTTTTTTACAGCTTACCTACTCTTCTCGAGTCACAAACAAACACAATACTTCATTAGTATAAAAGCTCTTGACAACGCCAGGTGTTACTCCCTCCCTTAATGTAGATTTAAATTAAAACATCTTTAAGTATATAAAATGACAAAAGTATGAAATAACCTTAGCCCTTAATAGGTTGTATCAAGTATTTGTACACATTAGATCACTGGTTTACAAAAGTATGAAATAACCTTAGTCCTTAATAGGTTGCATCAAGTATTTGTACACATTAGATCACTGGTTTACAAAAGTATGAAATAACCTTAGCCCTTAATAGGTTGCATCAAGTATTTGTACACATTAGATCACTGGTTTACAAAAGTATGAAATAACCTTAGCCCTTAATAGGTTGCATCAAGTATTTGTACACATTAGATCACTGGTTTACAAAAGTATGAAATAACCTTAGCCCTTAATAGGTTGCATCAAGTATTTGTACACATTAGATCACTGGTTTACAAAAGTATGAAATAACCTTAGCCCTTAATAGGTTGCATCAAGTATTTGTACACATTAGATCACTGGTTTACAAAAGTATGAAATAACCTTAGCCCTTAATAGGTTGCATCAAGTATTTGTACACATTAGATCACTGGTTTACAAAGACTGTAACTTACTAATGTACTGGTAATAAATATTAATTCAATACAGAACTTTATATACTGCAGGAACATAATAAACCAATAAAACATGTCAATTATGCATGACATTTAATAAAATACAACTTGTATCTTTATAGAGCATGCCATTCACAACATGGTTTATGGAGCAGAAACAAGGTGGCATGGAGTACAAGGACCGTGTTTATTTCATTTCCTTAAAACTTTGTCTATAAATTTCAAAGTACTTTATAATAAACGAGGTCTGCTATAGAACAGTAGAAATACCTATGGTATACATAGAATTTAGCAAATAATTTTTTAATTATTATAATAATTAAAAAATTACATTATTTTTACTAACTCTTCAGGTCATGTGGTGTACAAATGAACACAACAAAAATAAAATATTTCCTTACCAGTACTTTAACGGAATTAGCTGTAAATTAATGTGGTTGTATATAATAGAGGAGGAAGTGCTTGAAGAAGGTGGCTGTGGTGTTTAGATTTTTTTGTAATTCCTAAATGCAGTTCTTCTGTAGTTAGGAATTACAATGACTCATTAAGGGTTGAACAACTATACACTTATAAACTGATATTTATTTTATAAGAAATTCTCGTCTTCTTGCAAACAATTACAAAAATAAATAACTGAAATAAAAAAAATTACAATATTATGAATCAACAATTTACAACAAAATAACTTCAACTACATCAACTTACAGCATTGAATTTATCAGCAAATTTTTTTTCCACTTGTTTAATCTCGGGTGCTTTGTATTCTCGATTGAGTTCATCTAATATATCTCTTGTCTCTTTAGAAACAGTTTTAAGTCGTGCTTCAGGATTGCCCTTTGCTTCAGTCTCCTCTAAAAAATATTTAATTAATTATGAAAATACAGTTTCAACAAAATAATAAATGTAAGTTAAAGATTGCTTAGTTGAGAAGAAAATATCTTATTCTTGTGACAACTGTAGCATTAACCCTCCAACTGACGATTAAATCACTTTTCAGTGAAACGGTGATTTTAGGTGTTATGCAAGGTTAGCTTTAAAATTTTCAAAAAATACAAAAACCGTTAAAATGCCATGTATTATACATCAAACTGTTCACAAAATATGCTTTATACAGTAATAGAAAATCTAGAAACACACCAGTAATTTAAAAAAACCAGGCTTCATAAAAGTTAGACTGACATTTTTTTGTTTTTTTGTTTTCTACATTTCAGTACTATGAATAGCCATACAATACAGGTAAATGAAATATCTGAGATATACAAAATGTTCCAAATTTTATTATGTATAAAACCGGATCACACACTTGTATTTTTAGAAAAACAAAAAAATTAAAAAGTTGAAAACCAAACATACTAACCTAAGTAAACAATTGTCCAATTTTGTACAAAATGTATTTACACATTGCTTGAGGAAAAATATGGCCATAAATGTTACCTCTGGCACAAGTAATAAGGGAAACAAACACTAAATAGGTAATAGAGTTACAAAACTGCAAAGTAAAAAAGATTATTATGATATATTTACATATTTGCAAAAGACTACAAATCTTCAATGTTGTTAGGAATGTCACCTTTTACTAATGTTACTAACTATCATCTAAACAACGTCTAATAGCACTAAACCTACTAAGTTCGCTCATGATAAAAGCCCTAAACAATAAAAAACTATAGCTACCATAACCTATAATACGTATTTACAATGAAATAACATATCAAAACAAAACTGCGTTATAAATGAGTAGCCGTATCAGTTCACTAGCGACTGCGCTCAGCAAATATAAATAGCTGATTATATTTCTCTCACACCAGTCCACAGCCTATGAATAGTGCTTCAAATAGACTAGTGGAAATAGAAATCTATCATCTTCATTACTGTTCAAAGTATGCGGTTTATGCACATTAAGTTTTGCCGTAATTACAAAAAATCGAATGTATCGGACAGTGCAATAGCATCAGTTAGAGGTTTAAGTATTCTATTTTACGAAATATAATGAAGCTTTACCCATCCACATGATATAATTTGTTAACAATTTGTACTTGTTAAGTGATTGAGTTGTTTTTTAAAACTCATTCTTTGGGGTTATCTAGCCTGATAACCAGTAAAGGATACAGTCAAGCTTTTAACTAAACGATAGTGCAGTTTATTGCCTATCTCTATTGTATTGGCTGAATTTTAAATTCTGAGAAGTACATTTTTAGATTCTTACCAAAAGTTGCACTGCTGTGTATGTTGTTTAGGACTGAAAAGACTCACAAGAGAGTGTTTTCTTCAATCATTTAACTAAACAGCAGAAAAGATTTTTACACTTCACATAGTTGTATTTAATGAACTCTCTTATATTAGCTTATTTTAATTAATTATTTTTTAGGATAATAAGGCAATAGGCCAGGAATTAATAACAGTAAAAATATGAAATCAATAGACAATATTTCTTTATTATACAAATTCATGGAGAATAGTACAGGCATCTTAAGGATCACATCAGTATATACGATAATACAGTGTTGAAGTTAGTCAATAATACGAGAAAGTGATACAATACAGTTATTCAGGATATCGGTTTTTGTGTAGTTTCTGTGATCTTGTAGCCATGTCGTCAATTTGTTTTTATGTTGTTTGGGCGATAAGTTTATCAGCAGTTCAGGCAGGTGGTTATAGTACAGAAATCCTTTGTATGTGGGCTTCTTTCCATTAACGCTTTATTTACGTTAATAACGCAGCTTTATCACTATATCAAGGACGTCTCGTCCAATATGCTGATGATACGACACTATGCTTTAGTGGAAAATCTAAGATAAAGTTGCAAGTCCAGATACAAATGGAACTAAATAGCTGTATCAAACACTTTACAGACATTAATTTTAAAATAAATCCCACAAAATCAAATTTCATCAAATTTTGCCTGATATCATCACTTCTTAACTGCAATCCCATAGGTTTTATTAGGAGAAACTGAAGTCGAAGAAGTCCAGTCGTCCAAATTTCTTGAAATACTCCTGAACCAGGAGTTAACTTGGAATAATAACATTGAATATGTTTGTTCCAGGATATCGTCTGGCATTTATGTCCTGAGGACAATTGCCAAATTTTGCCCCAAGTAATGTTGGCTGCATGTTAAGGTCTCATCTACCTTCATCTATTCTACAGAGTGGTACTTTGGGGTAGCTGTACAGGTGCGATTTCTTAAGGGTCTTTAAACTGCATAAAAAAATGATCAGAATCATTTCAAAATTAATGTTTAGAGAATCGTGTAAACCCAAGTTCAAAACATTACAACTGTTGACCCTGCCTTGAATTTACATTCTGGAAACAGTTCTTTATTGTAAAACTAAATCTGCCCTCACACAGGGCATTGTAGTCCACAATTACGCAACTAGAGACAGGGAAAACTACCAATCTGGGCAACACAGAACAGTGGTTTACAAACACTTTCCTTCATGGGTTGGGATTCATTTTATTAACAGTTTACCATCCGAATATAAATTTCTTATGATGTCCCAAGGCACTAAAAGCTATATCCAAGGCATTCTACAGTGTGGGAGAGTTTTTAGCGTATAATTGGAGGTCTGATCAATCTGACACCAGGAATGGACAGGTTGATTGCTACCTGTGCAGGGTGAACACATGAGCGGGAATGGACACATGTGCAGGGTGAGAATGAATGAATAAATGTTGTATGTATGAATGAGTTATTGTTGGAGTTATTGTGTAGCTTAATTTTAAAATAATTAATCTTTAAACATTTTTTAATGTGGTTATTTATTTACTTTGACATTTTTAATACTCAACAACTGATGATGCGATACAATTTCTTGTATTTTTTACATGCAATAAACAATATTCTGGGGCAGGAGATTCGCCAGGCGCTGAATACAACACATTGTACTACTTGTTTCATACATTGTTCCATGGTGAAGCCTAACAAACATTTCTCTGGACCTCGTCCCAGTTGGAATGCGGAAATTTACCATTTCAAGAAGCACAGGACTGTCAATGAAGCCATTAACAAGTTTGTAGAGGAATAAGACGTTCTGTACAAATCTTCTCTCCTTCAGAGGCTGCAATTGAAGTTGGTCTGCAAGAGATTTCACAGGAACATCCAGATAGTGGTAGCCAAGACGAGTCCCAACCAGTCTGAGAAACCTGGTTTGTATCCTCTCGAGCAACTCAGCCAGATAATTCTGATGAGGAGACCAGACCACAGAAGAGTATTCTAAATGGGATCTTACAAAGGAGACGTAGTGATTTCTAAGCGCAGCTGGATCCCAAAGTAGCCTCGATACACAGATGATTAATCCGAGATTTCTGTTGGCTTTGGAGCAGGCAAAGGACACATGTGACTCAGCAGAAAGAGACAATGAGAACATGACTCCAAGATCCTTCACCTCATCAGCTCTCCTCAAATTCTTGCCATGAAGTTGGTAATTGAAGATAATTGGAGAAGCCTTCCTATGAAAGGACATACAAATACATTTATCGACATTTAGTTTCATGCCATTCAAAATACACCATTCTTCAACAGCCAACAGTTCAGAATGGATTAATAAGCAGTCTTGAAAAGAAGAAATTGGAGAGTACTTCACTCTCCATCAGCAAACAGGAGATGCGGGACACTGAGTATGCTGGTTAGATCATTGACAAACACACTGAATAAGACAGGCCCAAGGTGGGAACCCTGGGGTACTCCAGAAGTCGCAGTAAAGATGGCTGATGTTTCAGAACAGAATCTCACAATGAGTTGACAATCCAGGAGGTAACTTTTGAACCATTGGAGAAGTTTTCCATGAATGTCGCAAGCTGCCAATTTCTTCAGAAGCAGAGAATGGCAGACTCGGTCGAAAACTTTAGAGAAGTCCAGGTATAGAACATCCACCTGTTTCATGCACTTCATTTCAGCGACAATATCCGATTGAAGCGTGATCAAGTTCGAGGAGGTCGATCTTCCAGGCAGAGATCCATGCTGGGTATCAGACAATGTGCTCTTGAGTAGTAAGAAGACACTAGACAGGACAAGTTTATCAAAAACCTTAGCAATAACTGGTTGAATGGCAACAGGGCGATAGTTACGTACATCATAAGGAGATCCTGATTTGTAAATTGGTACAATGAAGCTTGTTTTTAAAACATTTGGAAAAACTCCTGAACTAATGGACTCCTGAATTAAATAGCTCTTGAAGGGAGCAAGGAGCCCCATTTAAAATTCTGTTTAATTGAAAACAGAATTAAAATTTAATATCTTCAAAAGAATACTAAAAGATTACCTAATAGATAGGAGTTTTATATTCCTTAGAAGAATATTACACAGTACAAACAAAAGTATAGAAGGTTATTATCCACAAAATTAGACTTAAACTTTAACTGTGAAAAAAGAACATGTTATAAATCTGTCAAAGAAGTGAAGTAGGTTGCATAATGATATTATTTTTACTTTGTATTATTTACATTAGCATTAAGAATAGCATTGTAAATAAATGTTATTTTTAAGGAAATTAGATATAAGTTACTGACACTATTCTATTGTGCACAACTTGTACATTTGTGAATAAAGATTTTTGACTTTGACTTAACTCTTGGTATCAAGGGGCTCAAAACATACCATATTTAGCAACTGCTGATAATTTATAAAGAATGGTAAATAGAAACAATATACATATCCAAACATACTCTAACCTCTAAACAACTATATGAAAATTTACTAAAGAGGTTAGACTGACTGGAAATGTCATAGTGTGATGTATAGTGGGGAGCGTGTCATTCCAATAAACAATACCAAATGGAGTCAGCCACATATAACGCAACACTGCTGAATGTCAAATGGTGTTTATCACAGTGAACATGTTAATAACAAAAGAAAGTGTCATGAAAATGGATGACAGCTTACCTTCAGTCTCCACTCTAAGATTGTTGTTTATGTGGTGAAAGGTAGAAAGATTAAATTTTGACAGATTTGTTGGATCTTGTAATATGATGAGGTCTGATTTATTGTAAGGTTCATCTGTAAGCAGGTCTTTCCATGACTTTGTTTTTATGTTCAACTGCTCTATTGCCTGAAAGGAATCTTTGTTTAGTTACACAACATTTGCAAGAATATGGAGTGAAAAATTAGATATATTTACTTATTTTTTATGATATATAACTGACTCTCTTTTCAGAAGTTTTTTTGTATATAGTAGTGTTAAACCAGTTCTATAAATACATACTCATTTAGAAAAATTGAAAGTATTAATGGTAAACATTATATTTTAGTCATTACAGCTAAATACGAGGTACGTCCGGAAAGTAAGTTCCATTTCCATTTATATCCGCTGCAGCGCTGCGATCGCAGTTCCGCGCATGCGCGGCAGACGCTCTGTATCAAGGAGAAGAAACGTGCGCCATTTTGAGATCGCTGTCAGTCTCGTACGCTTTGTTGTGCTTGTTTAAAATGTCGGTGTTGATCGAAAATCCCGCCGCTTGTGAAATCAGATCTGTGATTCGTTTTCTGAATGCTAAGAAAGTGAAACCGATTGACATTTATCGGCAAATTTGCGAGGTTTACGGACAAAATGCGATGAGTGATTCAATGGTGAGAAGATGGGTCCGACAGTTTAATGAAGGACGTAATGAAGTGCATGATGAAGAACGAAGTGGGCGTCCATCTTTGATTACAGAAGAACTGGTTCACACGATTGATGAGAAGATCAAGGAAAACCGTAAGTTTACAATGAGTGCTCTCGCTATGGAATTCCCCCAAATCTCACGATCATTAATTCATGAAATTGTTACCGAAAAACTGAAATTTCGAAAACTTTGCTCACGTTGGGTACCGAAAATTCTTACTGAGCAACACAAAACACAACGGATGGGTAGTGCACTTCAGTTTTTGAACCGTTATGATGAAGGCGGTGAAGATTTTCTGTCACAGATAGTCACAGGAGATGAAACTTGGGTTTCTTATGACACCCCAGAAACTAAGCGGCAATCAATGGAATGGAGGCACACTTCATCTCCAGCAAAGGTTAAGCCGAAACAAATCTTGACACCTCGAAAAATCATGTGCACAGTGTTTTGGGACAGGAAAGGCATCTTACTGATTGATTTCTTACCGCGAGATCAAACAATCAATGCAGAAGTTTACTGCGAGACACTGAGGAAATTGCGCCGCGCAATACAGAATAAGCGCCGAGGATTTCTGTCCAAAGGTGTTGTTTTTCTTCACGACAATGCACGACCACACACTGCAAATGTGACGAAAAACCTCATACAGGGATTTGGCTGGGACGTGTTTGACCATCCACCGTACAGCCCTGACCTCGCTCCTAGCGACTTTCATCTGTTCTTACATCTGAAGTCTTTCCTTGGCGGTCAACACTTCAACGATGACGAAGAGCTGAAAGAAAATGTTTCCAAATGGTTGAAGACACAGGCGGCAACCTTCTATGAAGAAGGCATAGAAAAACTTGTGCCACGCTATGACAAATGCCTGCAAAATTTCTGCAGTTATGTAGAAAAGTAGTTTCAGAGTTGTAGATTTTAGTGCAATAAATATTTTTTCTGTATCTGTAGACAAATTATTTTTATTACCAAACGGAACTTACTTTCTGGACGTACCTCGTATGTATGTATTAAGTCTAATTTATAGTAATTCAAGAAACAATTTAGCCTATATGTGTTACGGCTGATTTTGCACAACTTAACATTGCCTGCCTTGTAGCTCAGTTGCAAAAAATTTTGACTGCAGAGTGCAAGGTTCAAGATTTGAATCCATAATTGAGCTAATGGTTGATGCTACACTTGTTGAATAAAATCCACACAGAGAACTGTACTTCCACTAAAATTAACGTATACATTACACATTCTTTGATCTATTGCTTTGTCCACACAGTGCCCTGTAGAGTGGCTATACACACAATAAAAAGTAACTCTGTTTTGATAGAGATTTTAAATAGATATTTATTACTGTACTCTGTAATAAATATCTAAATGATATAAAGCCATATTGTAGATGTTTGAGACTCACAAAAAAGTTTATATGTTGAAAAAAAAACAGGTTTATAACATTATTATAGACCCAGTTGTGTTATATAGAAAAAACCTTTATTGAAATGTATTCAATAAGAGATTAATTATCATAGAAACGTATAATAGAAATCAATGATAAATGTATTATTATAGAAGAAATCATGAATGTACATATCTAAGAATATATAGCAGTTTATGATGCTAAGCTTTGTATTACAAATCAATTTGCTTACCTCATAAGAAAACACGTTACCAGTAGTAGCCACTGCAACAATATGAGATTGCTTGGTAAAGGTCTTGTATAAAACAGGACAGTGAAATTCATCCTTGGCGTTTTTATGAAAGTTGAGTTTTATCAGAGATTTGGAATCCAGTACCTATAATAAGATATTTTAAGAAAGGTCATAGTTTCAAAATAAACTAACTTATTGGTGATATTGTTTTTTTAATTATAGGGACAAGTAAGTCAATTTCAACTTAAAAATTAGCAAAACTATTCTGTCATGTTGCCACAATGTTCTCTAACACAAGCCTGAAGCTCGTGTCAGGCCTTCAGGCCCGTACCTGTTGAAGAACAGTACTAATGCAATTGCATCATTCACCTTTTTGCTCCCTGACTGGAATTTGACAGGCTTCACTGTCTCCATGGCCACGGAGAATATATTGTAATGCTGCGAAGGAATATTGTAATGCAATTTTTTAATATACAGATGTACACCTCGTTTTGTCTATTAGTACTGCTCATAATAAGTGGAGTTATCTAGTGATTGTTTCGTGCATTCATTTAATATTTAAACAATAATAAATATAAAACATGCACCGTCTGTCTTCCATCTTTGACAGGTTAAAGAAAATCACATGAATAAACTGAGCGTCACTGAAAAATGAACACTGCTACAATATTATTATTATTACAAACAATTTTTTTCCTTTTTTTTCTAGTAAACAAAAACAACAAACTATCTTACTTTTCATGACATTATACATACAAGCAATGATTAACATTCTTACTATTAGTTCTTGGTATTAAAATTACAATTTCAGCTTCAAATGCTTCCATTGTATGCAGGCAGACCAGCACATACACCGTTTACTTACCATGACAATGAGGTTCAAGCTGGATAAACACTAGTGTTTGTTATGGACATGGGTAGGAATAAAATGTGCTTGGTTGAGAAGGTGATTTAGTAAAAGATGTTATGAGGTACTGAAATTTAGTGAGCGTTATAAACTATAAAATAACAGACAATACAAAATGTTCAGCTTGTTGATGAAGAAAAGGAACTTCTTATTATGTACAACCAATTGAGGAATGTGAGTAAACACATAATTTAATACTACTGAAACTGCTTTGCAACAGATTGAACAACAAGTGTCAGAAGCACAACTGTTAAAAGTTCTAATTAGATGATAGCATACAGCAACCATAAAATCACATTCTACAAATGTTCAGTTATAGAATTAACTCTTTTAATATATTGTTTGATGATAATCATAACAACTGTCAGATATTTTAATCTTTTACAATCTTCATAAACACTATTAGATGATATTATCTTTGAACTGTCAAATACCAATGTATTATTAACTTTATTTTTGGTAAATCATCCAAATATACAGTTGCATTACTTGAGTGATGCTATTTTAAAATTATTTGATGGAATCAATAAGAAATGCAACTGAAAATGAATAATACGAGCCGGTGGCCGAGTGGTCTAAGGCGTCAGGACTTTGAGCTTGGGTTAGAGATAGCGCTGGTTCGAATCCGGCCTAGACTGAAAAGATTTATCAGTAATTTTCGCCTTGTACTGTACAGGTTCGCCCCCTTACTCTGACTTAATAAGTTCCTCGCACAGATCAATGGTCTATGGGGAATGGTCAGAGTAAGGTTAAGGAGGAGATCGGCCTCTCCTTTAAAAAAAAAAAAAAAAAAAAAAAAAAAAAAAAATACGCACCAATTAAAATGGAAATATTATTTTCTGGTACATTGACTGACATTATTTTTAATTAATTTAAAAGAACCAATACTAAATTGTATTATGATTCTAAATACTACTGAAACTTACATAAAAACAAATTTTTACTAACAATAATGGATATGTCGGCCATAAGCTTGTAGTCTGTAAAAATCATCTATATTTAGTATGTAAGTAAATAATTTTAAATCATCAGCAAATAACATAGCTTTAGATGACACAATATAATCATTAATGTTTAATCATAACAGAGAAGAGGGGTTTTCCAAGGTTTGAGCCTTGGAGTACTCCTGATTCAACTGAGAACTCAGATGTATTGTATCCATTGAATGAGATACATATTGTTTTCTACTAACTAAGTATGAAGTAAAAAACTGTGTAAGACTATCTGACAAACCATAGTGATGCAATTTTTTAAATAAAGTTAAGTGGTCAACCTTGTTAAATGCCTTGGCCAGGTCGAGGAATATGGAGTCCAGAGTCCAAACCAGCGGAGATATAGTTTGTAAAATTAATTAGATTAGTGCTGACAGAGCGTCCTGGCATAAATCCATGTTGAATAACAGAAACATACTTACTAAAGTGATTACCGAGGGACATATTCATTATCATTTCAAATATCTTAGCTGGTACAGATAACAGAGCAACAGGCCTGTGATTTATTATAAGTTAATTTTTGCCACTTTTAAAAATTAGAGTTATTTATGTTATTTTCCATTTCTCTGGAAATACGATGAATCTAAGCTCAGATTAAACAAAAAAGTCAAAGGTTTAATTAAAAATTTTGAGCATTTTACAGGGTGTCCAGTAAACCTCCTTAAACAAATTCCCTGACTTTTCCCTGACCGATCCCTGACTTTATACAAAATTTCCCTGACCTCAAATCGACATAGTTACATCTGTCTATTTAACTTAATTTAGTAATATTATGTACCACCATGTACATACATTATGTTATTTACAGTCAATTACAATTATTAATTACAGAAATATCAATATTTCACAAATATTTTTATTGATAATCGTAATAATTTAATTCAAAACTATTACCTATGATAATTATTCTTTTTGAACTACTTTATAGAAGTAGAGGTAGAATTAAAAAAATATTTTTAATTAGCCTTGAGTAAAAAACACACCTTTTATTCTATTGTTAAATTATGACAATTTTCAATGCCTTGCAAAATGGCAGTATATTATAATTTCCCCAAAACCAGCATAAATTTTAAGTCTATGGCTTATTTAAAAAGTACTAATCAGACAATTATTTCAGTAAGTTTTAAACTTTTAGTGATAAAATTAGTTGTATGAGGTCGAACAAGCATAACCAAGCAATTAAGTAGCTTTTTCATAATTTAGAATATTGAATGGCATGTAAAATTGACATTTAGTACTGAACAAAGTAAAGAATTTTTTGTAGCGCACCCAAGTATATAGTGACTACAAACTGGTGTTCTTGTTAGGATTTTCCAGGTTTTGTTTCGAATTCCCTGATTTTTCCCTGACTTTTCCAGGTAATTTAAAATTCCCTGACTTTTCCAGGTTTTCCCTTTTTTCCCTGTTGCTGGACACCCTGAGCAAGCTTTAAATATATATTGTGGCAAGAGATCTGGTCCCGTGGTGGGCTTAGATTTTAATTGTTTGATTGCTTGACCTACCTCATCAGTGTGCAATTAAACAGTGTAAATGCGTAAACAACCAACCCCCACCATAGAAGGCAGCGTCAATGCCATTTCACCAGTTGGAACTTTATTAAATTTTTCATAAACTGAACTAAAATAATCTTTGAATGCATTGGCTAGGTCTGTATCATTATTAAGTGTTTCCCCATTGTCAATTGCCAGTTTAATAAAATAACTCAGTTTATAAAAAAACATAACCAAAGTTTTATTGTTACTGTTTTATTGTTATCTTTTATCTTTAATATACTTCCAAAACAATGTACTGTCAGTTTTTATTGAATTTTCAATTTCCCCAATGTGATTCTTATAGGCTTTTCTAATATATTTTTTGTGAGTGCTCTCAATGCTTTAAATCTATCAAAATCATTCTGGTTACCATATTTCTTAAAACTCCTATGTAATTTTCTCTTCAACTTTACGGGAACCATGATGGATATTTAGGTTGTATGCCGTGTTTTATGGGACATACTTGTTTGATTACACTATATAATTTGTTATAAAACAAATCAACTGCAATGTTAACATTAGTTTGCATATAAATGTCATCCTTGCCGCTTCTCTTGGCTGTTTCAGCAGTTGTCTCGTAGAAGTCAGTGACTCGTTAATGTAAATGACTGTAGCCTAGGTACTAAGACTTCATATTTCTTTTCGATCTTCGGAGCTTTAAAAACTATTCTTTGATGAGACGGCTGGTAAATTTAATAATAATAGGCCTTGTTCCTGACACAACTCTTTTCCCCATCCTATGAACAGTGTCTATATATAAAATAACACTGTACGTGTATGGGTGGGCGGGTGGGTCAATAGCACTGTACGTGTATGGGTGAGCGGGTGGGTCAATAGCACTGTACGTGTATGGGTGAGCGGGTGGGTCATTAGCACTGTACGTGTATGGGTGGGCGGGTGGGTCATTAGCATTGTACGTGTATGGGTGGGCGGGTGGGTCATTAGCACTGTCCGTGTATGTGTGGGCGGGTGGGTCATTAGCACTGTACGTGTATGGGTGGGCGGGTGGGTCATTAGCACTGTACGTGTATGGGTGGGCGGGTGGGTCATTAGCACTGTTGAGGTTAAGTGGTAGAGAGGACTCTATAGTCCTAACTTCGCCTCCAATAAAGCCATTTTTCATTTCATTTCATTTCATTTATATATTACATTGACCAGTTCTCAAAATGTATGATATCTACTAACCTCTTCACCACAATTTGAATATTTTTGTCATTCACTTCAGGAATACCATAAATAAGCAAGTTGTTTCTGAGTGAATATTGCTCAAAGGAATTAACTTCTGCCTGATTGAGCTTTATTTTATTTTCCATCTGTAAATTTTCCCTTTTAATGTCTCGAATATTATTCTCACAGGTACCTATCCTACTGCCCTGATTTTTAACCAAGTCTTTAAGATCACTTATACAGTTATGGCACAACTTAAGCGAAATTCCGAGTTCTTTTTGTTCAGATTTGATTTTCTTATCAATGTAAAAATTACTGTAAGTGAATTAAACATTGCACAAATATTTAACTAGCACTTTGATTATAACACTTGTATTAAATAACACAAATGACGAAAATATCTACAAAAATAACAGTAAATAACTCACTGAAAAAAAAATAAATACGGAGCCGACACAATACGTGTTTAGCAATCACTCATCCCCACCTCTCCAACTCACACATACACGTTCGGAAATAATAACCCATCCACTAACTCTTACACATATGGAGGTAATCACCCTTCCATCCACCCATACATATATGGAATGTATGTGGATGGATCAGTTGTGATGACCCTTACACATACTCATATACATACAGAAATAATGACTCTCCCACCTACCCATACAAGTAAAATAGTGATGATACATATATGTATCAACATCTGAGTACACTTCATAGAAATTGTGAGCAAAACATAAATACACGTTTTAGTCCTACACACATTACTTTGGGTAAACAAAATCCTATTTTATTTCTTGTCTGTATGAAAAAATTTGTTTCATCAAATAATTCTGATTTTTCACCCAACATTCTACCCACCCATACACGTACAGTCTTGATGATTCTCTAACATACTCACACATATACGGTAGTAACAACCTACCCATAAACACACAGAAGTGGCGGATTAAAAAAATTATTATTCAAAATTGTTTTACTCTTTCTTTCTTATTCCTCTAAATAAATAAGAAAGTCCAGACAAATCAAGCATATGGCTCAAAATGCAGATCTAGTATGAAAGAAAGTAGTACAAAAGAAAGATAGAGCAGAGGTTCACCAGAGAAAGAGCCAAGGTTAATCGACTGGTCCTATAAAAGTGTGAAGTGTTTCTTATAATCCGCTTATAAGGCTGTCTTACCAAATAAACGTCCTGGACTTAAGATGTAGATCTCTGATAAACATCAAATTGCCCATTACAAGATATGTAGCATCCAAATCTCAATATATCAAAAGACCTTGGAATATTCTGAGTGCAACATATCAACGTCCGTTATTCTAACCGTTCGTTGTTCTATGGTCACTTAACATAAGGCGGGAATTCAAGTATCATCCACACCTTGTATGAGAAATTAACTGAGGCAGGATCTAATCATAGTTACCTGTATGGCTAAATGACAACATCTCAAACATATATGCCTAGCCTTCCAATCAGGGGGAGGAAAAAACATGATTTTAGAATATTATTAGATTGTTTTTTACAAAATGATTGTGTAGAAAGATTTTTCCAAAGAATCGCCTATCTAATAACAGAATATGGGCATTATATATTTGTCATTACAACAATTTCACAAATGGATTGTCGATAACTTTGTGGATTGTCTAGAACATCGATGTTAACTTTTAACTAATATTTTTATAATACATTCTTTTTAAACAAAGTCATTAATAGCAAACTATAAAATAATCATTTCACAACTACAAATGAAACATGGTTATAGATTATACTTTACATTTCTGGAGTCACAATCATTATTGTTAATATAAACGTTTATGCATACCTATAAGTTCTAAAGACTTTGTATGTATTATATATCTTACTTCAATTCCATGAAATAAGTTTAAACTGCTAATGTGAATGTTCATTAAGTTCATGTCCAATAGTGCTTATGTTTATTTCATAAATTTATGTCCATATATATCTTTAGAGGGTGATTGGTAAAAAATCCTAGAAGATAAGCAAGATTGTAAGTGTTGATTCCATGAGCATAAGTGGATTTAATGTAAAGATTTATGAGTATGAGGAAGTAAGTATGAGGAACAGGTAAGCGGTATGAGTAAACCTGCAGTGGATTAGTGACTGAAGAGTTGCATAAAAGATAGTGAACCGCTGAAATTTGTATGTCTATCTGAAGTGATTGGTGAGCTGAATAATTTGACAATTCACTTACCGGTGGCCTGTAAGCTAGTTATCATTCATTAGCAGTGCTCCCAGAGCCGGATTTAGGAGTATGCCGCCTGTAGGCTAAATCCAATTGCCCCCCCTCCCCCCCAATTTTAGACTCACAGTTAATATACTCATATGTTATTTATTAGACACATTCGTTTAATACAACAAATGATAGATACATTTATTCAAATTAAATTGTGCTCAGGTGTAAAACTAAAAAAACATAAAAAATAGTTCATTACTGGTTTATTTATTGACATTAAATATATATGTTATACAGGCTTACATAATACAAACATGAATAATTGTACAAACGCAATACAGTTGAATGTTTGGCTTAAGGCTTAAGTACATTCTATACTTTTGTATTTGTTCAAAGCAACATAGTTTTCTTACGAGATTTCTCAATGGCGAACTCATTAATAATGTCCTCATATGACAGTGTTTTTGTTGTATTTGCCTCAATACACAATAAAGAAAGGGAGTTAAACCTTTGTTCAGAAGTACTAGTTCTTAGGTAGTTCTTAACTCTTCTAAGGCAGGAAAAACTACGTTCTCCAGCACAATTTGTAGCAGGTATACACAAACTTATCCTTAAAGCGATGTCCAAATTAGGGTACACATCTTCTAGGGAGTTAAATCTTAGAAATTTCTAAATTTCTTTTAACGATTTTCCTGGTGCTTGATCATTCCCCACAGCACAGTGCTTTTGGAAGTGTATGCACTCTTCAGTAAAATCAGAATCCAAATCATTTGTGTAGATGTGGTTTAGATTGGTCGCCTTCTTTCTCAATGTCTCTTCCATGTCCATCTGATCAGTCTTGTTATCACACTCACACAACTGAGTTAAGAAGTAAAATCTGCCTTGAAACACATTATAGGCCATTTTTCTTTTCTTAAATTCACAAACGAAAGAGTCTACAACTAGTAAAAACGTATTTGTTCTAAGATCATCCCTGCCGGTAAAGTTTACTTCACCACTTTGGTCTTCGTCAGCCCAAATTTTTCTTTTTGGTTGTCTTTCTCATAAGAAGATTTAGTTTTGGCTATATCTATATCCATAGCCAACTTCTCGAAGTCATCAAAATGGTTTCTCTGTTCCATGAAATATTCTTCTAGAGAACCATACAAATTTGTCACTGATAAAACATCTACAGTTTCACTCTGTATTGCTTTGCTAACTTTATGAATTCTATGAAGTACGGTGCTCCAGAAACATACCATGTAAGCGGTTTCAAACCTTTCTAATCTTCGAAGAATTCCTTGGGATTCACATCTAGTCGTTGCTTTTTCTGTTGAGTCATTGGCTATTTCTGTCAAAGCAATGTGTACTTCTTCCCAAGACTCTCGTAAACTCTGGCATGCATCATCTCTAGCTGACCATCGAGTAGGACACACTTTTTTAATTGTCTTCTTCTGATACGATGTACTCATAACGCTTGTTAAACATTCCCATCGCTTTGTAGAGCACGTAAAAAATACATATATTTCCTGAAGCAACATGAAAAATTTGCATGCTTCTCCACAAGATTCTGCAGCAGACGATCCAACAAGGTTTAGGGAATGTGCCGCACATGGGATAAATAAAGCTAAAGGAGATTTTTCCTTTATTTTTGCTTGCAGACCATTGTAAACACCGGCCATATTTGAAGCATTATCAAACGATTGTCCCCTGCAGTCATCAATGTTTATTTTCAGATTTTCGAGCTCATTCATTACACTCTTAAACATTTCTACTGATTTATGGCCCGCTGATGGAATGAAAGTAAGAAATCTTTCACATGGCGCACCACCACTTGTAACATATCTAACAGCAAGGACTAACTGGTCTACATGTGACAAGTCTGGGGTCGAGTCTATGATGAGAGCAAAGTATTTAGATTGTTTCAACTCTTCACAAATTACTTGCCTAACATTTTGAGCCATTAACTCAATTACCTCTTCGCAAGTCTTGGAAGAGAGATGCTTTGTGTTGCCACTACCACAATTACCGTATTTTTCGATGTGAGTTGCTAAGAATGGGTCAAACTCGGATATCAGCTCTAAAGCCATCAAAAAATTGCCATTCCTATTAGAACCAATTACCTCATTGTCACCTCTTAAAGCGAGGCCTCTTGATGTGAGGGCCTTAACGGCCGCTACAACTCTTGTTAAAACATTTCTCCAATAGTGTATTTCTTTGTCTAGTTGTTGTGTAAGCATACTGTCAACACGGTTAAGAGCAATTCCTCTCTATTTTAGAGTTATTATTGCGGATTTGTGTATTGGTGAATTTTCATGGTGATTTGCCCGATATTCTCCATTTTTCCAATCTTTGAAGCCATATTTACCATCAAATTGTGACCTTTCTTTGCTATTAAATGCTAAACAAGGTCCACAAAAAACTGATTCCTTACTTTTGGAGAAAATCATCTTATTCTTACATATAAGACGCCGACACAACGTTGTGCGTATTTTAAGGCGAATATGAATGGTTTTATGAGTGTAGGATGAGTGTGGATGAGTGTAGTCTGGTTACTAACTGAGTTCAACTGTTCCTCAGAAAGGGCAATTTATTAATAGCCCAACAGCCAGGGCAACTAAGGGACCTACAGCTTTACGTGGAATCCGAACCACGTAGTGCTGGTCTGATTTTCAGCTAATTGACAAGCCTGATACTCAGTTATCTCCCCCACACAACATCCGCACAATGATTACCACCCAACATGGACACCCCAGACTTCTCTAGTAGTGTCCACGCCGATAGCAACCATCAAGCGGACGCCATGTCGGTATTAAGAGGACCGAGCATACAACCTATCGCCTACAATCTCCCAAACACTTTGTCCCCATGTAGCTGGGTTACAGCACTGCGCCACCAGTGCCGACTGGTGGCGCAGTGCTGTAAAAAAAAGTCCATCCATTTCCTTTCATGGACTTCTCCATTTTTTAACTTTCGTTTAAAGAGAGATTTAGTCAAATATCTCTTTTGATCTTTGTACTCTCTTAAGCTGTTAGTGAAATCCAAATCTATGTTTTAGTCAAAGCCATTTTTTGTTATTAAATCTCTAGTAACATCGTTTAGGATCCACGAGGCTGGATCCTTATCTAATGTGTTAACAAATGTTTGCGAACTTACTTCTATTTCAGTAGGTACTGGTAACACACCTGTTTTGGAACAACTTGGTCCAGTAAAAGCATAGTCGTCCCCTACTGAATCAACACAAACATTGGCACTTTCTGATTTCCTTTCCTTTTCATTCTTCTCCTCCATTGGCAAAACATTCATTTTAAAAAACAAATCTAGTTTTTTTGTTTGTTTCAGAACACGTTCTTGTTCTTGAAGTTTCAATTTTGATCGTTTTTTGTACTCGGCACCACTGAGTCTCTTCCTATTGTCACTCATAATGAACTGTATCTTCTTTAATTTAATAGTTTAAGCCAGAAATCACAACACAATCATAACTACACAGGAGCAGGACAGGAAAAAACAAAAATATTACTGTATTTATCACCAATGACACCGACTAACAATGTTTCACCAAAACGTAAACAAGAGAGCAAGAGAGGTTAGGAAAGTTTGTAGTGACGATAGCGTACCGAGACTGACACTGACTTGGCTTACAGTGATCAGATCGAATCACTCACTCGGCTTACAAACTTACAGTGTTGTCAGATCGAACCACTGTGCTTGCGCCTTGCAGTGTTGTCAGACCAAATAACACGATATGAAAATTTGTGCTACAACATTATCTGTCAGGAGTAAATTCGAATTATGCTATGAAAAGAAAATAATAATAGAATAAACATATTTCCATTTCCGTAAAATAATATGTAAAAATAATTTCTAATGAAGTTTCTGTTTTTAAAATAATCTAAATGTATATTTTCAATTTTTTAGTAAATTGCCAAAGTGCCGCCCCTTAAAAATTGCCGCTATAGGCTGCAGCCTTTTCAGCCTATTTAGAAATCTGGCTCTGAGTGCTCCCTTAACACATTTTGACAACTAACTTCTCGGCCACCCATATACAGGGGATTTTTTAAATCAATGCTGTACTTTTCAGACAATTTTCAAATGAAATTAAACTTACCTTCCCTGTAACCGGATTGGTTTTATACTTTTTAAGGAATTCCAATACTGCTTCTAGCTCAAATATATTCCCATCTCTATCACAATAAGGGTTTTCAAATGGTTGTAGACTCACACAGCAATGATCAAATGGAAGCCTACGAAAATTTGATGTTTCTGGTCCATCTTTCTTTCCACCATATAAAGTAGTCCATTCAGTATATGTCAAATACCTGCAACAAACAGTAAAGATGTCTATTTTAACTAATAATTCAAAAGTTAACTTTAGCTAGATATAACCACGGCCTCCATTAAAGAAGGCTCACAGCTTTGGAATAAGCAACGCCGCTTTCCGTTACATCCTGAGGCCTACGATAGCGTATGCTGTACTTCTTCAGTTTCGCTCACAACTGATAAGGCTTACTAAAAAGAAATTTGTACTAAAAAGTTTATTAAATTAACTAAATTGAACATAGAGGAAGTAAATATACATAGTATAGCATATGTGTTTTTTTATCAGCTACCATCTATTAATTTAAAATTAATTTAAAGCTATTATTTAAAATTTAAAAAGCTAAGTTGTATACATCAAACAAACTCCAAAAGTCATTAGATATTAATTAAAATATCAAGTTATCTCCTGACACAAACCTGCCTCACTGATTCTATTTATCATATGATAGCTAATCCCTCTGTAAATAGCGCACAGCGCACTTAGTAACTATATGATCCATTGTTTTAATAAACTCTCCACAATCACAAGACTGATCTAATGTAAATCCCCATTTTTATTTTCGGTAGTTAAATCTGACCACACCAGTTCGGAAACGATTTAACAGTGTCCATTCCCTACAAGGGAGGTTCATCCCACATACAGGCATTGACAGATCATTAATAAGGAACTTATTTCATCCATCAAAACTGTTCTACACTAAAACCCAGCTAGTACTGGTCAAGAAATTTGATCTGCTCAACTGAGGAACGGTAAGTATAGGTAAGTTTTGAGATTTCAAGCGACCGTTCTAATGTGGGAGATCCTGTGCAATGGAGAGGTGCGGGGCCTCTCATCTTATTCAAGATCTTATTAAATTCGTTATATAGTACCTCCTGACGTATTATTTCAGGATGAGTTATTGCATAACACCAGGAGATAAGATAGTGAAGTTGCTGTTAGAGTGCCACTAGTAGCTCTCATGGCTCTATTTAGTTGGACAACAATTGCTTTAGTATGTGCGCTATTTAGTCATATGGGAGCACTGTATTCAGAAGCTGAATATACCAGTGACAAAGCAGTAGTAAGCAGGATGTGTGCGTATGCTCCCCAAGTTTTTCCAGCAATGATGTAGTACATTTGCCCTGGTTTTAATTTTAGCTGCTGTTTTTTGAAGATGGCTTTTAAACGTTAGCGATCGATCTAACATTACTCCTAGGAACTGTGGATGATCATAGTTGTGAAGTTTTACACAATTTAGAAAGATGTTTAATTTTCCATTAGCTAGTTGGTTACTTAGGGGGAAGCAGGCCACTTCGGTTTTTGATGGGTTAAGATTTAGCTTCCAGGTTCTACAATATTCTTCGAGGGTTGCAAGATCATTTGTGAGTGTTTCTTCAGTAGCAGTTAAGTACTTGTGTTGATATTGTGAATCAGTTAAGTTCAAATTTTCTAGACTTTGTGATTGGAATGTCAGTGGTATACACGTTGAATGAAATTGAAGCAAACTCAGATCCTTGTTGCAGACCATCCTTCAGCTGTCTAAAAGAGCTTTCTTCACGACTGAGATAAACTTTTATTAGCCTGGCACTAAGCATTGACTCCAAAATTCACAAAAGAAAGGGACGGGGAAGGGGGCTGTAGAACTTGTGATGATTTTCCTGCGCAGAGATATAACCACCACATTACAAATGCCTCGGATAACTCAGCCTACAAAATAGGTTTCAGGAAAGCATTTTAGATGGGATATGTTGACGGCTCATACGACAAATGTAGAAATAAGTTCTACTAATCTCGTCAGTAAGTTATAATCATTGCTGAACATGTTAAGGAATAGATGGACCAGGATAAGTAAGACGTTTTGAAAACTAGAATAATAAACTTAGTAATTTCTAAGAATTGAACCACTACTGTTAGGCCGGTGTCAACCGAACAAACAAACTAAAAGTATTTGATTTACTTTCAGTTTGTTAATTTTTTAGTTAGTAAATTAACAACTAAAAAATTTAGGCCAATGGTGGCCGAACAAACAAACTAAAACTATGTATTTTACCACGGCTGTGAGGCCGATGGTGGCCGAACAAACAAACTAAAACTATATATTTTACCACAGCTGTGAGGCCGATGGCGATTGAACAAACAAACTAAACTTGTTTAATTTAACATGGCTGTGAGGCCAGTGGCGATCGAACACACAAATTAAATTATTTATTTTATCATGGATGTGAGGCCAATGATAATATAATAAGTGGTCTAAGATTGTAATTAAGATCATGGCAGTTAGGCCGGCAGTAATCATAGAATTACACCTAGTCAGACCACGGCGGTTCAGCCGGTGGTAGTCATACAAACTTTTTATTTAAGCCAACGGCGTTGAGGCCAGCGGTAATCCTACAAATTAAGTACAGTAAACTCTCGATTTAACAGACTAAATTGAACAGACTGTAGTCCGTTAAAGCCGATTGTCCGTTAAATCAGGGTGTATTCACTCCAAGCTGTTATGAGTGATTGTCACACCTTATTAAAAACTGTGATACTGCAAGCTTAATTTTAACTCAACAATCAATAAAATATACAAATATAAATTGTATCAAAATGATTAAACCATAAGTATAAAGGGTTTTAGAAAATACTGAATAATAATAAAAACTATATGGAATTTTTGAGGTTGCCTTAGAAAAATTACACATTTTATAAATTAATGTTTGTATAAAACTTCCTACAGTGCGGGGTACAATATACAGCAATTTAGTTACTGTAATACAGATGCAAGTTGCCCGTTAAATCCGAAGTTCGTTCAATCGGAGTCTGTTAAATCAAGGGTTTCCTGTATTATTAAACCATGGCGATTAGGCCAGTGGTATAATCTTATCTAAACCACGGCAGTAAGGCTGGTGGTAATCGTATGGTTTAATTTCGACTTCGGCGGTTAGGCCAGTGTTAGTCGTACAAAATTAGTAATAATTAAGATTACGGCTGTGAGGCCGGTAGTAATCTTACAAATTAATAATTATTTCACACATTGACTGCCAGTGTAGATATTTGTTGTGTCATTCTGAGGCTGCTATGGTAAAACTGTTTCTCCACCTGACGTCATGAGGGCCACCGGTGGCTTTCACCATATGTACCACTGTGTGTGCCATTAGAGCCACCGAGCCACCGGTGGCCCTCACGTCTTTCATCAATCAAACTAGCATAATTTTTAATGATTTATTTTGAAAGCTCATAAAATGTGCTACTAAACAGTCCTCTGGTTTTTAAATAAATAATCCTAAATAAGTTTTTATACGTTTGAAAAAATAATCTGTCACTTTGAATTGAAATAGTTTACTATCATCTTCCTCTTGGGATCTGCTAATGTTTATTGGTTCACTGGACGCAGGCTCATCTAATATTCTATTTACAAAGTCGAGAAACTGATCTTCATCCGTCATAAACAAATATAATGAACAATTTAGCTTTGACAATAAAAGCCTAGAAAAATAAATAAAAAAGACTAGTTTCTGTCACAAAAAGTATCAGTGTTGCTGAAATCTAGTGAGGGCCACCGGTGGCCCTCATTGCGTAGCTAAAACTGTTGTGACAGCCACCGGTGGCCCTAATAGTAGTCAACGGGTTAAACCACGGCAATTCGGCCGGTGGTAATTGTATAGATTTATTTAGGCCACAGCGATTAGGCCAGTGGTAATGAAAAGAACTTATTTAGGTCACAGCAGTTAGGCCGGTGGTAATCATACAAACATTTTATTCAAGACCACGTCAATTAGGCTGGTGATAATCGTACAGATTGATTTAATTTGTTTAATACATTTAAAATTATTTAATCAATTAGACATTCACTAAAATGAAGTGAGAGCAGTACTCTTCCTTAGTACTTAATTTCTTATATGGCTTACCCAGTTCCAGCAGTTGGTGTAACTGGTTAGCTCGTGTCGACTTGAATCGTCTGGATTATTCCCATAAGAGTCCCGAGTAGTCCCTTTGGGAGCTTAGGACTTAATGCCAAACTTTCACTCCCTTGGCCAATTGTTCGTCTTCCCCAACTCTCTCTTCCTCCAGCAGCCACAGATCAGCTGTTCCCAAGCTCAACAGCTGATTGCCCTCACCTGCTTACTTTTACCCCCTGCTAATTTTTAGCCCATTACAAACTTAACCAACAATCCTTTGCTCCATACTGTGTCATAAGCCCCTGTAAGATCAACAAAAACTGCAGATGTTTTTAACTTATTTTCAACCCCATTTTTGATAAATGATGTCAGAGCTAAGATCTGGCTGCTACAACTTTGGCCAAGCTAAAAACCAGATTGCTGAGATGATTTTAAAGATGAGTTAATAAACTTACTAGAAATTATCCTGAAACAAAACTATTTTCAGTTTAATAATAAATACTACATCCAAAAATAAGGTCTAACAATGGGGTCACCATTATCCAGCATTTTATCAGAAATATATTTGAACCACATTGAAAATAATTATATTTTCTCATCAGCCATCAACCACAAAAAGAATATCTTATTTTATAAGCGTTATGTCGATGACACTATAGTTTTTTATAAAGGAAACACAAGTCAATTAGAACTATTGAAGAAATATCTAAATAGTATTTCACCTGACCTACAATTCACATTGGAAACAGAAAAGGATAATAAATTAACATATCTAGACCTAAAACTCAAAAAAGAAAATAACAACATTAAATTTACTGTATACCGCAAACCTACCACCACTGACCATACCATCCATGCAACCTCTTACCACCCAATGATTCATAAAACGGCAGCCTATAATAGTATGGTCCACATACTTCTATCCATACCTATGGATAAGGAAGGTTATGAAACTGAACTATCCACCATCAAATACATTGCCACAGCCAATGGATACAATAATGAAATAATAGAAAAAATAATTACTAAAAAGAAGAACAGAAATTCATACGCAAAGATTCCTAATACAGATAAAAAATTTGTATCATACGAATATGGCCATTATTTACACCATACATTGTCAAAAGAATTAAAGAAACAAAATATCAATGTGTCATATAAGACCTCTAATAAACTTAATAAACATCCAAAAACACAACAAGAACAAAAACACAGGCATTTATAAGATAAACTGTTCTGATTGTCCAAAGTTTTACATTGGCCAAACAGCTCATTCTTTTAAAAAACATTTCTCTGAACATCTTCCTAAATAATCAACAAGTCAGAAAACAAAAGTTGCTGAACATTTAATTTCCAATAGACATAATATTGACAGTTTAGAAAACAATTTAGAAATTTTATATTAATGCAATAAATCACATTTTATGACTACAATAGAAGAATTTCATTTTTACAATGCTTTCAAATCTGATCCAAGTAATATTTTGAATGACAAATTAAAATACAAGTCTAGCGTACTGTTCAACCGAATAAACAACATGCAGTTACAAAGGAAGAAAATTAATATAGTTGAAGTCCAAGGTCAACAAGTGGGAGTAGGGTAACATGTTTGATTTTGTTTCCTGCTCATTAGTCATCAGTTGGTGTCTTAACGCCAGCCGGCAAATGTGTTGTACTCATGTTTTAATATATTTAAATGTTTAAATGTTTTATAATTTTAGTGTTTTAATGTTTTAAACAGTGACGTTTTTGGAAGCCTTATGATGTAGCTTTATATGCTTTGAAATGTACATAGCAGTAATGTAATTGAAGAACTGTTACGACAGAAAAAGGTAAACTAAACCAGAATTATTTCTAAAGTTTATATCTTCAAAAGTTTTAACCCATTTTTCTTTCCTGGCACTGTCTAGAGAGTGCAGCTACTGTGAATGAGGTTTTTGGTGGCATTAAACTCTTTGTAAAGGTCATCTGATTCCTTACTCCAACCTGGTACATACTTCTTTCTGTATCCTCTCGGTATGCAAGCAAGAGGAAGTAAATTATAACTGTACATTTGCATAAAATAATAGAATCAATAATCTTTAATTTTTTTGCAAAATACAATATAAAAAACATACTAGCGTCTTTCTTTGATTAGAAAATGAATATAATGACTTTTTAGAACAAACATATTAAATAAATAAAGATCAAACCTAACATAAAATATTCTTAAAATATAAATGATTTACAATTCAATAAAAACATAATACTTTATTACATATAGCTCTAAATAACAAGTAAATATTTCAGGACCTAAGGCAATGCCTGTGTATATATGTTCCTATCATATATTATATTGTAAACTATACAAGCACAAAGACAAAAAATAATTAAATAATATTTTTAGTAACGGGAGACCGAGCTTCGCTCAGTTAAATTTTGCAAACTGAAGAGATAGCATCCATATCTTCCAGAGGATCCTTGTTGTTGATCTACCTTGTAGGTTATTTATAAAATTTTGTTTCGGTGGTCTTCCGCATTTGCATTTTCCACGTTGTACCTTTAGTCCCTTTGTGTAACTCAGCCTGCGGCCTCGCCAAAACACTCTTCTACAGTCCCCTTTGAGGAACTCAGCCTACAGCTTCACGGGGCAAAGTTCACCTGCGGCCTCAACAAGACAATATGCTAAAGTCCCATTTGTGGATCTTAGCATGCCGCCTCATTAGGAAGAGCGGCCTACAGCCTTGCCAGGATTCTTAAGCAGTATGACCATGAATTTTGGTTTTTGGAACAGTGGAGCTCATAAACATAGTCTTTTCTAAAATCTGATGGTATATTAGTAATAAAGAGAAGAGTACCTTTAATTTGATATTTCACTTCAGTGGATACATCCCACTAATAAATTTAACATTGCCCAATTTTGGGTTTTTGAGCATATTTTTTGTTTGCAATTTAAAAATACATTGTTGCTTCTGTAACAGTAAAAATAAATGTTCATATTCTTTAAACATTTTGTTTGCATAATACCAATAAGATGTTTATAAATATTAACACAAGGTACAGAAAGACCTCCTTTATTTATTTACCGTGCATTACACCTCAGATTTTCCATTAGGAAAGTAAATGCACAAACATATCCCTCATATTTAGGAGAAGAACTGTATTTCAAAGAACATCCGGGAACAGGTCATTTCCCTGGCATTATGATACATTTATGAAACAATCAGAAACATCTGAGTAAATAAAGCACCGCATGAAAGTGGAGCGTGCACCTTTTTCCTGCTGTACTAATAGAAGGAGGCTCATATCGTGGGCATCAGTGCAGCATTGCCAGTTTTCCATTGCCGTGGCCTTCTTTAATGGCGCCGTGATAAAACCCAACTTCATTTAAAGAAATTAGTGATTTTCCCTACTTAAATTGAGAATATAGATAACGATTTATCAATCAATCTACTGCTAAAATGTAACTGGGTTAATTAAACAAAAATCACTTGCTAGAAACAAATAACTTCAAAGGGGCCGTCCCTAAATCATGTAACGCCTGAGGGGGGAGAATAGGTTTTCAGCAGCGTTATGCACCGTTACAGGGGAGTGGGGGGTTCTTGGTAACGTTACGTAACTATTAAACCCCAGCAATTTGTTTAAATTCATTCACACCATTTTATTCTTTGTAGCCAAAATACAGGTTTAAAAAAAATTTTACAGATTGTAATATACAGGGTGAGTCTCTACTGACATCATTAAATTTACCTATTTGTTGTACTCTCGTAAAGGAACAAAAAGTCCATATCAACCCATATCCGATTCTCAACCGTTTGGCTATAAAGGATCATATTGTGTCTTTTTAAAATTACTTGACGTTAACTCACTGATTGAGCTATAAAAACAAAATCAAAACACCTACCAGATTCTTTTTAATACCAATGAAAAGATAGTTAAATTTTCTATAAATGTCAATTATTTTGCAATTAAACGTAATTGAAAACTAGATTTCCTAGAGGAAGTTTATTAAAAAAATATGTGACATGTTTTTTCTCCAATTATTCAAGATGCCATATCAGCACATAAATGTAGTCTAATTTAATGTCATATTAAGTAGAAAACTTTTCTCGCTAATAAGCTTGAAATAGATGTATAATTTAATTGGGTTGAATAATATGAAACCAAAAATAACACCTAAAATATTTCATAAAACATGGTTTATTGGGTTGCACTTAACAGTAGTTTTGGGTAAGTTGTAGATGTTTATCCTCAGATACGAGATGCAGACACAACTTTTGAATGTATTTAAATCAAAATATAAATGATTATATAAGAGTAGGATAAGTGTGGATGACCTGTGTAGTCTGATTACTGAGTTCAACATGCTCAGAAAGGGTCATTTATTATTAGTACAATAGCCAGGAAAACTAAGGGACATAAAGCTTTACGTTGAATCCTAAACACGTAGTACTAATCTGATTTTCAGCTAATTGACAAGCCTGACACTTAGTTCCTCCTCTAGACAACATTTTAACACTGACTACCACCCAACATCGTCTAGGGTACTTCTTTAGTAGTGTCCACGTCGACATCAACCATTGATAAGATGTCATTAAGGGAACCAAGGATAGAACCTATCGCCTACAATCTCCGCAGCATTTTGTTCCCAAGTAGCCACTAATGTTGTTTGGGTTACAGCGCCACTAATGTCGATAACCAAGAGACACAGTCATATAGTTGATAAAAGTTACATGAAGTTAAATGTGGGAAATGAGTAATTTAACAAGGACTAGTTTGATTTCAGTAGACAACCTTTGAAGTATTTTCAAAGAATGTATTCCACCAAATACCTCGTTACAGGTTTTGAGAATGGCTTTAATTCAAGAAAGTGTTGTGTTTAAGATTTCAAAGAAGTATAACTTACCCCTTACACAAATATTTTGTAGTTTTAAAATTAATGGATTTCTTTAACCCAACATGACTATATGGTAGACTTTGTTTTATTGCTTTTAAATTAAGGCCATTTTCGTTTGTCTATTCTACAATAATTGAAATGTTCACATTCATCATATCTAATGAGACTCTTTAGACTGCAAAAAAACCCGAGGATAGTGTCTAAACTGAAGTCAAGAGAGTCTTGCAAACCTGTGTTTAAGTCATTAAAGCTATTGACATTGCCTTGCATTTATATTTTAGAGACAACATTTTATTGCATGTTCAAGTATGTGCTCACCAGAGACAGTGATACATAACTATCCAACCAGACACAGAGAAAATTACAGAATCGTACATCATAGGACAGTAACTTACGAGCACCTTCTCTCACAAGCAGGTGCTTGCTTGGTCAATAGTATTCTGATAGATTACAAAAAGCAACATTGAGCCAAAGGATTTCAAGGTACGGTTTAAAATGTTCCTCATTTCCGAGGTCTTGTACTCTTTTGGAGATTTCTTATTCCACAACTGGGAGACCAATAATTTGGCGATTTGACACTGGAAGCTGGAGTATCAACTTAAACTAATGGTGTTAATCTTGATAAGAATGTATGAGTCAAAATGTATGTATGAATGTGGAATTCTGTAGGAATGGCTGCTTTAATTTTAATCAACATAATAATTGAATTCTAGTTTGACGATTGTGATACATTTACTGTAAATGTCCTTGCAGTAAAAAACTATTATATTCTATTCTGTTTCCACTGTTATTTATTGTATTTAGACAAAAGTTCAATTATATTTGGAGATTGTCAGCATACATCTGATATTTACAGTAATACAAGAATTTATATCATTGTCAAAAATGGTAAATAGGAGAGAACCTAATATCGAGTCTTGAGGAACTCCACTAGTCACTGGTTTCCAGTCTAGGATCTAGTCATCTATCTGTACATGCTGCCACCGGTCAGACAAATATGACCTCACCAAAGAGATTAACTGTTCAGAAAACCTTGTGGCCATAATTAGTCGGTAGCTTAGTAGGTTAAAGCCCAGCAACATAAGCTAAAGGTTCCTAGTTCGATTCCAATCAGAGTCGTAACATATTTTGAAAGGGATTAGCTGATAACTACTGGCTGTTCATTTGTCATTAATTAATGACACTTTCTGAAGAATAGTCAGCCTTAGTTTGTAACAATAACTACATTTGCTCTTCTACACTCATAACTCTCATTCAAAATCCATATTCACCCATATCTTGACAATAGGCGTCTTAAGAATAAATAAATAAAATAAACTGCAATGAAAGAAGTCTGTGGTTGACATAATCAAATAAGGTAAGAATAGTGCCTTGTCTGTTATCTGTGTTTCGTAAGTCAACAGTTATTTGTAAAAATGCTATTACATAGCTGTGATTTGTGCGAAAACCAAACAGTTTATTGCATATGATATTGTGAAGTATTAAGTTATTTAGCAGTTCTAACAGGACAGCTAAAATTGGAACACTCAGTGTCTTCATTGTTGTAAATTCC
Source organism: Stictocephala bisonia (assembly GCA_035578905.1). Taxonomy (NCBI): domain Eukaryota; kingdom Metazoa; phylum Arthropoda; class Insecta; order Hemiptera; family Membracidae; genus Stictocephala; species Stictocephala bisonia. Next base: position 31,994 of record JAQJVL010001152.1, read on the forward strand.
CATCCAAAGAACTTCTTTACACAATAATTCCTTTACTTTAATCACATGCCAACTTTGGAATTATTTACTTGATCATATTAGAAGCATTGGGAGGGACACCAGTTTTGGGCTAATATTGTGGGTCTTCTCTAGGCCTTATGGGATGAGCGGCTTATGACATGGAACATGAAGGCTGTTGGCAGAGTATGTATGATGGGATGGATGTTCGTTTAAATGTTACATAATATTTTATTAACTAGGCATTTTTTAAAGTAACTACCGTTTTGGAATGAGACAAAAACCAGACTTTTGTAACAAAATTATTTTAATCTGAAAGCCTGTACCTTAAACTATTTTTCAACATTATTTCCATCCATTTTGAGGCACTTGACATATTAAAAACCAGCTTATGAAAACCTTCCCCCGATAAATCTGCTGCCTGACGACAACCACTGCAGCGCAGTTGTTCGGACATTGTCAGCGTCATCGTGGAATTGATTTCCCAGATGCTTCTTCAAGTTCAAGAATAAATGGAAGTCACTGGGCCCAAGATCAGGACTGTATGGTGGATGATTAATTAGTTCCCAGCTAAATCACCTAATAAGTTTTTATGTTTGACTTACTATTTTGAAGCATTTCCGTACCATCCCATCACTCGTGGTTTCCCCATAAACTTCACATATCTCACAGTGAATGTAAGCTGATTTTATGCCTTTAGTGTTAAGAAAACCTATAACAGCCCATACTACAGTCAGCGGCATTTTCAATCACAGGAGGCATTTTACACACAAATGAAAAATTACACACACAAACACTGTCAAACAGGTCCGTAATGGTGGCTGTAGCTTGCCAATAGATAGTGGTACACAGGGTACACGTGGAAAATGCCGATGGCATCCCTACAATGGTGGAATTCCAAAACAGTAGGCTACTTACTTAAAAAACATGCCTCTTATTTACTTATGTAAATATGTGATCTATCCAAACAATGGATCACATAGTTACATAGTGCCACCTAAGCTCTTTTACTGCGATATTAGCTGGTGTATATATACACGGTGTAACAAAACTCTCTACACAAACTTTAGGATATTGTTCCTTGGATGAAATGAAGCAAAAAATATAATACAACAAATGGTCTATCTCATTCCGTTAACTGTCTGTATATCAATATGTGTTTTTTACTATTTAAAATGTTTGAACCCAAATTACAAAGAAACTAATCGTTTTACGAAAAAATACCAAGATAGATAATTATTGTTAGTGCTTTTAATAAGGATTAAAACGACGCCTTATTTATGAAAATCAAATAATAAATAAATTTACTACGATAGTTGTACGACACTGTAAAGTTTAGAATGACCCATAGAGCAACAATGGAATTCATTATTAATGGGCTGTCGGCTTATAATAACGTAGTAACACTATAAATGTAGTACTTTTTAAATATTTAAAATAAAACTACCTTTTGACAGATTATAAAAATGAGTATTTATTATTCAACTATTAATAAAAGGATTACATTTTTTAACTTAATAAATCCCACATTACAGCAACTGCTCAAAGTTATGTCCAGCAGCTTCAAGTTATTCCACGCGTGCAAGTGAGGCTGTACAGTTTTACAAAAAAATCGTTGTAGTTTTGTTGTTTATTGTTTCATTTAAAAAATAAGGTGTCGTTTTAATTCTTATTAAAAGCACTAACAATTATCTATCTTGGTATTTTTTCGTTAAAGGATTAGTTTCTTTGTAATTTGGTTTTAAACATTTTAAATAGTAAAAAACACATATTGATATACAGACAGTAAACGGAATGAGATAGACCATTTGTTGTATTATGTTTTTTGCTTCATTTCACCCAAGGAACAATATCCTAAAGTTTGTATAGAGAGTTTTGCTACACCCTGTATATATATATATGTATGTATATATATATATACAGGGTGTAGCAAAACTCTCTATATATAATATGTGAAGTAGGTCTTAATTGGCTGGATGGATTGGATTAACTTAACGATTTTTCATCTGTTAGTTTTTTTTTATTCAATATGTTTTTAGCACTCAAATAAAGAAACTTATTTTTCTCTATGACAATTATTTCACACAATAAACTCAAAAACTACTTTCACAGCAAATTGTAGAGCTATGTTTTAAACTACTCTAAAACATAAATACCACATATATTAAGAAATATAAAAACTAAGAGTAAAATGTTTTTGAAATACAGTATAGCATTAAGGATAGGCTTCTCACTTAGTACACAATTTTGTCCTGATTACGAGAATATGGTAAGGGTTTCAAAGTAAAACTAATATTAATCATACCTCAACCAAAAAACCGTGGTGTTAACTTATTTTAATCGCCTTAATGTCATGGTAACTATGCAGTTATCATTCACCTAAAAAAATTATAATTTACTGTTTTGAAGTGGTTAAAATTGAGTTAGTCGGAAAAAAAGTTGCTGACTCAAAAGAAAATCTAAAAACTCGAATTTACAAAATGAATATTTATATAAAATTAATTTTAAAAACAAGGTTTTAATGTTATGTATTTTTTACCCTTAAAATGAATGTAAAATTGATTTTGCTTCACCCATAAATACATTTTACACACATCTAACTTAACGCAACCACCCTTTTTTTATTCCTTCAGGAACATTGGATTTTTGCATTGAACTCAGGTGCCTGGCCTCCAGGATGGCCTGCTGGTCTCCTACGAATATATAGGCGTTGAGGTTAATAGGCTAGTTGGTGTTTATAATGATCATGTAATGGCCTCTAATCATGATTTACTACAATAGTGGTTTTTTCGTCATATCTCGAGGTATGACTACATATCATAGTCATAGACCAAAACAGTTTTCAAATTCATGTTCAGCATAAAAAACACTAGACTAATAATACAGATGACTAAGAAATCATTTAAATTACTACAAGAAATGTGTAAGTTAGGTTGTTAAGTTACGTCAGTAAGAAATCTATTTTTTGGGCTGAATAAATAATTTTACTGCAAAAGCAATTATATATTCGTGTTCAGCATGAAAAAACATGTAAATTGAAAAAATTTTATAAAAAATAACGATTTTTAAGTCTTTTTTTTACTATCAGATAAAAAAACTAGTTTTTGTTCTGTAAAAAACGAGTTTTCCGCGGCTAAAATCGACCTCCTCCAGTGATATAAACTCATATTTCACAACTTTTTAAACAAGAAAATGTATATTCAGAGGTAGCAAGAAAGTGAATAATTACTGTTTTAAAAGTTAAGTAATGCTTCGGTAATTATGCACTTTCTTGCCACCTCTGAAAATACGATTTCTTGTTGAAAAAGTGGTGAAATATAAGTTTGTATCTCTTGAGGAGCTTGATTTCATCTGCGGTAAACTCGTTTTTTACAGAAATATCGAAAAACTGTTTTTTTATCTGAGAATAAAAAAACTACTTTTTTGAAAAATCTTTATTTTTCAACAACTTTTTTTTCATATCTCGTATTTTTTATGCTAAATACTAATATATAACTGGTTTTGTCGTAAAATTATTTTGTCAGCCTGAAAAATGCATTTTTCGGACATAACCTAACTTACGCTAATTGTCTATTTTCTCATAAAAATTCGTAGTGTGAGAATTTTTTTTGGGGAAACCTATACTCCCTGCGTCCCTCACTCCAGCATGAAAATAGGTAAATTCAGTTTTTGTGATTAATAGTTGTTGTATATAATGATCGCATTATGGCCGCTAATCGCAATTCGCCGCGATAGTAGTTTTTCCGTTATATCTCGAGAAATAGTTGTAATAGACAAAAATACTTTTCAAATTTGTATTCTGTGCTAAAACACACATCTAAATAAAAAAAAATGACTAAAATACCATTTAAAATAACATTACAGTTTGCAATTTTTGCCTTTATAATTTTTTTTAAATTTTTGAAAAATTAAAAAAATTTGATGTTATTTTATTTTTATTCCTCGTTAAATTCTGAGGTATATATGCAGTTTCTTGCCACAGAACAAATTTGGAACATTTTGCCTGAAATGGGACTAGAATTGGCTGTATTTTCACGAGATATGCTTTTTATTCTGCGGAAATAACGTATTTTACCGAAAAACTTTAAAAAACCAATGTCACAACTTTTAGTATTTTTGTCACATTTCCGTTAATTTAAATGGTATTTTAATCATCTTTTTTATTTTAATGTGTTTTTTGCGCTGAATACAAATTTGAAAACTATTTTGGCCTATTACAAATATTTCTCGAGAAATAACGGAAAAACTACAATTGCAGCGGATCGCGATTAGCGGCCATTACGAGATCATTATAAACAACAACTATTAATCACAAAAACCGAATTCACCTATATTCCCGCCGGAGTGACAGCCAGCAGGCCGTCACGGAGGCCTAACGCTCGAATTTAACGCAAATTACGAATTTTTTTTGAAAAAATAGACCATCAGGATAAGTTAGGTTATGTTTGGTTATATCAGTAAAAATGCATTTTTCGAGCTGAAAAAGTAATTTTACTACAAAACCAGTTATATAATTGTGTTCAGCATAAAAAACACGAGAAATGAAAAAAAATTGTCAAAAAAATAACGATTTTTAAAAACGGTGGTTTTTTCATTATTAGATAAAAAATAGTTTTTCAATTTTTCGGTAAAAAATGAGTTTTCTGCGGATGAAATCAAACTCCTCAAGAGATATAAACTCATTTTTCACCACTTTTTTAACATGAAATCGTATTTTCAGAGGTGGCAAGAAAGTGCATAATTACCAATTCTGATAATAATGATATATAACAACATATAGTTTGATATTTATTAGTAGGTGAAAAAAAGAATCCCAAGACTTACAAAGTGACACAAATCTGGTGTGTATTGCAGGTAAAACCAGATGGTACAGCTAGGATTAAAAAGTATGTGACAGAAATTTTAAGATGAGAAGGGAGAACATAACTTAGACCTAGGGCTATCCAAACTTCTAGCATGATATATAGACCTAATGTCATAAAACTGCATCTAAATTTAAATTATAATCTTTCAGTCAAACTTACAATTTGTCTTTTTGGTGTTGCCTTTTACCCATTGTGTAGGTCGAACTACAACTGATAGGATATTTGTAATAATTTAATTAACCAAAGAGCGTTGTGCTGCAAATGTAATGCCTAAGCTTGTTTCACAAATTTAACAATCACAATCGTATTTGATAAAATTAAAATGTTACTAAAAAGTTTAAAATCTCATAAAGTAACATGAGTTATTTAACAATTAACATGAACTCGTTAAATAACTTGAACGTCTCTGCAGCAGATAATCAATCATTAATTAATCAATAGTCAATGACCCAAAAATAAATAACTTATGACGTAAACATAACCTTTCCACACTATATTATCATAAATGTAGTCTATAACTATAATGACTGTAATCTATTGAACAGTGTTTCCAGTCATGGAAAAATTTAATCCCGCTAAGGCAGCGAAAGAATCCCGTTTTATCCCGCTTTTGAGATGAAGCCAATACTCCGTTCGGGTGACTTTCCGGGGGCCCTCCCCCGGAAAATTTTAAAAAATTGAAGCTATAAAACCCCATATTTTAACGAGAATTATCACAAATAAGTATGTCAGAACTTTATAAAATGTGTAAGTTTTTGGTCTGCATTTTTGTGATAACTCAGTAAGTAATGAACAAGATTTTAAGGTAATAAACTAGATATTAAATTACAATCTTAACTAGGTCTATACCGGTAGGCCTATCTATATTTGTTTTCTTACAGTAATTGCTTTTGATACTATTCAAAACATCTAGAAATCAAGAACTTTATTGCCATTGGCCACAAAAATATAGTGAAATAGGCAGAGCCATTGTCGATTATAGGCCTACTAACCGTCTATTATCGGTTAGTCGATTATCGATCGATAAAACAATCGTTGGGTGTCTACGGAACTGAACCTTTAGTCAGTTTAAAAGCCCATCAAAGCTAAGCTAAGTTAAACTTTTTACGGGACACTTATGAAACTGCACCCCTTACGCTTTAGGTAGGGTAAGCCATTTACTCCAAATTCTGAAAAGGAAAAAATGAAGAACTTTTTCATCGGTTTAGTTAAAAGCATTTTTATATTGTACAGAATCAATTATAGTCAAAGTTGGAGGTAATTATATAATTCCAGCTTGGTATTATTTGCAAACAGTAGTTTTTAAAGCCTTATGCTGAACTGCATAAACTATATATAGGCCTACGCAAAGTTAATAGTAATATTGCTATTTATAATAAATAAATGTAGGGGCCTATGTATGCTCAAAATACTACTGTACCATATGTAAAATATTTTTGATTTATTAATGTTTTAACTTACTGAGTGTAAACAGTATAGGATAGGTTACTAAGAAAGTTTACTTAATTTCGATACCATTTTTTTTTTTTTTTTATATAACACAAGTTTGTTTTATATAGCAAGAAGTTTTTATCTGGTCATTTGAGTGAGTCTTGTCTTCAAAAGCTACCACTCTCCAATAAGCCTGCAGTGGCACCCAGCACTCTAAAATTCTATGTACGCAGCTCTGAAGTGATAGCCACCTTGTTTGACCTGGCACTAAAATTTTCTTTGGACTGCTGTTAGGCTAATAAAACTTTTGAAAGTTCACAAATTCAGCAGTGCGCTTAGGGCTTCTCTTGAAGTGGTTAAAGATGGTTCTCACCAAGTCTTCTAAGGAATTAGACAGACTTTTGCAGGCATAAGATGCCACCAAATGAATGGAATGACAAGAGCACTTAACAACGATCACTCCGGGGTGGTTCTTTCTAACTAATGTTGACACCGACTGGTGCTCGTCCATCATGACATTAGTTGTATCAGAACAAACCCCTACTAAGTTGTTCAAAGATATTTTGTTCTCTTGCAGCGTCTCGATCATTAGAGTATAAATTCCTTCTGCCGTTGCATTATGCAGTTGCACAACATCAACTATGTCTACTTTGGTTTGATTGTATTTTAGGCAGAACTAACACGGCAAATTGGTTTATGTTAGCTACATCAGTTGTCTCGTCAATAAAAACAGAAAAGCAGTTCTCTTCTAAAGTTTTCGCCAGTTCATTATTGAAAAATGGCCAAATACCTTGTCTTATAACATTAGTTGCTTTTTGCTTGCCAAGTTGAAGTTTGTCTACAATGCTTTTGTCTGGAAGAGATTTACAAAAGGCTGTTAAAGGCTCAACAAATGAAATTGGTAAGTCATTTTCTTCAATGAAAGTGCACATTGCAGTTTCTAGCTTTTTAACCTTTTCTGTTTGCGGAACAAATTTGGACACACTTGGTTGCAGGTTCTTCGCAGCAAAATTTCTTTTGTGGACTTTTGTTTCACTGTGCCTTTTAAGTTCGCTACGCCCTCCTTTTAGTTCAACGGAACAAACTTTACATTTGGCCAATTTTTTGTCTTCCCCAGGGCATAGCCAATCTTTAAAATCTTCTGAATTAAAATATGTTTTTAAAACTTTTTTCTCAGAATGCTTATAAATAGTTTTTTGTTTCTTACTTGCTTGGGTTGTATTTTCTTCCTCAGTGTCATAGTCGGCTGATTCCATGTTTGAGGAGGTCTAATTTTATAAGTTGCAAACAACTTGCTTAACTAATGCACTTAACCTATAACTTAACTAACAAGTGGAAAGGAAATACGCACTTGTAATTTAACACAAATTACAAAGGTCTATCTGCATTTGCATTGTGCTTTCGACTACGAACTAATGTCAGATAAATTAAAAAATTTAGGCCTAGTGTGATGTGTAAGTGAGTTAGAATAAGATATTATAGCTATAGGTTAGTTTTAAAATTCATGTTTATGGCCCCTGGACTATTATTTTGACAAACTAGGATACTCTTACCTCCGTCAATAATCCAATAAAACACTTTATTAAGCTGACATGTTTCGTTGCTATCACAACATTTTCAAAGCTTGCAACTCGTCAATCACCAACAACATCAATCGTTAATGAGTTTTATGTAATTGACGAGTTGCAAGCTTTGAAAATGTTGTGATAGCAACGAAACATGTCAGCTTAATAAAGTGTTTTATTGGATTATTGACGGAGGTAAGAGTAGCCTAGTTTGTCTATAGGTTAGGATGGATCGACTGCCTGGTCTGGTTTTACTGTTTACTATATTTCATTTCCTACCTCTGACTTCTGTTCTGTCTGTCAGCTGTTTGAATGGTTGAATTTCGACATGCGCAAACGACATGCGCACTGTAGCCAACACGTCACAACGGTAAATGAGTCAGTCAATCAATATCTCTGAGGAGTACAAATATTACAATAATTACAACAGTGAGGTGCTTAAAAAAATGGTAAAATTTCAAAAATTATTTTAATGCACAAAAGTGTGATCTAAGTAAAATGCTGCTAAAACCCCAATATTCTATGTAAATCTTAAGATTATCCCGCAAAATCCCGCTATCCCGTTTTTATCCCGCAAGACCTCTAAAATCCCGTTAACGGGATAGAAATCCCGCGAATGGAAACACTGCTATTGAATCAAAATTTAATTTCAATCCCAAACATAACAATTGGGAGTGGTGAAGAAAGATCTACCAACAGTGCCAACTACTGCTCCGTTCCCCAAAATTATCCTAAAAATCTCCCAGAAGGAAATGCCCTTACAAAACCTTTCAATGATATATAAACTGTTTTAGCATATTATTCTGCTTAATATCAAGGAAGTATATTATGATTGTTCTGTAGTAGTGGCCATCATCTCAATTGATTTATTTTTTCGTTTCTATTGTTATTGAACTTTACATAATTTATACTGTTTCATTGTTATTTTTAGAAATGATTTGTTGGCATGTATATTATTGCTTCTAAGTAAATGGTTTAGTATTTATTTGTTACTGGTCTTTTTGATACTTCTTTGTGGTTTTTTTTTTTTTTTTTTGTAACTTACTTCATTTTGGTATAGTATTTTTGGACATTAATATATGTTAATAATAATATTGATCTATGCAGCAGAAACATGGTTAATGAAGAAAGGAGATATAAGCAGAATACAGGCAAATGAAAAAGAGATAAAATGAGGAATGAAAAGGTCAGGAATATGTTAAAAGAGAAGCCCTTGCATTGGAGGATAGATACATCAAGCCTGATATGGTACGGGCACTTAACATAGAATGGAAGAGGACAGGATTTTCAGAAAGATGCGTGGGAGGGAAGCGACCAAAAAGAAGACCAAGACATAATTAGTTGGCTAAAAGGAGTGGAAGAGGGTGTTAAAATGAAAGTAGTGGGCTGGACCAGAGTGAAAACTAAAAGATGGTGGGAAGACAGAACTAGATGGCGAGGATTATATTCCAAACAGAACCAGTCTGCGGCTGGAAACTGTGCGAGATGATGATGATGATGATGATGATGATGAATAGATGTAACTAACTACTGTTAATCTAGCTCTATATTATATACACATGTTATTTAACTATTCAATCCTTGAAAATTGTGCATTGCCATTAAAATAAAATAAATAAATAAGAGAGTCCTTTTCCCTTTTTATACTGTAATACAAAGTCCTTTGTAACTTGCAGATTCTTTACACTAGATTTGAACCCAGTTTTCTGTGCTTGGATTATTGAAATGCTGTCCTACCATTCTAGCTGCATAGCGAATGTCTAGTCGGGTATTATTCGAGTAAAATAAATTGCCTAAAGCTTATTTAAATGGCACTCTGTTTGATAAGGAGTTTCCTTCTTCTTTGCTCTTGATATTTTCAGTTGGCGTTGCATTAAAATTGGTCAAACGATACTTATCAAAATGGTGTTCAGTGTATGCCCTTTGAATAACAGAAACGAAAATAATACATGTGAAAGTTTTTAACTTGAGTAACTACTTACAAAACTCAATAAATTGGTGCATCTTTTATGTTCTTGATGTAATCCGTCTTGGCTTAGCAACCATTGTTAATGTTTTATGAAAAATCTGTTTTTTACTTATTTATTGTGCATTTACTCATAGCAAACTCAACTTTTAGCTTAAAATAATACCATTTTCAATAAGAATAATTAAATTTAAATCCACTAAATTTAACATAAATTGTGATAAAACTAAGTTAAACATCTTGACTTTTGTTCAAAAAGTAATAGTAAAAAAGTTCCTTATCTCGGGTACAATCTAACCTACAGTATGTCAAATAACATAAAAAAACTTGCCTAACTACTAAAGTGTCCAACTATACCACACAACATATCAAATGCTTTAGGTTAGTAAGCAATAAAACATGTCGAGGGTGAAATTAGTTGTTTAATGTGTTTGTCTCGTGTACGTTGGTTTAGAAGAAGATTATGGTCAGATGGTGCAAGAGCTTATCTGCTTCAGGTTACGAAGGATTTGGCAAACTTCAAGGAATGCTAATGACAAAAGGCATTTTAACCAAGCCGCTAGGCAGCTAAAACAAGATCTTTTCCAAATTAAAAATCGGTGGTTTGAGAACTTTACCGAGAATCTAACTGCAACTGCTGACACTGATTACTCTCTTTGGAAATCAACACAATATTTAAAACGTCCAAAACAAACCAATCCTCCAGTTAGAAAAGAAGATGGAAGCTGGGCAAAAGTGTTGAAGAAAATCTGGTATTGTTTTCGGGGTATTTCCAAAATGTTTTCAAACCTTATCCACACAATCCAGGTGTTGATGAAAGCGAAATTACTTAATACCTGGATTCACCCCTACAATTGGACTTACCAATCAAATCATTCCGACCTTCAAAAGTAAAGAATGCTATAGATAGACGTCATAAGTATCCAGGATTCGACCTTGTAAGTGGAGAGGTCTTAAAGAACTTGCCAAGGAAGGGAGTAATTATGCTCCCATACATATTCAACGCAATCATAAGACTAGTAGTTTTTCCTTCCCAATGGAAAGTGGCTCAGTTGGTTGTTGTGCCTAAACCAGGAAAACCCTTAACTGAAGTGACTTCATAAAGGCCTATAAGTCTACTTCCGATACCGTCTAAGTTTATTGAAAAATTGCTACTTCAACGTTTACAAACTGCTACAAATGACATTCGTTTGGTTCCTGAACATCAATTTGGTTTCCAAAGAAATCACATCTAAAGAATAACTTCTAAACAGGTTCATAGAGTTGTACAAGTTATTCGAAATTCATTGGAATCAAAAGAATACTGTTCTTCCGCATTTCTAGACGTGTCTCAAGCTTTTGACAATGTGTGGCACACTGGTCTATTGTACAAATTTAAAAAATCACTTCCACGCACTTTTTACAGCGTAATAAACTATTTTCTTTCAAATAGGCAATTTCAAATCAAGCTTCAAAATTTTAATTCAGATTTGTTACTTATATGTGCTGGCGTCCTCAAGGTAGCGTCCTTGGGCCACTACTTTACATCATTTACACGGCGGACACCCCAGTAAACGATGCAACTACCACAGCTAATTTTGCTGATGACACAGCAATTTTATCATCACATGAGGACCCCATAGCTGCATCTCAATACTTACAATACAGTCTTAACCATATTGAAAGGTGGCTGCATTAATGGAGGATCAAGGTGAATGAAACCAAATCTAGCCATGTCACCTTTACCCTAAGATATGGACACTCTCTCTCTGTATCACTCAACAACGTCCCTTTACCTCAAGTGGATTCTGTAAAATATTTAGGTATACATCTGGATAATAGATTGACTTGGAGAACACATATATGGCATAAAAGACTGCAACTAAATTTGAAATCCCAAAAACTGTGATGGCTTCTGAACTATAAATCAAAACTTAGTAAACTTAACAAAATTCTTCTTTATAAAATGACTGGACATATGGTTTGCAACTTTGGGGGACGAGTAGTGAATCAAATATAGAAATTATTCAACGTTTTCAGTCGAAGACTTTAAGAACTTTAAGTATTGGTGCTCCATGGTTCATTTCAAACAGAACTATAAACAATGACCTTCAGATTTGGACAGTGAAAGAGGAGATCAAGCGGATTAGTTCAAAATACCAAAAAAAGTTAAATAATCATCAAAATTACCTTGCTTGCTAACTAACAAAATTAATTTGCTTGATAACTCTCATGAGGTCGCAAGGTTGGATCGAGCAACGGTATTGAGCCTGCCGCACAGATTTTAATTTGAACTTTGGAACATTCTCATTCAAAGACTTTTTTGGTGCACTATTTCTGAATAGTCACCTCCTTACGTGCTTGTAAATATGCTATATTTTTTACTTATTGTTATGTTGAGTTTAACAGATTGTAAAATAAAACAGAGTTATATATAAAATAAAAAAAGGGGGTGAAAAAACACCGCCTGCTTACATTTGTGACCAGTTTACAATGCAATGTATTAGGAATGTGCAATTTAAACACAAATACCAATATATATATATATATATATATATATATATATATATACATATTATTGTAGAATTTAAATTACAATGAGGCAGGATGCAAATATAGACAGGTTATTTATTGTGCATCAAAATATCCGTAGCATGAGAGCAAATTTTGATTGTTTTTTGGCTGAGTTGTCAACATGGGGGAAGCATCCTGATATGATTATGCTCTCAGAAATATGGATAAAATTAATTGAAAATAGTTAATTTAATATCCCTGGTTATGAATCTTAATTAATGTAAATGAACATCATCGCTCTGTTAGTATAACGATTTATAATAAGAGTAATGAGTTAAATGTAATGGGACATGAAAATCCTGTATTTTTGTCAGCTGACAAAGTAAGAATTAAGTTTATTTTTAAGAAAAATGATTCTCATCTCTTGGTTATTTATAGGTTGTTGCAAACTACGATACATTCATTTGTTGAGGAATTTTAAAGGTATTTACAGGAGAACAATCTAGATAAATCGTGTGTAAAATTGTTAATTCTAGGTGATAATACTGTGGACTTACTAATTAAGGAAAATTATGACGTCGACAATTATAAAATTAAATTGGTGAGTTTGGGCCTGGAATCACTAATTAATGAGCCAACGGGAGTTACAAATATTTCCCAGACTTGCATAGATCATGTTTTTGTTAGATTAGTTAGTAACTATATAATTCAATGTGAAGCGGAAGTTTTGGAAACACAAATTACTGATAATTACATGACGGTCCTGAGGATAGAGTTGTGGGAGTGGAGTGGGGCGGCCAGAGAGCTAAATTTTTTTTCTAACAATCAATTTGGTTTTAGATCATGTTAAGTATAGAGTTAGCTTTATATAGATTTATGGATTTAATAAATACAGAAATAAATAAATATAGTTGTGTAAGTGGACTTTTTATCGATATAAGAAAAGCATTTGACACAAAACATCGTATGACATTACTAAAAAAATTATATAATTTTGGTTTTAGAGGGGTAGCTCAACAATGGTTTAAAAGCTATTTGTTCGAAAGGCAACAATGTGTAAACATAAATGGTGTACTTGGCGAAATGGGTGAAATATCTTGTGGAGTTCCGCAAGGATCAGTAGTAGGACCAATTCTATTTATAATCTTCATTAATAACTTGTGCAATGGCAAATTCAAGGGAAATGTCACAGCATTTGCTGATGATGCTGTTTTGAGTTACACTGGAGCTTTTTGGAATTCCATTAATTTTTATTTAAACGAGGATTTAAATTCGCTTAACTAGTGGTTTTTTAATAACAAGTTAGTTCTTAGCGAAGAAAAGACAATGTATGTAAATTTTTTCTTACGAAAAATTGTTCAGGTTCAACGACATATTTTTTACAAGTGTGTTGATTGTCTGAGAAATTCAATAACATGCATTAATTGTTTTAAGATTCAGCAAACGTCAAGCATTAAGTACTTAGGAATTGTCTTTGAATGTGAATTGAACTGGTAAAATCAGCTTACAACAAAAAATCACAGGTATTCGTTTGTTTAATTTTTTATAATTATTTGTCCATTAATAGTTTTAAGGTTACTTTATTTTGCGTCAATAGTAGGCTAGAGTATGGAACAGTGTGCTGGGGAGGAACTTACTTAACTAATTTAAGACCAATTATTACCTTACAAAAGCTATTTGTAAGATTGATTCTGAACAACAATCAATTTGATCCATCCTTCCCATGATTTTTGATTTAAATATTTACTGGAGTAAATTTTCAGGTAAATTCTTAAAGGACCACAACTTTTATATGCTCAGATTAAGAAATGCAAGTATAATGTACATACCTAAACGAAATTTGACATATTATACTAAAACACTTAATTTTATAGTGCCACGTATTTTTATTCAATTACCAAATAGAATACAAAATGAACCAAAACTTAATAAATTATTCAAATACTCAAGGGATTGGCAATTGGCTCGAGAACTCAGTGAAACGCTACTACATATATTGAGCTAAATATATTGAGATATATGTACGTAACTTTTTTCCTCTTACAATTTTTATTTGTATAAATTTGAAACATAATCATTTTGTATGTATTAATGAAAGTAGTATAAATTATCTCACTGTAGTTCATATTTTTTGACATTGCGTTATAAATTAAGTACAAATTTATTTTTGATATTTGAAAAACACATTTATCTTTTTTTATCATTATAAAATGTATTTTGTACACATCACGACATTCTGTGTGTAATTTCGTTATGTTACTGTCACAAACACTTAAGATTAATAGTACTTCTATGAGTATGGATGACGTAGTAATTTTAATGGTTGGTATGAACAACTTTGTAAACGGACGCTGTAAGGATTTCACGGTGGAATTGAAGGACTGTTTGGGATCTGTGTCGACCATAGTTGGCGTTGCTTTTAGGTACCTACGACAAAAAAGTTAAAGTTTGTTTTATTTTACCAGGCGAAGTTAGGGCTAAGGAGCCCTCTCTAACACTTAACCTGGGGACCAACGGCTTTACGTGACTTCCGAACCACGGGAGCGGCAGGGCAAAATCTATTCCCCTCTTTCCCTTAACCCTGAAGTTTCAAAAATTAATCTTTCTATTAAAAATGTCACTTCTAGACATAAAAAAACATTTTTTATTTCCCTTAATTCGATTCCTAGAAGTTCTTTTACGAAGCATGGTCTTCACTTTAATTCAAAGGGCTATTCATTTTTAACTAACCTATTACATAATGTCATAAGTTCCCAATGTGTCCCGAATCCTCTTCTAAAACACCAAACACATAAGTATAAACTATCTTCTGCTATATTTTTTAAGAAAAAAACACCTATCCAAACCTAATGATAACTATCCAGCACTGCGTTAAGACCAGCATTCCACCTTAACGAATTCTATTACCCCCCCTAGCCGTACTTTTCAAAACAAACATTTTTTAAGAACAGCTCAGAAACCTCCTGGTGTCTCTTGGTCACTATATGTCGCGATGGTGTTAAGTGCCGGTGGAGCTCTCTCAAACTAATACACCGAAATATAAGAGACCTCCTCTCTAAACACATTGAAACAGAAATTTTTATTGAGGAGGAAAATCCTGATATTATTTGTTTTTCAGAACATTCACTTAAACAAGTGCAACTCCAAAATTTGTCTCTTATAAACTACACATATAAAACTGGATTCTATAGAACAAACACGAAGGAAGGGGGAGTAGGCATTTGGATTCGTCCCTATATAGATTGCCAGAATTGTCCTGTGAACAAATAGAAGGTATTTGTAAACTGGTCGCTATTTCTGTGATGCTTACTGTGCAGAGTAAAATGTTGATACTTGCATGTTATAGGCCTCTAACAAATAATGTTACCGATTTCTTTGAATGCATTTCTGTTTGTCTTGAAAAATATGCAAACAGGCACGAAATTGTAACTGTACTGGGAGATTTTACTATTGATTTATCCAAAGAGACTTTTATCAGCCAACGATTTGCCTCCCTAACGAAATCTTTATATAAAAAAAACGAAATTATATATAAAAAAAAAAAAACTAAGGATCTTGAATCAAACCACTATTTACGAGTATATTATAAGAGGTTAAAGTGCAAGAATCGTTTGGTAATAAATGATGAGAAATCAAGAGAAATACCGAATGCATCCGCTGCCACATTCTCGGCACTGCACCAGCGTCCCCCTCCACTCCACTTGGCAGCCGGCAAGTCATCTGTATATTGCCGTAAGACAAAACTTGGAACTAATCTAGGAATTTAGGCTGTTGCCCTCATGCCGGTGTCCCAACCGACATTGCTAATATGTCAGCGGTTTAGGTGTTTTCTGCGTACCAATGCTACCCGACCGTTCCAACTACAGTGTATATTTATTGAACTGTAGTAATATTGCAACACCACTGGTGAATTTTCATGTGGTTCTCTAAGGAAAGATTAATAAAATATAGTAGCTGGCTGTTGAATAAAAGAATTCTTAGTTCCTAGAGTGGACATAAATTCTAATATTAGTTAATGTGTATTACTGTAATTACTTACAAAATAATAGTTACCTATTATTTTGTTTGAACTGGGGTTCACGTCTAGCCGTCACAACTGCACTAATGAATGTTCAATGGAAGGACGAGTGAATCTGTATTTCTGAACAATTCGATTTAGAATTCACGGAGTATAAGATTTCTTCTTTTAAAATAGTCTAAATAAATGTGAGGTAATATTTTATAAATTGGGGTAATTGGTTTTTCCGTTATTGGCAACACTTCCTTGGCGTTTCATTTCATTTTGACTCTACTGTCTCTCACGTCCATCTTCTTTTTCGTGACATTGATTGGTGTGCTAGGGTTGAAAGTTATTTTAAATTTTGATTGAACTGTCGTCCTTAGCTAATTATTTTTATTCTCAATCACTGCATTCGAATTTTCTTTGCATAGTAAGGTATGTTTTCAGCATTTTTTTAGGAATACTTTATATATCTTAGTTGGAATTAGACCCATCTAAAAGTGCAACCGGCCGGGTTCGGCCAAGTACAGTATTTATCAAACGTTTATTTCAAACTGGAATGACAGTACCTATTATGTTATATTGCGGTAAACTTATCGGGATCCAAAAATTGTGCTTTAAATTTCATTGACTGTGTGTAGCCTTAACTGAATTCAAGCCTAAGGTCAGAAGCAGAATAACTGAAGTCCCATTATTAGTTATCTGACATTACTATGTAGGTTTATTGTAGAGATGGGTAACTCCGGAGTGAACGACAACAAAGGAACTACTCCGGTTAAGGAGTTACAGCTCCAACTCCGAGTGCTAGTGCGGAACTAGTTCATTTCGGAACTAGAATAAATTAGTATTATATGTCATAAATATACGCATATAAAATATACAATACTTTACTTTCTGCTGGAAAATTAATAAGACATCCATACTTTTTCTTTGTAAAATAATTAAATAAAATACATAGTTCAAATTGTTAGCTGGATATAACCTAAAAATCATATGTTAGTTTCTATCTTTTTGGAACTATCAACAGAAAGGAGTGAGAACGAGATGCGCGCGCAACCACTGTCAGAGCGGCTGCAGTGTCGACGTAGTTCCCCACTCCATGGAACTAACATAGTTCCGGAGTTGTTGGAACGATCAAAACAAAGGAGTGAAGTACGTGATGCGCGCGCATCCACTCGGAGCGACTCACTTGAGCTTCGCTCCACGTTGAACTGGAACGACGTTCGGAGTTGGAACTACTCCGCGGAACTAGTTCCGAGTCATTATAACTCCGGAGTGAACTAACTCCGTCTGATGAACTACATTTCCCATCCCTAGTTTATTGTGATTTATAACAAGCAGATCTCTATTAGGTGATCTGCTAATGAGTGAACTGGTTCAGAAGTGAACTGAAGCTGCTTAACACATTCAGTGGTACCAAACCAAACATGTACCTTGCCAGTTGCTGAATTTTTGGTAATTACCAAATTATGCCCTTTCTTGCTACCTCTGAAAATGTGATTGCTTGTTGAAAAAGTAGTGAAATATGAGTTTGTCTCTTGCGGAGGTTGATTTCATATGTGGAAAACTTGTATTGTACAGAAAAATTGAAAAACTAGTTGTTTATCTGACAGTGAAAAATTTTTTGTAACATTTACTTTTCGTCAATTTTTTTCTTCATTTCACGTGTTAATGCTGAACACAAATATATAATTGGTTTTGCAGTAAAATAATTTTTTCAGCCAGAAAATGGATTTTTTACTGACCTAACCAAACGTAACCTAACTTATCCGAGTTGTCTTATTTACTCAACAAAAATTCGTAATTTGTGTTTAATTCAAGTGTTTCACTCTGACAGAAGTCATATTCGCTGCTGATAGCATAGAACTCTAAGCAGTCGTGGTAGACAGCTGTAATATGCATACGAGGTAGAATAGTTTTGCCTATGAAATGAGTTTAAGGTTCTATCTAGTGAAAGTAGCAGGAATGCGTATTCCTGCTACTTTCACTACATAGAACCTTAAACTCATAGATAGTAATCGTAGATAGTAGGTCAGCTCAGTATCTTTCCAACAAGTAACCCATGAAGAAAAATGGTCTCTAACAGTTGTATCCTTAATTCCAGGGGCACCAGACCAATATATTCAGCTATATCTTATGAAATAAAATGACAAATGTTAGATTGGCCTAGCCAAATAATTCCAAATTTCATAAAATCTCAGGAAATTACACATTATCATATAGGCATAAATAAAAGTACTGTAACTGCAAACAATTCAAAAAGGGCGAGTTGGAACTTAACCTCTGCTTTTTTTTTCGTCTCATAGTTCTCTAAACTTAATACAAAAACTGTTGAGTACTGCAGTAACTTTTTTTCATCTTTTCAATAAATTAATTTTAACTCCAGTGTGATACCGGCCTATAAAAATTTGGCTCATCAGTCATGTTGGCTCCTGAATCCACAATCGGTAGAGTGTGTATGAAGATTACTCTGTCACTGATGGCGCAGTGCTGTAATCCAGCTACTTGGCGATTAAGTCCTGGAGATTGTAGGCTCTATACTTGGTCCCCTAATATTGTGATGGCGTCTACTCAGTGGTTACTAATCGACATGGACACTACTAGAGAAGTCTGGGGTGTCCATGTTGGGTAGCAGTCGGTAACCGGATGTTGTGTAGAAGAAAGAACTGAGTATCGGGCTTGTCAATTAGCTGAAAATCCTGCCAACACTACGTGGTTTGGATTCCACGTAAAGCTGTAGGTCCCTTAATTTCTTTGGCTTTTGGATTGCCTGGGCTATTGGAAAAGACTTTTAATAAACAGCTCTTTCTGAGGCAGTCGACCTTAGTTAATAACAGTGATTACACTTGTTCATCTACACTCATCACGCTCATTCACCTCTCATATTCCCTCATATCTTGACGATTGGAGTCTTACCAATGAATAATGTCTAGTAAGGTTCAAAAGTATGTTTATGTTATCCTTTCACGTAGATTTAGTGGGTCACCTCAATTAAACTAAGGTAGTTTCTAAAAGTCTTCTTTGCAGTTATAATGATAAAGTTAATAGAATTTCCAAACATTTTTCAGACAGTTATTTTAAATTCAGTTGACTTGCATTCAAATAAAACAACGTTAAAACAGAACATCTTCCAATCTCCTTATAACCATTAAGAGTCAGTTTGAAATAGCTGAGTCAACTGATTTTCTAGGTTTGGTTGGACCCAAACTAACTAAAACATACGGTAGGAATCACGGCGAGGCTGCGCAGGAGCGATAGTGACGTCATATGGGAGAATCATCTGGTTTCTCTGCCAGAAAATGCTCTTTTTCCAATAAAAAATTATGTTATAGTTTGGCCGCTTTGGTTACGACGTAATTAGAGGAGGACCTGTGCAAAAGAGATAAAGGTAGTCATTGAAGTGAGAGGGGAAATTAGTCTTCTCCCATGACTGGAGCGTCATGTCACAGTGCCACTTTGTTGGGAAAAATTGAAGTTGATAGTAGTGATTAAATATAGCAGTAATAATATGAAGGGTCATTGATAAAGTATCTTCGATGTAATTGATGGGAATATCGTCATAGTTGGTTATTTTAATTAAAACCAATCAGAGTTCCATTCTATCCTAGCAGCTGCTTTTTTCAATTTCGGGTCAATGCATATGAAGTGGTCCAATAAAAATTAAATTGGTTACTTGACCTTTTTTAAATATTTTAATTTATGTTTTTACCATACTCATAAGAGGTTCAAAAATGATTTTTATCATTTAATGCGTGGCAGCCAACTTTTGGCTTTGCATACATTAGTGTTAAATTGATTATCTCTGGATTGGATTATGCTACAGCTTTCAAATGAACACCATTCTTTTCAGAAAGATCTCTTCTACAATATTAGTTATCATCTTTATAGCTCTAAATACAAACTTTGATGTTAAATATTCGGAAATCTCACTTTTTAGGAGCTTAAAGAACCAAGAAATGGTGATTTATCATAGTTCAAACTTGCGTTCAATGACGAGAAATACTATGCCGTGTTTAGCATCTAATGCTTTTTTTAAAATTTTGATATTTTTTTCTGTCAAGAAATGTTGTGGGAGACAATGAAGAAAAGGTTTCCCGAAAAACTGAGTTTTCTTTTTATAAAACTCTAAATTGTGCTGGGGTCAATTCCTCTTTTAGAATGATTGTGAGTGTTATATGTATGCTTATTTTCATGAAATACAGGATCTGCAAACTGTGTGACATAAGTTAATGTTTCAAAACTATACAAAGCATAAACTGTTAGTATTCCCAGATTACCAAATAAATGTTTTACTGAAACTATCCTTTTTAAATTGTACATTATCCTGATTGCCCTTTTTTCTTGTAGTAAGAGTCGATTTAAATTTTTATTTGCGGTCCCTCCATATACTAATGCCACAAGCTAAATGGAAATGAACCACTGAGTAGCATACTATTAACAAGGTTTCCAAACTACAAATCTGACGTAATTGTCTCATGGCATACAAACCAGAAGAAATTGTATTGATAACATAATTGATATGATTACTCCATTACTCTAGGTGTTTGTCAATTATAAAACTAAGA
This sequence comes from Stictocephala bisonia, assembly GCA_035578905.1. Classification (NCBI taxonomy): domain Eukaryota; kingdom Metazoa; phylum Arthropoda; class Insecta; order Hemiptera; family Membracidae; genus Stictocephala; species Stictocephala bisonia. The sequence goes on from JAQJVL010001152.1 coordinate 52,876, forward strand.
TGTTTTGTAGATTCCACTTGTAATAATTTGTCATTGTCTAAGAATATCTTTTGATTTAACAACTTATTTCTACTTTGTTTAGTAGAAAATTATATAAAATTTGATTTATTTGGATTTAAAAGAATATTCTTGCTGTTAAAAATTGCTTTACATTGAAAGACTAATAAAATGATGAAATCTCAATACTCTCTTGTGAATTACCTGCAATAATTATATTAGTATATTAGCAATTATATTAGTGTCATCAGCATACGAACATGCCCTTCCATTCTCCGAAACGAAGCCCAGTAATACCACTATATAAAACAGACAAATAAGAGGGGCTCCAGGACCGATCCCAGTGGAACTCTGTGTCGAACAGCCTTTAATTGGGAATTATATTTCCTGAAATAGTTATACTTGCTTAAGGATTCATTTGCTCAATTTCAACATACAGCTGCCTAAAAGAGAGATAGGAATCAAACTATATGAGCTCTTTACCATTAGTACCTAAATCCTCTAGAGAGTGTACAAGTTGTAATTTTGTATGTGACACACTATCAAAAGATCTAGTTAAATCTAAAAAATGCCTACTTTCTTCTTTATCTATTGATTCTATTATTGACTAAAAAAATTCTATTCCTGCTGTAATTGTCGATTTCTCTGATTGGAATCCATGTTGCTCTTTTTCTAGAATTTATTTTCATACAAAAAAGTCTTTAACTGAATGTACACTGCTTTTTCAAAGAGTTTTGAGAAAATAGGTAGGGAGATTTGGAGATTTTTTGGAGAAAAGCAGTGATATGGGGCGGTAACTTGAGTGATCATGTAAATCTCCTTTTTTTTGAAAAAGGTTAATCTTAGCTATTTTAAGTTTATTTGGGAAAATACCTGAAATTAACAAGGAATTTAAAATATGTAATAGTGGTTTTAAAATTAGAGATAAGACATTTTATAATAACAATTGGGACATTGTCATTCCCTGATGAATACTTATTTTAAAAAGAACCAATTTGTTCCAGTTCTCTCCTATATCCTACCACAGAAATCTTCTACCTATCCTTTACTACTTGAGCTACTGCCATTCTCATTGCAAATAAATATGATTATATGGATGATTTCAGTCAGCCCGCCTCTGATTGGAGGAGTCACCTAGTTGTTCTAATAAGAATCCTTTCCTCTAATGTGGACTTAGTGCAGGCTTTCTTGTTGATTCAAACTACAGCAGAGTTCTGCCGATCCGAACTTTGGCAATTCCAAAATCCGCTTGATCCAAAACAGAAATTGACAACAGATTTTAGGAAAATGTTAAACTTTTCAAATGTTACTTTGGTTTTAAAAAATCAGTTAAATTTATTTGCTTTAAAGATTTCCTCTTCCTCAAATATAATTAAGCCAGAGTCTCGAAAACATGGTAGCCACTGGCATCACATTGAGGTTTTGCTCTATGTAGCGTAGTGTGAGATCAACACACGAGTAAAATTGTTGATAAGAGACTGACTGGGAATTGCGAACAGTCTTCTCTGAGGTAGCGTGAGAACACCAGAAATATGTGCACGACTTCTGTCAGCTGATTACATGGACTAGTGACGAATGCAAGTAGCGCTGGGCCTGGGATCAATTTCCACTAGTGACTCCAACTTTTTGTTTAAAAACGGTGTTTGATCATCATACGTCTTGAGATGAATGTATTCTTCTATTAAAGAGTTTATTATCATAAGCTCTTATTGTGTTCAAAACTGAAGTACTGTACTTAATGTTAGGCATATTATTTAGAAAATCTGTTAATCCAAAATATTTGGTCCGAAATTGGTTCGGTCCCAATTATTTCGTATTACCTGTTAGGTCTTATTTTCTTACCTGATAATTCATCAGTTAGTACCAACAGGCCCCTTGAGGTATTGATCGATGAAGAGCTCTGTTAGACATGCTTTGAACTCCATAAACCTATCAACTCGGGCACATTTGATAATAAAAAAGTGTATTAAAGTTATGTTTTCTGTGCTTGCTGTTATTCCTTTGAATGCTCCTCTAAAAGAAATGCTGGACAGCGCTTTTCATCATGGTTCTCTAAAGAAAAATAAAAGAAAAGCTAGTAAAAAGGAAGTCGATGGCAATGTGTTAATTTTATTAAATTTAAATACCGATAGTTGTTAGGAGTGTGTGAGAGTAGTTGGTAAAAATTAATCAAGCGTAATATGTTACAGTTTTAAAACTGATAATGGTGGTGACTGAAATGAGTATTAGTGTAAAGTTACATACTTGCATAGATAAATAAAACTTACCATATCAGTATCAGAATATTTTATAGAAGATATTTTTCTATTTAAATATAAAATTCACCATTGTTTAGCCAATACATATTATATATATATATATATATATATATTAATAAAATAGATGAACATATTTTATAACATGTAATTTATCGAATACATAGAGTTTTTATTTTAATTAAATAAATTTTGCAATGTATAGTTTGAAAATGAATGTTAATAGAAGTTTTTTAATAACTAATGAATTAAGTTTTAATTCAATTTCTATTTAAATAAAAATGATTTTGACTAATTTGTTTTATAACACAGTGCCCATGGTCAAACGGAAATGAGAATCAAATCATTATGTGAACTGTAAATTTGTAAATGAAAACAACACATGAATTTGTAAATGAAAACAAGATGATTGTGTTTTGTATAGGAAATATTTTGTAAAAAGGGTGGACAGAAGCCAGGTACTCTTTATCAGGCATAAAGTGATAAGAAGGGCCATGAAGGGACTGAGTTGTTAAACGGAAATGAGAATCAAATCATTATGTGAACTGTAAATTTGTATATGAAAACAACACATGAATTTGTAAATGAAAACAAGATGATTGTGTTTTGTATAGGAAATATTTTGTAAAAAGGGTGGACAGAAGCCAGATACTCATTATCAGGCATAAAGTGATAAGAAGGGCCATGAAGGGACTGAGTTGTTAAACGGAAATGAGAATCAAATCATTATGTGAACTGTAAATTTGTAAATGAAAACAACACATGAATTTGTAAATGAAAACAACACATGAATTTGTAAATGAAAACAAGATGATTGTGTTTTGTATAGGAAATATTTTGTAAAAAGGGTGGACAGAAGCCAGATACTCATTATCAGGCATAAAGTGATAAGAAGGGCCATGAAGGGACTGAGTTGTTCTCAGCAGTGTTTGTAAACAAAAACAATTGAAGATCATAATTTATTCCTATTCTTATTATTAAATTGTAACTATTCCAAGTAAACATCTAACAATTCTTATATTTTTAAAAAATGAAATTCGAATCTTAAAATAATTTCCGACTAACTAAATAGATGGACTATCTAAGTGGGAATGTCCCACTAATTCGTGGTACACCCCTCTCATGTAAATTGCGGTACCCATAAGAATCTCATTGATAACTAAAGATGTATATTAAGTAATCAGCAAAGAAAGGATGTATTAAGGCTGTTAGGTAAAAACATTTTTTTCGATTTTAATTACTTTATATCAGCTATTAAATGCCTCCCTAGTAGGTCTTTCATTAAAATTATGTTTATAGTTATAAATACTTTACCTCAAAGATGCGAATTTGGGCTTTCTTGGTACATACAAAATTAAGAAACTATTTTCCCGATTATTCCCAAATTTAAAAACAAACCCTAACAGGACTGGTCTTATTCATCAGTTATTTTAAATTACGTAATTTTACTGCAAATTTAATTTTAAATTAATGTTATATGTTGGTTTTTATTGTACTACGATGAAAAATACCATGTTGTGTTTGGCATCTTATGCTTTTTAATATCACACAAGTTACAAAATTGATTAACTTTATATACTCAACTCTTGGTTGTACTTTTACCCGCATGTTACATTACAATCCAATCGCTACGCATATATACAGTGAGACCCCACTCGCAGGATCACGCTTAAACCACTTCCTGCAATTATACCCCACTTATCCTAGGGGAGAGGTTGAGTGTCTGTTTATGAGTAGATCACGGTCAGATGTATAGTCAGCGCTGCAAGCGGAATTCAGTTGTCCCTAAAGCCGGCCAAACCACCTTAAGATTTTATAATGACAGTTAAACATATATATATATCAGGACATTTCTCGGATAGTGCTATTGATTTTTATTTATTTTTGTTAAACTGAAATCCAATTTTGTTAAGTCAGTGTTCCTTTAGAAAACTATATAAAAAAAAGCACACAATAGAAATAAGTTAGAGTCATGAAGTGATTGTGAACCTTAAGGTGCAAGTCTCTAAATTAATGGGAGTAATTTTTATAGTAGTAACTTATATAAATTTTCTTCTCAAGGAATGTACTTTTAATAAAGATTCTATTACTATGAGCATATCCAGAAATAAATTTGAAAGTAGTTTTTTCTTTTTTTAGAAAAATGAAACTGCTTTTAGGATTTGGATAAATAACCAAACTAAACAATGATGACATTTTATGATGAAAATGTATTTTTTAATAAAAGAGATAGTTAACCTTACTTAACAGGAAATTGTTCTGACCTGTGTTGTAGTGTAGTTGGTTAAACTAAGCTTCATAAGCTAAAGTTTCTCAGTTCAATCCTAAAATTAGACTCAAACAAATTTTGAAAGGGTTGAAACCACTGGTTGTTAATTTGTCATGGAGCTTTTAATTAAAGATACTTTCTAAGGTATGGTTAGCCTTAGTTTTAAACAAAATGCAATTTCGTTCAACATTCATTTGACTATCTGCCTCTTAAAAATGAATAAATAAGCTATTCCATATTTTTATATGAGCATCTAGATCTGTGTCTATAAAGTGCATGGTGTGATTTAAATGAGATGACGACTATCATACAGGCCTTCAAGCTATCATAAATTAATAAATAAATCACAAATTATAGTAGTTCCAGGTTTAGTCGATATATTCAAATTGGTTGAAAGGGTGGAGCATTGCATGACTCCATAGGTACCAAAAAAGTTACTGTACTCATATATGATATTCATTGACACTATCTATCCATTTTAGCTGTCAGCGATGAGGATATTGAGTATGCCCCTCATACTCTCTAACGACAATCCCAGAGTTCATTTCTTCTCATCATCCTAATTAGTAGTAATGATGCCTCCTACCTACTCCATATTTCATACTGTTTAATAAATAGAATTTTCTTTTTTAGATATTAAAGTTATGGCTAGTGAAGAAGAGAGTAATACAAAAATGGATGTTGAGGAAGTAAATAACAAAGAAGAATCAACTGAAAAGAAATCTGATGAAATTCAATCAGAAGCATCCAAAAGTTCTAAAGAAGAAGATAAAAAAGATGCTAAACTGAAGCAAGGGATGACAGCTGGTGCTGCTGCAGCAGCAAATCCTCATTACAGAGTGAAAATAAGTGGCTTGCCACGATTTTACACCCCTACTGTAAGTATTCACTGTACTGTGTACTTAAACATCATTAAATATATTAATTTAAATGTATGTGGTAAAGGTCTAAATCAGTAATCTTCTATGTGAAAAATATGTAAGGAACTGTTTCCTAACATAGAATAAAAGCAACAAACCGTAACCTATCCATCCATACCAATTTTAATACATAAATTTTTGTTACATTTATTTTAAAACAGCAGCTAGTATTCATTAAAAGTAACCCAAATCATGTGTTTTGTAATACAGCAATTTGTCTTTATTGCAATGGTGAGACATTACTTTGGTGAAAGTGGCCGATATATAAATATTATTTCAAAACTAGTTAGCTGAGATATGAACTAAATATTTTGATCATTTGCTTCTCTCTACATAGAATCCATGGTATTTATTTAGATCTTAACCGTCCAGGTGCTGGGTTGAACTTCCTTGAGTGCTAGGCGTTTTTCAGCACGTTTGCAACTTTATATAAAATATTTTTTTAAATACTGTAAACCTAATGAAAATGGAACATATTACATGTGATTATTTTTAGAAAAAATACTTAAACAGAACTTATATTTTCATGTTAAACTATTGCTGGATGTTGATCTTTACAAAGAAGAAACATTTTTTCACTTTGAGTTCAGATATCAGTTCACCAAAGACATAACGTTGAAAATCCAAGATAGACACTTTGTAGAAAATTTAATAATAAACACAAAAATATATATATCTTATGGGTTATCTTCTTGGACACATTCAGTTAGAGTACAAAATGGAAAATTGTCCCATGTAAAAAATCACTAATACATGACAAGTTACACATTTCATTGTAACATGTAGTGTTATTTCATTTAAATTTTACAACTCAAAATGCTTTCAGTTCACAAAATATAACAATGAAAATCAATAAAAAAAACTAAAATAATTAATTAAAAAATATATCTTATGTACAAAAATTTACAATGACAAGTTAATTTACTCAGCATCAACTTCTTCTTGAGTTTTTCTTTTACGCTTGCCTCCCCCTGATGGCCTCCAAAAATTCTCCAGATCTCCATAGCAGGCAGGATGAACACCAGAGTTGTAGGCAGGACACCAGGAATGACTTTTAGATATTTTTTGAGTTGTTGAATATACAACACAGTTACGGAGGCGTACACCTGGAAGTCGGACCCACTTATGAGCCATGTCTCCAGCAGGACCAGTATTTACTCGGGGGAGGTGGATCATCGGGCTTCATACTTTCTTCTATCAGTGACTCTATAATCATTACTGTAAAGTTGTGATGGTCCTAGGGTCTATATAAAATATAAGCATTTAGAAGTGCCTTATCTAAGAAGTTTTCAAAAACCTTTACTAAGTATTTTTTACTTGGCCTAGTACAAGTCAAATGGCATATGGATTTGTCTTTAATTTCTACCCCACCCATATGCAAGTTGTACTCATTTATGATGACAGGCTCTATTGCCTCAATCCCACTTGTCTTGCTTCGGAAAAGTCTGTCATCAGCAGGAAGAGCAGAGGATATGAGGTAGACTGGCTTTCGTGATTTTTTTCTTTATATCCTATCAACAGGGTTTAGTTTTTCTGAAATAATCTGACTGTTTAGGCTGTCAGGCTGCTCAATGAGGGTTTTACGTATCCCTTTTGAATTTTGATTTATTGTTCCCGAAAGAAATGTTTGTCTAGTAATTTTTGAACTAATGGTAACTTTGTGTAATAAGATAGGCCTCTTAAGGCAAAGCTGTATAGAGATGATAATTTTTATTCAATAATTGCACTATTTCATGATATGTAAAAAAACATTTTATGTGAAGGCATCATCTTTTCCATCGGCCAAAAACCCTTTGCCACTATATAGTTCTGAGTGCATAACATAGCTGGTCTTGCTGTCACAAAGTTTGAATTTCTTTACGCCAAATCTGGCATGGCGCTTGTTTGGAAGGTACTGGATGAATGAACATCTGCTCTTCATCCCTATCATGGACTTATCTAAAGAAATATATTGGCCAGGAGTGAATTATTTTTTTAAACTGTCGTTGAGTAAATTATATAATTGTCTAACTTTTTACCATGAGTCATGGCCGGGCTGATTTTTGGAAATGGCCTTTAGGAAACTGACATGAAAGTTTGCTCTTATTGATTTAAATCTATGAAAGGACATGTTTTCTGGATAAAAGGCAACTCTTTGAGATTCGATGGTGGACCAATAGTGTTTGTAGTTGTTCCTAACAGTGAGCCCCATATTTACTACCAAAGCTAAGCAACGCTTCTTTTCTTTTTTTTTTTTTTTTCTGTTACATCGGTCTACTTTGAAAGTCTGCTATGTGTTTTCATAGTGCCAGAATTTCTTTTTTCCTTTCTGTGAATTGGCATAAGTATTGGTCTCTCTTGTTAGCAGAGACCAAATAAAATAAAATAAATTAATAAAAATATTGGATTGGGAGACTATTTTGTGAAAGCAAGTTTTCCCACCTGTATTTCTAACTTAAAAACTTCCAGCAACGTCAACAGGATCTTCAGGTGGGTACACCCTAACCCATTTACTAATCAAAGGAGACTGCCTTGATGGGATCTAGGGTGGAGAAATTGAAGCAGAGTGAGAAACAGAACGTACATTCTGTTCATTATCTCTGTTAGAAGGTCCTTGTTGTGGGCTTACTGATCGAAAGGGAATAGGCCTTGGTCTACTTCTACTTACAGTTTGTTCAGAATCAGAAGTGTCAACATCACTTTCAGGTTGATATTCCTCACCACTTCCCGATGAAAAATCAACACATCCATCATCACTATCATTAGGGTATTCCTCAAGTTCAGTTTCAATATCAGAAGAAGTATTCCTATCACTATTAACCCTTTCCGTACTAACGTCCTGATATCCGGACGTGAGCCGGGCAGTCGAGAAATACTAACGTCCGTATATCAGGACGTGGGCTGGGCGATCGAGAAATACTAACGTCCGTATAACAGGACGCTTGGAATTTTGTTATTGTAATTTTTATTTTAAAACTATACGAATCATATTTTATACGAAATTAATCACTAATAAACAAAGATTACGAATATATAACTATTTATTAACATTTCCATTTTGTTGTCATTGTTTGGCTTCTGATTTAGAAGGTGTTGACAAGTCAGCTGTTTGTTTTGCTCTATGCGCAGTTCAGGCAGTGGTAGCGTCAGTCAAGTGTTTGTTGTTGTATTATTATTATTATTACGACAGCTGCTTACCATTTTAGGTTATAGTTATTAGTGAATTATGTTATACTGCTAATTTCTAAAAAATGAAACGGTCAAGATCACCAGTAAGTGAGAATACAGTTAGTTGGTCGAAGACGATCTAAGTGATGGATTATTATCAGACGATAGTGAAGACAGTTCTGTTGTTGACGATACCGATAAAGACCCTTCATAATTATGATCCAGATCAACCATCAACATCAGGTTTGGTTAATCTAAACATTACTACCGATAGGAAACGACCTAGGCTATTCAGTTTTTCAAGTTAGAGTAGTGAACTTTGCTTACCGACGCACTTTGCTTACCGAACCATAAATGCTAATTTTTTTTGTTTACTGTAAATAGAACTTAATTTTAGTCCAAACTTTACAAAAATTTGTGTTTGTGTTCAGTGTTAGCTATAGTTGTTAGTGCAGTTACTGGTTTTTGGACTAGTAATTTTTTTGAACATGATTTTTTAAGTCAAAGTGAAAAAATTAACAAAAAAATTTTTTTGGTAAGTACATTTTAAAATTTTTATAAACAAAATAAATAACTTATACGTAAAGTTATTATGTTTATTGATGCAATTTTTTTAAATTTAATAATATAAAAAATTTACAGGTGTATGTAAAAAAATAAGGAAGTTATAGGCAAAAATGTAAATTAATGTAAATTAGGCTAAAAAGGCCTCGGTATTCTTCAGTAGTCCCTTGGTTAAACTCTACGGTATTTTTCAAATAGAAAAATTTTTTTGCTCCGGTACCGAAAGGGTTAATGTTTGATTGTTCATTTAGTTCGTCTAACACATTTCTTGTTGCACTAGACATACTTAGTTCACTCATTTTTATGATAAAATACAATGAAACACAAAATAAAACAATAATAATAGACTACAATAACAAACTTGCAATGTAAACAAACACCGAGCGGCAATACACTGAACAACTAATCGGTGTGAGTCAAAAACACCGTATAGCGGCAGTCTTGATGCAAAGACATATTCCATAGAGTATAATATGTTCCACGTTTCTTCTACTTCAAAACTATATAAAATACTTTGTAATATTCCATTGTTTATAGCCGCTAGTGCGTTTTAAATAGATCGCGTACCTGATGTTGCGCTGCTAAAATAAGGTGTTAGTCTCTCGTTAATACCTTATTTTAGAGTAACAGTAATACTTTGTGTATGTTGAAACTGTCTGAGAATCACTTTTAAACATACAACTTACTTAGAACATATTGAGAGTCAAAGTGTATTGACCCACTTACTCCCCCATACACATTTAGTAGTTTTGATCCATCCACCTACCTATAAATATATACAGTGGTATAATTAGCTTGCACATACACGTAAAGTGGTTTTGACCCACTCGCCCTTCTATACACGTGCAATGATAATGGCCACTGAACATGTGTGGGTAGAGCATTACCATCTTACATGTATTGCTGTATTGGTCGGTGCGTACACTTTAGTTCATCCACCCATCCTCCCATGCATGTGCAGTGGTATTGGCCCACCCACCCTCCCATACACGTACAGTAGTATTGAACCATCTACCCTCGTATACATGTACAGTGGTATTGTATCTGTAAGCATTGTGTTCTTAAATTCCCATGTTATAATATATAATAAGACCTAGTATATCAACATCATATACTTCAATTCTGGAATAATATTACAAATCCCTGATTTTGTCCCCAAATACAATATTGTTTAAAATCTCTTTCCTTTAAAGTTATATTTATAGACGTAGAGTGGTATTGACCAATCTACCCACCCATGCACGTGCAGTGGTATTGTTGTGGCCCGTACATGTACGGTGGTTTTGGCTGGTGATGTAACAAGTTGAGTATATCTCGACTCAAGTGACCCAGACTCGCATACCGAGTTAACTTGAGATGTGACTCAAATCAGACTTGACTTGGCCTGCATTTGCATTGGAGATATGAGTCTCTCAACTCGCCAGTTGTCGGCCAACGAGTCCAACCAGTTAGTTTAATTATCCTCTGGTTTGAGTAGAGTTATAGATTTGGAGTGAAGAATGAGTTTAAAAAGAACACACTTGTTTGCTATTATTTCAATTTATCTTGTATGTAAATTGAATAAATACAAAACATATTTTACTGAATTATGCAATTTACTCAATACTAAAAAATTAAAAAGTGGTCAATATTAAATATATATATATATATATATATATATATATATATATATATATATATATATATATATATATATATATATATATATATATATATATATATATATCACTTCCTCTTATTTTTTTATTTTTTTTATTTTATTTTTTTTTTTTTTTATAAAGAAAGATTATACAAAATTTAACTCTTGTCAAGAAATTCCTCTCCAAAAATGTTAGAATCGATATTTTTTAAAGGGTTTTAATGTGAAAAGCAAATTTTCACTTTTTGAAGTATTCAACAAAACTCCATTGGCTTCAAACCATTTAGAGGCTGAATCCATTTTACTGAAAGAAAAGTAGTGTTGTCTAAATAATAAATTGAGATAGACGAATTAATGTGAAATGGCAAACCATTAATAGAAACTAAAAATAGAAATAGGTCCTAAAATGGAACCCTATGGGACTCCATATTCAGTCATTGATTCCTGAGACTTTTGGCAGTCTAGAATTTACCTTTGACTGGCTAGATATGATGATGAACTTTAGAGGTTTGTCTTTTATACCGTAATATTCCAATTTCCTTAAAAGATCATCATGGTTGACACTAGTGATGGGTCGGTTCCATTTTTTTTTTTTTTTCGGTTCCAGTTCGGTTCTTTACTGAAATCAGTTCCCGGTTCTGAGTACTTTTTGAGAAAGTCTTAGAACATTTTTCTAATACCATTATGCCAGTGAATCAACAAATTATGTGGAATCAGTCAGTAAAAAAAGGTGCATATTATTTTGGCGATTTCTCCAATATGAAGTATAATACACCCTAAAAGTCTATAAAATGACACAATATTTCCAATAACTAGAGAATTGGTAATATTTTATTTATTCTGAGAGTATGATTGTTTACATTTTTTGCACAAAGAAAGTATTTACTTTTAATTTAAAAAGGTATACAATTTGGCTAAATGGAATATAATGCTCAAATTAGTATGCAATTTGAAAAGAATTAAGAAATTACAAAACTTCTAAGCCTACAGAAAATTAAAAAAAAACCAGCCAGATTAAGTCTGGTTTAGTAATAAAACTTATTAAAAAACAAATTACAACAATTGATTGAAATTACCACAACTAAATTTAAGAGGTTGATGTAATTGTAGTACGTCAAAAATAAACAGCAAAAACAAAAAATAGTGTAGTTAATTAAAAAAATCATTTTTATTAACTATTGAGTTAATTGAAAAAGAACTATTTTATTAACTATTGATTCATTTCTCAATTGGTGATAGTACTTAATTAACAAAATCTACTCATATTCATAAAAACTATACTACTGTATTTTAAAATTAAAATGCTAACCATTCATTTTGTTTAGTTTTGACACAGTATTAATCTTTTAAAAAGTGCATGGTTTTTTCATTAATAAAAACCATTCTAAATAAATAAACTCTGATATTGTAAGTTCATCATTAAAACCTTTTATTTTTCAAAATACACAATACAACTAGAAGCATAATTAATTTCAGAATGTTAGATGAGTTGTAAACATAATGGAATGTTTCCACAAGGTGTTTTTTATCATGCAGGAGTGATAAGAAGGGTGGAACTCAGGCGGAAAGGAGGACTGAACTCTTGAACAAAAACTGAATGGCTTTAATTCACTGCCTCTGCGTGTGAATTCCTATTGATTAATGTTATTTGTCTCTTTTCTTCACTGCTGATAAGGAAGTGGGCAGACTATGGGCGAATATTTTCTGACTATCTTGTGGCCAAATCGTACTGATAAGAAAGTGGCCTTGTACGGGCAGATATTTTCTGACAAAGATATATTGTTTATTTTGTGGATGATATTGTCTTTTGATTGTTCTGTTTATCAGCGCTTTTCACACCTGAAATATTTCTGATTTGAAAGCTATCTCCCCATTTACGTTTTTCTAGAACCGAGATTTTCCCATCGGCTCTCGGTTCCAGTTCTTTTGTCAAGAACCGAGAACTGACTTTAGGGACCGACCCATCCCTAGTTGACACAGTCAAATGCCTCTCAGGTAACAAATCTGAGCAAAAGCCAAAAGAATTTCACTAGTTGATTTATCCATTGCATCTTCAGTGGGCAATAATTGTTGTTCATTAAATATATTACTTTCTTCAATAAAGAAAGGACATCTGGTCATAGGTTAATATTTTAGAAAGGTTTGATAAAGCAGTAATAACTGAGATGAGTCTATAGCCTTCAGTTTGATAAAGCAGTAATAACTGAGATGAGTCTATAGCCTTCAGTTTGATAAAGCAGTAATAACTGAGATGAGTCTATAGCCTTCAGTTTTTCTCTTGGGGTACTTTTTATAAATTGGGCGTCCTTTGGCTATTTTATTTATTTATTTTCGTGGAAAGGTACCTTCCAGCGTATACCTATCAATACAATTAGTAAGAGGCTTTATTTTAACTAAAGTAATAGCTTTAAATTATTTTGTTGGATGTGCATAAACATCTGGACTATCTGAACTGTTAATCCACTTAGTTGCCATGAGAATTTGCTTAGAGGTAACAGTCTTCCTAGAAAATCTGTTCAGTGTTTTTGGTTTCCTAATTAACCCTAGATCGTGACAAGCGACATAATTTATGTTGTTCACAAAGTCGCTTCCAAAAGCGAGGAGCGGCATAATTTATGCTGTTCACTTAAAATCAATGAAACATATGTTTATAATCAAACAATCACTACAAAGTTGGTACCAATCGACGCAGAATTTTCAGTTCTATACATTTCAGATTTTTAATAATTTGTTCATCCAATTTTATAAACGAAGGAAATAAAATTAAAACGTGCAACAAGAAACTTTTGCTCAATTCCCGCCTGGCACGGAGGTTAGGAGTGGGAAAAATGGCTGATGTTTATCGCATGACTAAATAATAACCAGAAGACGGAATAAGGCGTAGTTATGCCAATAAAACAAATTACGATGTTTTAGCTGCATTGGGTATTTTATAATAGATGTTGTTTATCTTTTTATTGCATGCTACCCAATAGTGAGGAGTGGCATAATTTATGCTGTTCATAAAAGTTGTTGTTCAAACTATATTTTTGGCTCTAATCTAACAATTCTTTGTATTTCTATTCCATAAATAAGTCATATATCAAGTTTTTGTACTTACAAAATTCCTAAAAATTATTTTATATTTTTTATTATGATTACAATGTGCAAAATTTTGCAAAAGCGGTTGACACAGTTAGCTCATGTTGACTTATTGTGTTATAAGTTTTATACTTTTTGGAGTATTTTCAAATATTTTACATTTTCTTGTAGCTAATAGTAATGAAGTACAAATAGTAAAAAATTATAAAAAAATATTCATACTCCTTATTTCTGGATTGTTATGTAATTTTTCATGTAAAGTTTTTGTTTCCGTGGCAACACTTTTCTTATTCTCCATAAAAAAAATATGAAAATATGTTTTAGGGTACAATATAACTATTTTTCCTAAACAACTTTGTCTTGTCTATTCAATGGTGATTTTTATTGAATTTTTACATGTACTACTTGATTAACTGCAATATTCCTACTGTAACTTAGCACATTTTTCATTTTCGCTTTTTATGTAAACAAAATATTTCAAAAAAGCTTAGTAGTTATTTAAAATGTAACAACATATTATAGTGGACTAAGTAATAAAAAATTGGCTATCTTGGAATTATTTACAACAAGTTTTTAGTCCTCCTAAGGAGTGTTATAAGTATTAATTTACGTAAAATATTTACAAATTTTTTCTTGAAAATAATTAATTAACTAATTTGTCATGTGAGTTTTGATGGTAGTACAGTTTTTGAATGTACAGTTCTTGAGAAGAAAAATGAAATGATAAAATTTACATTTGGAGCATATTTAGTATTTTTTAAATGATTTTTACAAAAAAATGCTTGCAAAGCGCAGAAAAAAGGACTTAGCCATTGGGAGTTCATAAAGGTTCACCTGATAATCACGATCTAGGGTTAAATCTTAGGAATTTCTACAGTCGAATAAAAGATTGCTTAATGTCCGTAACAGATTTAATTAGTAGATAATTATTTAAAGCATCTGGAGATGCATTTATAAAATGCTGTTTTTTAGTTGATAGTCCTCCACCTATGATCACATTCCAACCATTCCAATCTAGTCGTGGAATAAGTTCCACTAGAATCTGATTTCAAGTTCTAATTCTCATCTCAAACAGGTTGCTGTCTCATTTCTAGAACATGTATGCTGGTTCCTCTGCTATAACAAACTATACTACTTGCAGGGTATTAAATCGTTATTCCCTTCTCCTGTGTTTCTTGCTATTTGCTGCAAAAGAAAATATATCTTCTTTAAACCAACCAAAATGAAACCCTCGTTAATCTAACATAGACTATCAATTACTAACTAAAATAATTAAAAATGTAAAACTAATTAAAATTTGTTAATTTAATTCATTTATCCATTTTAAATATACTCATTATATTTTTAATAAGATTATTCGTTGAAACCAAATACCTATATAATTGAATATGTGTAATTAAACCCAATAGCTATTTTATTTTAAAGAAATAATTTTAATAAAGAGAACTGCAGTCAAATAAAAGTAGCGTATTATATCATTATTAACATTTTGACTTGAAAATAAACAAATCAAAGTTGTCTTGTCGCAGATTTTATTGTAGCCATAAATAATAGACATGACATAACTGTTTCAAGTTTATGAACACATTTAATGGAACTTGTTTTTGAAATTGCTTTGGAGACGGAGCAGAACAAGTTAAATATATGGAAATCATTTGCACCTCTCTTATAAGTGTAATACGCCTTAGAGAAAAAAATAATGGTTTTTTGGGATCTGAAGTTTTATTAAGCATTAAATTATCAATTACAAATTTGAAGTAATTAGTTTTGTAAAAATGTTTCAGGACCCTTTGTTGTTGGATTTCAAGAGATTATTGCATGATCAACTGGGTCTCCAATTTAAATATATACGGTCACCAAAGAAAGGCAATTCATGGTTGTACATTACTTTCTATGATCAAGCACATCAAGAAAAGGCTTTAAAATTATTGAAACAATACAAGTGGAAAGGTAGAACTTTAATATGCACGGTAAGGATTAAATTGTTAATATATCAGCTATGTAAATTGACTAATACAAGGTGTGGCTAGAAAAAAACCGGACTCTGGCTGAAAATAAAATTAACTTACAAATATTTACAATTTGATGTTATCTCCTTCAATATACTCTCCTTCTCATTCTCTACACTGTCCATGCAAGTTTTCCATTCCACTGGTTGTAGCACTGCTGAAGATGATTTTTTGTAAGGCCGTTCATGATTTCCATCGCTTTTTCTTTTACACAGTCTTGAATCTCGTTCCTTTCAATGCTGATGACTTTAGGAAACAAAAAAGTCACAGGGGGCCAAGTCAGGTGTGTAAGGTGGATGGTCTATACGGGAATGTTGTGGTCTGCCATAAACATCTTTAATGACAAAGCGTTCTGTGCTAGGGCATTGTCCTGGTGGAGGATCCATGACTTGTTTTTCCATAAATAATTCTGCTTTCTCCGTACTAGCTCACGTAGGGTAGTCAGGACGCTAATGTAGTAATTTTAGTTGACTGGTTGTCCCTCTAATACCCAATCAATGTGCACAATGCCTTTGATATAAAAATAAAAACACTCATCATGGCATTGAATTTTGATTTTATAATTCGTGCTTTTTTTTGCTGTGGAGATGCAGGGGATTTTCAATGCGTCGATTGTCATTCTGTTTCGAGGAATGTAGGTAAAAAAAAAAACCATAATTAATCACAAGTAATGACCTTTTCTAAGAAGGTAGGATCACTTTCGATGTTTTCTAGGATGTCAGAACAAATCATTCTTCGGAATTCCTTCTGTTCAAGAGTGAGACACTTAGGAACTATTTTCGAACACACTTTGATCATGTTAAAATTTTCATGAAGAATCTGCCTAACACTTTCCTTGTCAATTCCAGTTAACTCAGACGACATTGTTTTGATAGCTAAACGGTGATCTTGTCGAAGAAGGTTATTGATTCATCAGTTTTTGATGACAATGGTTTACCAGTACGTGCGTCATCACTTGTGTCTTCACGGCCATCTTTAAATCGTTTGAACCACAAACACTTGTGTTCGTGATAAACAATCATCACTGTACACTTGTTGTATCTTTAAAAATGTTTCACTTGCAGATTTTCCAAGTTTGTATAGAAATTTAATGTTTACACGCTGTTCTTTCTAGACACTAAATTTTTTCAATGCAGAGACAAAAGGTTATATGCTTATAACTGACGCTACAAGCGGAACGAGTGCAGGAGAAAGAAGGAACTCAAGCAGCGGGTGGAGGGGGAGTCACGTGATCGGCCGTACGATATATCAGCCTTAATGCATTCGTTCTGTGGCTACGGCAATACTAATCTGGTTTTGTTCCAGCCACACCTCATAGATAGGACCCAACTTACAAATTAATAACTATTCTATCAGTAGTTTTTAAGATGATAATTATCAGTTGAATACAATAATTTCTTCAGATAAACATTACCATGTAATAACAAATTAATTAGTATTATGAATTAATATATTGTATTCAATAACGGTAGATTTATATCTCAGGTTACTCCAAACTGGATAGCAAGGTAAATAGATTATATAATGAATACTAGGGTTGTTAATCCTAGATCATTGTAAAATTCACTGCATGTTTGATCTAGAATTTAATTTTATTTTAATTTCGTGTTCAAATGAGTAAATAGGCCTTCCAAAAGATCTAGTTTTAAAGGAAGGTTACATTGTGAATGTTGAGCATTGTTGAGGCAAGCTGGTAAAAGTAGTAAAAAAATATGGTTTGGTACAGAACAGCCAGTAGTTTCGCCTTGATAAAGTTGTTAGTAGTTTCTTGTTAAAATATTAACAAGTTTTAGAAATTACAAACAAGTTATAAGTGTTCTTATGGTGATCTGTTTTTTTAATCGTGTTTGCCATTCTCATATCAGAAGAATTCACAAAAGAGAAAATAACATTACTTCATACAAGAAAATAATGACATCTGTTAAATGCAGGTGAGTATTAATTATTAATTAAAAAAAAAAAACAACCGAATGATCATAACAAGTTTGTAAATGAATGTCAGATTTAATTGAAAAATATTTTGTAACAGTGTTTTCAGCAAATAATACAACAGGAGGCAACAACCAGTGGTATAAGTGACTAGTAAGATTACAACATTCATTATCGTATCAAGGCAAACCAACCGTCATGACCATGACAAGTGCTTGATAAACATTAGTTAAATACTAGTTTCAAGCCTTTCTGTATATCCCAAGTCTGAAAATGGTAAACACAGTTTACCAAAATTGATCACTAAATATTTACACTGTTTTGCATTTATGTTGTAGTAAAATTATATAATATTACATTTCAGCTACTGTTACACTTGGATGAAAGATGTTATTTAGCATCCAAATTCAGTTAATTAGGTAGTCTATAATAGTAATATCTTGTTACTACATCTCCAGTTAAATAATTTATTACTTATATCTGATGTGTAAATAAACTCAAATAGTTTGATTGGACCTTTTTTTATGGGAAAATAATCGGTAGCCTTGAGTGTTGAGATAGATTGACAAGAACTTGTTTAGGCGTGTTTAACAATTACTAACCCTTCGGCGTGTTTTAACTTACACAGGATGTTATGGTCTATTAACAGTCACCATTGGTGTTGAAACGAACGAGTGGTCTAAGGAGTTGTACTATGGCCAGGTACAGCTCTGAGAATCATCAGTTTGAATCCAGCTCAGGCTGGTTTTTTTTACCGTGCAACTGTATAGAGGCACTAGTCTGAGGTGGTATAGTGGTGTAGAGCCTACCTTAAAGAAACAGTGTCTGGTAAGGGAGGTAGATGTAGGCGGGATCAGTGTTTTTATTACAACTGCACGGTACAACACTTGTTTTACTAATTTTTGCTTATGATAAGAGAAGGAGGACATGTTTTTACTATTTATTTTGAATTGGCTGTATTTTTATATTTTTTAGATTATATCTCATCATCTAAAACAAGCCATGTCCGGACGAAATTTTGTTTTGCTCCAACAGGTTTAGCAAAAAGTCCTGTATGAAAAATGTCTGTCATTAACCATACTAAAATTCATTGATTTTACAGGCAGACCAGAGACTAAAAGTGTAGACTGTAACTTGGGTTGGTGGTGGGGGTAGCAGGAGTACCAACATGTAAAAAATAAGATCCCCATTTCTCTAACCACTGACCAGGCAATATGAACACATGGATTAAAAGGCAATGAACGTGCAGCTAATTTGATTCATGTAAAACTAGGCCAGGCAGTATGATCGTATTTCATATACATGATCTGCCAGTGACAGAAAATATGCAGTACATGTGATACACATGGTCCCCCGTGAAATGTCGCCAAAAAAGGTGTTACTAAATAACAGGCCAACCTGTTACTTTAAAAAATTTTTAGAGTTTCTGACCACGAGAAATTGATTGGCACTAGTCTCAACCCTAGAAAAATTCTGATTTCTGTCCCAGAGGCTCCTAGACGTCCTGTGTTAACGACTTCTAGCAGAAAGTGGGGTATCAAACTAAAGGTATTTATCTTATAAATCACATTATACTATTATATTTTGGAAAAGACAACATTTAAAGGCTCTGTCTCCCCTCCCAAATAAAAAATATGCTCAAGAACCCAAAATAGGGTAATGTTAAACTAATACACCCAAATGGGGTATCAAATTAAAGCCATTTGTCTCTTAATTACTAATATACCATCAGATTTTATAAAAGACTGTTAATGCACTCCACTGCCCCAAAAACCAAAATTCATGGTCATACTGCTTAAGAATCTTGGCGAGGCCGTAGACTGATCTTCCTCACAAACCGACATGCTGAGATCCACAAATGGGACTGTAGCAGAGTGTTTTTGCAAGGCTGTAGGCCAAGCTTTCCCACGAAGCCGCAGGCCAAGTTCCATAAAGGGGCTAAAGGTAAAGACGGAAGACATCCTAAACGAAATTTATTAATAACCTACAAGGTAGAGCAGCAACAAACGATGCCCAGGATCCTCTGGGTGATATGGATGCTACCTCTTCAGTTTGCAAAATTCAACTGAGCAAAGCTCGATCTCCCGGTACTAATATGTAAAGTACATTAAGAGACATATAAAAAAACTGGACATAACAATTAAATAACCGGACAAATAAAAATTAGACATAAAAAACAGGACATTAAAAAAAATTACTTGTTGAAGGGTTAATTTTTTGACAACCATTTAGTGGACGCCGTTTCAGTACTAATTAACTTTTTCCCTACAATCTTCACAATGCTTTGACGCCAATACTTGGGTTAGAGCTTTTGCACCAAGGTGACGTTTACAAGTACGACCTGCTTACCCACACACGTACAGTTGTATGACCCACCCGCCCTCCCTCACACGTACAGTGGCGTATTTAATCATTTTTACCAACATACAAAATTTTGTAAAAATGATAAGTTAGTTAATACTTTTTAAATTGAAGAATATCTCATTCCAAATATACTTGTCAACTAGTTAATATATTTAGATAATTAAAAGCAAGTTATTGTTTAGTTGGTAGTTGCTGATGTATTGAAGCGTAAACAAGAAGACTGTGGTGGTGAAGAATCATCAAAGAAACCAAGATTGGATATTTCTATTGAAGAGCAAATGTTAATGTCTACTATTCCATATCATACAGTATCATATGAAGAACAGGTATTGTTGAAACTAATAGCTTAGAAAAATAACTTAAAGACCAAGTATGTTTACATTTATAAAAGTTAACAAAATTAGAACAATCTGGTTATAGGGTGGTTTTTTGGACTAACCCCCTAGGCCTGTTTCACACATAGCAAATAATATCACTCAGTAATTTCTTCATTAACATGTCCCTTAATATACAGCAATTTAATTTTTCTGCCAGATCCATAAATTCTGATGTCAGTTTCAAAGTAAGATCACTTGAGTACCAGTAACCATATCATATTTATGTGGTTTCCATACCAACTGTTTAAGAGGTGGAAAAAAAAAAAAAAAATTTTGTCATTTAAATGAGTTTATAAGAACCAAATGAATTAAGAATTCAATTTGGTCTAGTTTTATTTTGATTTAATAATCTAATCAATATGAGTGGCAAACCAATTAAAACAGTTTTATCTTAATATTTCCGAATGTTAATCCTATCCTATGATTAATTATATAATGTGCTAACAAACCTCCATTCAACATCAAAACACAAAAATCTATAAATTACATTGTGATCAACCAGTTTAATTGTTAGTAATTAGGTCCAAGCTGAGGTGAACAACTTATTTTAATCAGTTGCATTGAACTGTAATTTTTACAAATAATGCTTAAAACTTGTTTGTTGAATCCCAAAACTTGAATTTATAAGCTAAGTTAAGACAAATTGATGTTTACAAAATAAGTATAATCTGTACTTTATTCATGAGATAATAACAAATTCCTTCCTACCTACCTCAAACATCTGTTGTAGTTTTAAATCTGAAAAAAATAAATTATTGAATTTATGTTGAGATACATTATTATTACATTGAGTTATTATGAAAACCAATTGTAAATGAAGATTACGATGAACGTTGAAGATTTTTTGGTACTCTATCCCTCTTTTCTTTTGTATATTTGGATCCACATTAAACTCTCTTCATTTGCACAAGAGCAACAATTATTTCAGTCAACCATTTCACTTAATGACCACAACAACAAATACCACAAAATAAAACCTGTTAATTATAGAATTTGGCAGGATTTATGTATATAGAAAGAACTATCACATGATAGTATTCTATGTGTGTAAAAGCTCCCATTGGGCCCAATGAGCCACTGTAGAAGCAGTGAACGTGTGGCAACCACTTTATATAGTGGTGATGGCTGTTGGGCGGTAGAGATGCGAAAATATTACTTCGGCTTTGCTTTGTGTGAATGGGTATATAATATATACTTCTTTGAGCCACTAATGAACTGCGGTAAATGTGATATTTATCACGCATTAAAATTCGCTTTGTGAAACAGGCCTTAATGAATCAGGTGAACCTAATACTTATAAAGCTGCATGTGTAACTCACAGACTCACTCACGTTTTCTAACCACAAAGATCCATGACACAAATTCTAACCCACTTCCATCGGATAGAAAAAAATCCGTAAGCTAGAAACTTGAAATGTGGCACACTTGTGGGTTTTGTCAAAAAACTGACAGAAAATTCCAAAAACTAAATATTTTTAACCCCCCCAAAAAAAGAGGAAAAAATGGAAGATGTGATTTTTGAGTTGTGTGTAGAGGTTTAGTTACAGCTTGATTGTGGTCAAACTATTGTGGTTGTAGAGCAAATCTGACAGCATAATCCAGTATTATAATTAAATTTCCTTTATTTGATTATTTTAATTTAGGTATTAATTTAAGTGATTAAATTTGTGATTTTAAACTAGCTGCATGGATTATATATATATTGAGGCATTTTTTAATTAAAAAAATTGGGTAAATATGAAGTATTAGTTATAAAACTATTCATAGTAACATGCTCTAACTAATACTTCACATTTGCCCAATTTTTTAAATTAAAAAATGCCTCAATATATATATAATCCATGCAGCTAGTTTAAAATCACAAATGTAATCACTTAAATTAATACCTAAATTAAAATAATCAGATAAAGGAAATTTAATTATAATACTGGATTATGCTGTCAGATTTGCTCTACAACCACAATAGTTGACCACAATCAAGCTGTAACTAAACCTCTACACACAACTCAAAAATCACATCTGCCATTTTTTTCTTTTTTGGGGGGGTTAAAAAATGAAAATATTTAGTTTTTGGAATTTTTCTGTCAGTTTTTTAATAAAACCCACAAGTGTGCCGACTTTCAAGTTTCTAGCTTATATCGGAAGTGGGTTGGAATTTGTGTCATGGATCTTTGTGGTTAGAAAATGTGAGTGAGTCTGTGAGTTATACATGCAGCTTTATAAGTATTAGGTTAACCTGATTCACTAAGGCCTGTTTCACAAAGCGAATTTTAATGCGTGATAAATATCACACTGGAAAAGTGATAAAATTCTTTTTCATCATTGAGGTGTCATAAATAATTAAAAAAATAATGTGTTAAAAATCCCCAAAATGTTTAAAATTTAACCTTTCTGTGCCAACGTCAGATTAAGCCGGACATTTTAAAATATGCTAGATGTGCAAAAGTCTGGTTAAGCCGGACGTTTACTAATAGCTTTGTAAATAATCAGGAAATGCATATTTTTCCAAATATATTATAGTCTGCTTGAGGCAAACAGGTCTTTCATTTAAATTATATTTTACATCATAAAAACATGTAAAAATCAGTATTATGAAAACATTACTATTACCGCGGTCTAGTAGTATTTTTTAAATATGTAAAAATAACATTTTTACTATTTTTTTAATATGTAAAAATAACATCATAAACAAAACAAAAAAGTTTGAAGAAAAAAATTGTGATGACTACTTTAAAAAATAATTATTTACAACAGCATTACACATAAAATATTTATAATACATGTTAATCCTTGGTTCTTGAGGAGTTTCTTATTGGAATTATAATTTTAAATCGATATAAAAGAAATTTTAAAGTTAATTCGTGAGGCTTAAAATTTATTGGAATGTTTGATTACTTATATCGATTTTAAATGTTAATACTTGTTTATTAAGCTATAATATGGAATAAAAATGTTTATTCTTACCAAACAAACAAAAAAGTTATAGTGTTTCCCCCAAACCCTTATAAATATAGTGAAAATGCTACGACACTTGGATATACTCAATATAAAAATGAGTGGCAGATTTGTAACACCCTTCCATATAATTGCAGGCACTGAAAGGGCTAATTTTGACTAGTTATGTTACATAAGAAATTATTTATACACTAAGAAGTTAAAACATAATTATGTGTTGTAGTAATTTTTTTTAAAGAAAAATTTGTATTTTATGAAACATTTAAATTGCCCCCTCCCCGACAAAAGTAACAATAATAATTTTGGTTGGATATAGAAGTCTATTAAAATATTGAATATCATTTAGATAAAAATAACAATCATTGAAAAAAATAAATGGCCCGTTTCCATGTATGTTAAGACTAAATGAGACAAAATAACTGTATAAACAATAACCCAAAACACTTATAACTTAGCAAAACAGCTAAATACTAGGTACAAATGAGTACTGTAGAACTAAGATAACTATGAAAGCTTTCTATTTAACTGAGGAACTAGAGGAGATTGATAAGAAAATGTTGAATGCCAGACTCTCCAAGGTGTTTGTAAATGGCTACAACAAATCTAATTCAACTGTCAAAACATACACTGCATATCATCTAGATGCAGACCTTTAAGTTAGAGTTGATAAATTGAATTGAAGCTGCTGAGTAATTAGGAGATCTTGTTAAGAAATATGTCTGTGTTGGCAAAGAGATGTACTGACTGGCCAAGCCATTATTAGGCAAAAGTGAAGTATCTGGAGTTATGCGTATAAAGTAAAGGGTTAGCATTTAGTAGACGCCTTCTAGGGACCAAAGGAAAACTTTCAATTATCAGCAATCTCAAATTTATTAACATTTTCTAAGTTCCATAGTATGTAGATATTTTTTTAAAGAAATTAGCTTACATTTTATTGGGTGTGATATAGAACTAATTTTTCAGTGTATGTTATGGTATGTAAAACGAACAATAATTTTACTTGTTTAGCCTGTAATAGCTATAACAAACTTTAAATAGGAAAAATTTGACTAACAAAATCAGATAACAGTATCAAAAATATCAGCTAACTAAACTGTCTTGATTTAGGCCTTATGAGTCAAATACAGATTTTCTTCATAAAATAACAATACATTTCTACGTTCTATTGCCTTATCAACTCGCTGTTGAAAAACAACATTAAATGTGTTGACAATTCTTTTGTGCTGTAATTCTTGAGAATAGGAATGAAAAGTCTAGTAAGAATGTATAAAAATAACATTCTAAATGTATGCCCTAAAAAGTCGAGAGCAAATTATTTTATTATGTCTTGCCTTCCTTAGATTACTAATTACATTTAATGTAGAACCAAATACTTTTGTGATAATATTTATTTTACAGTATTTCCTATTTTTCCTTGTGTACAGCTTTCAAAGAAAAATGAAGAAGCACAGTGCTTATTTAAATGGTTGGCAGTTTGTATGGAGAAAAAAACGCCAAAGTTGATTGGGTATATTGATCAGCAAATAGCCAAGAATACTAGAACAAGGCTACCCTTTAAGTTGGAACAAGTGCGTGCTTCTCCTGTAATTGATGGATACCGCAACAAGTGTGAATTCAGAATTGGTAAGTAATCCTACAAATGTTTTCATCTATCGGAGTTATTTTATAAAATATAACAAATTTTATACTTACAATAATAAGATAATAGAGGGCTGAGAGGTATGAGTATTTCTCTCAATTCTTAAATAAAGTGTTTATATTCAAAATTTCCTTGTCATAATATTTTACAGTTTTGAGGTTCATTTGATGTACTTAGCCGTGATAAATATTTCTGAAATATGATTTGACAAAAAATATCTTATAAATATTTTATAAAAATTAAGTAAGTTTGCTTATTTTGTATTTGGAGCAATTAAGAATCAGAGCACCAGCATACTTCACTGAAAAGATAAGTTTGATTAACAGAAACATAAAATAAATAACACAATAACATATAAATTTTCACTGTTGCTGGCATCTTATTCAGACCCTGAAGAAAGATGATCAATTTTAGCTGTCATAAAGTGAGTAGGAGTGGGGGCAAACCACAAAGAATTATAACTTCTTAATCATGTATAATGTTTAATGATAATTGAGGGAAGGGAAAGTCCTCATGATGTTGAGATTGGAGAGTCACAGGATTTAGCTAGTGAACAAAATTAATTATTACATAGCCTACAAAAACTCTTCCTTGTCCAAAAAAGATGCATTCAACATCTTAAAAGTTTCTCATATCAATCCAGATAAACATTGTAATGTAATTTTCAGACAAACTAAAAACCTCTGCCAAATCCTGGTTCATGGTAAATAACCTAATTTTAACAAACCAGTCTATCCTACAGACAACCAATTACCCGGTTCTATTTTTCGTTGTAAAAAATTGTGTTAAAATTGTTCAATTTATCTCCCAAGCTTCTCAGTTCTACTTAATCACATGAAGTCGAGAATCCATGTCATAATTTTCAGTTGAGTTTCACCCTTGTTTATCATGATTTTTTCCATCACTTCCTGCCTAAAAATACCTGTTGGTAACATTCCATTTTCATATTGCTTGACTGGATTGACATAAAGAATCTTATTTATTTCTCAATCCGATCCAAGTTGAAAAGGCTTGCCAAAATCGGCCAACGCTGAGCTTGACGTTAAGGAACCTGTTTACTTCAGGAAAAAAGAAGTCCTTACAGTCCCTCTAAAGCGCTAACCATTATTTGCATGGAACATAGGTTTATAATGAAGAAAATGCAATGTCAATGATACCAATTGATGCAGGAAATTAATTGTTTTCTGTAGATTTCAGATTTTTTGTATAATTTACTATGTGATATAGTAATCACAGGAAATAAAATTGAAACCAAATACACAAAGTCTAATACAAAAATCATGCTCTGGAAGCATTAAAAAAAGGAAAATTGAAAATGTTTGATCAATTATAGCAACAAGTTGAAATACGTAAACAAATCAGCCATCTATAAATGAATGCAGAATGAATCGCTCTTTGCAATTTTTAGACTTTCATTGTTTTATTTGTATTTTTACTATAAATGTTTTTGTTAACCAATACAATGGTGAATGTACAACTTGATTTCAGAGTCCCATCGGGTTGATGAAGATAATTGCATTTTACCCTGTTATTTATAGAGATATGAAAATAATTAAAATGATGTTTTTTTTGTTATCAAATTTTTATACTATTCAAGTTTGGTATGCATGTTATGTAAATAAACTTGATTGTTGATTTCAATATTTTCTAAATATTAAATATTGACTAAACTACACAAATAAACCTATAGTATTTTTTTGAGCTAGCCTCCTCACTGATATCCAAAATAGGCTAGGCCTGTTTTGTAATATTTTTTAATATTTAACCAATTACATTCATGATGTACAACAATCATTTGTAACTCAATCATCCTATATATAATAATTGTATATAAAAGCATTTGTTATCAAGATATACTAGAGAAAAAACCTACAAATGTATTTATATTTTATTAGAAATTAATCAACTTTTTAATGACAATAAGTAATTTTGGATGCTCCAACTTATTATTTTGGAGTATTTTAATTGTTGTAACTATTTTCTTATAATTTAAATTTTCTTTAAGAAAAAATATAGTACATTTGACACTATAATGTGACGATCACTGGACCGACACACTATTGGATTACAAAGTGCCTGGATTACACAATGTTCAACTTAAAGTTCTATGCTTATGTTTAGTATTAGCATCTTAGTGTATTTAATTAAACACAATATACTGTACCCAGTTCACAAGTTCTGTACACTAAAAATGATAATAATTATACAATACATACTTACTACACATGTTCCACATAAAAAAATAACAAATAATTCACACAGATATTACGGCCTAAGCTCAAGCGTCTGCAAAGATAGGTGTAACACAACCAACTGCCGTTTTAAAGCCGACAGTCAATAGCTGATGTAGCGTTCATGTGGCAACCTAAATGTCAGGAGCGTGTCGGACTAGTAGGTATGTTGGAGTAGCAAGCGTTGTTGGATTATAGAGTGTTTACTGTACTTATAAACTTTGAGTAATAAAAAAACCGTATTTTGGAATTTTCAATAAGTTATTTTGTTTCTTTGGTGACATTTTTTCTTACTTAAAAAGAAAATTTAAGAATGTGTTTTTAGCTAGAACTGTTTTTTTATATATGCTTTACTACATAACACTTCTTTTTAATTTATTTTACTTTCTCCTAAATTCACAAAATATGTATAACCTCTCCAATACAAATATTGAGTTTCAGGTTTTCAAGGAAAAGTCCTTAAGATTAACTTTTTATATATCCTTGAAAACCCCAGTATTTTTTTTTTTTTTTTTTATCTTAACATAACATTTGGCCCATTTTGGCTATCTTGGAATTATTTACAAAAATTGTTATAATCTCTCTATGAAGAGTTCAAAGTTAGAATTTTTATCCAACTTTTTCAATTATGTTCAAGATTATAAATATTTAGGATAACAATACCTAAATTATGTTTACTGCAATATAAAGTACAGTTTCTAAGAAGGAAAACAGTATTTTTTTATTGGACATTTTATCAATGTCAAAGTATAATTTTTACATAAAAAGGCTTACAACATGTGAAAAACAGAGACAACTTTTGTATAAGTACGAATACAGGGTTAAGAAAAGAACATGGATGTTTTGTATTTCTATTGTTAATAACAATAGTATACTGTATATATTTTTTTCAATTATCTAAATTTCACCTATTTTTTTCTTACGGATGATTGTGATGATGTCAATCAATTTTATTGAGATTTTATGATTTTATTAAGTTTAATTATTAGCCCAGGCCTTAAATTGACAGGGTGTTTGTATGTTTTTCTACACATACAAGTTGTAATTATATAAATTATATAGTAATTATTATAAACTAAGAAAATACATGGTAAATTTCTACTAAAACTTGTATACTAATTTGTTCATTATATTCCGCTTAAAACAAAATTGAATATATTTTTTAACTGAGTAAGTAATACTTTTTACTGCAGTCAAACTCTGAATAAAGGTTTTTTAGAGGAAAAATGTGAAGGGTCATTCATATCTTGAGAATAAATAAAAGGTTACCAATTCTCTAGTTTTGGAAATATATGTGTTAGACAGGGTTTGGGCGTATTATGCTTCATGATAGAAAAATGCCTGAAATACTGAACACTATAGTATATCAATAAAATATCTTTTCTAAATTAGTCTTCTGAGTATGTTACTGACTGAACCTATATTACATTTAGATTCACTTGCGTAAATGTGTTACAAAGTTCTCTGGGACATTCTCGGAAAGGACTCAGATCCGCGAACCGGAATCCGATTCCAGCAAAGAACCAAACCAAAAAAAAAAGGAAAAATGGAATTGATCCATCACTTATTATAGTTACTCATCGTATATCTTAGGATTTTCCTAGATTTTTAATGGGATCTTTATTGCATTAATGTACAATAGACTTTCAGTTTCATTTGGATAGAGCAAACACATACATTTATGACTATAAAATGGCGTTTCAATATCAATAATTATTATAACTCTCTTTTTAAAGTATTTGTTACTATTAATACATAATATCTATTTTAAAATATTGATTTACTAACTTAGTCTAAGTAAATTAATCTAATACAGTGTAACTCCAACTATCTGAATTACCGATTATCCAAATTGCTTTCAGAATGTCTTAAGAGAAATCATACAATCCTCAGTTTCTTTTATTTTGTTCAGAAAAAAAAAAAAAATAAAATAAAAGCATACACAACAAAGAGTAGTATTTTCAATCATCAAAAAGATAAGTCATACATATATGTATCAAATAAATGTGCATAATATGCATCAATAAATACTGAACTCTGTAACACCGTCTTAAAAGAACAAATCTGAATTCTCCAGGAAACATAATACAATAGGGATTCTTTATTGTCTACATACGCTATTGTTCTTCACTCTGACAAGCTGATCCGCGACCTGGCTGCCTAAAAACAGATGAAGGCAGTCAAACATACAAAGTATATTTAACTAAGATGTTTGGCAAGCAATAAAATTTGTGTATAGGATTTTACATAAATACAAAATATAGTACAGTACAGTCCTGCTAATCCAAACGGCTCCGCAGCGAAAATTTTATAATTTTAAGGACGAAAATCTGTGAATATTTCAATATAAAACAGTGTAAACCTTAGTTTAAAACAGTTCTTTATTTAATATTTACGCATTGTACATCAAGTTATGGTAAAAATTTTAAAATGGAATAAACTACAGAACAGAACTCTAATGTTTAGTATGAAAAGTTGTACAACATAAGATTAAATATAAAATACGTACCGTACAGTACAGTACTGATAATGTAGTGAACAAGTACCTTATTACATGAATTCGTTTATTGTTTTCTGACGCAACGAAGACAGTCTTTTCGATGATGCGTAATTTCGCCAGCGCCCCATAAATAACACATCAGCTGGTGTAGTGTCGGGCTGTTGCTCCAAGTAGCGCAGGGCGAGGTCAAGGGCAGCTGCGCCGTCTGCATGTGGCACCACGTCCTCCTTATCGCATTGCGTCTCGTCGTCACTCCTCTCCTCTTCCATTGGCTCTTGAGTCACTGCCGCAGCTATGTCGTCATCAGTCAGAAATTTGGCTGTTTCCCCGTCTTCTTCCATCCATTCATTGATGCCTCTTTCCCCAGCTTCCTCTCAACCAGGAATTGTCTGCACTAGCTTAAGCAGACTGGTCACATCATTTTCTGTTTGGTTTTCTGCATACTCAAGGGTTGGCCATAGTTTCTTCCAAGACTTTATTAATGTTTGGTCAGTTACGTTTTCCCAGGACTCAGCAGACCATTAAACAACATCATTCATGTTTGTTTGTTTAATTTTTGCAACCAAAGAGACTGTGTCATCTTCAATCAAGGTTCGCAAAAATTGCTTATGGTAAATTTGTTTAAGTTTTTTCAAAACACCCTGATCCATAGGCTGTAGTAAGGGTGTAACATTTGCCAGTAAAAATATGGCTTTAATTTCACCGCTAAAAAGTTCTTCAGTGTCTAGGTGTGATGGCGCATTGTCAATCAAAAAAATCGCACGTGGCGGTAAATCATTTTCTTTATTGAATTTCTTTACAGCGGGAACAAACTGGTCATGAATCCATTATTTAAATAACATTGCATTCATCCATGCTTTTTTTGGCTCCTATAATATACTGGCAGTGATTTCATATACACGTTTTTAAAAGCTCTAGGCTTAGCGATTTGCCTATCACCGTTAATGGGAGCTTGTGATTACCAAAAGCATTGCTGCATGCCATTATTGTAACTCTGTCTTTGCTCATTTTATAGCCTGGAGCACTTTTTTCATCCTGTGAAGCTAAACTATTAAGGCAGTGCCCTAAAGTTCAGGCCAGTCTCATTGGCATTGTATATTTGTTGTGGAGAATAATTTCCCTCAGCTATTAAATTTGCAAATGTGGTCACGTATTCCTTTGCTGCGTCAAAATCAGATGAAAGCTTTTCGCCGGTAATTGTCAACTGACGTACCCCATGTCGCTTCTTCCACCGATCTAGCCACCCGATACTAGCACTGAAAAAGGCATCACCGCTCATTAATTTATTTATTTGAACAGCCTTTTCATGAATGATAGGCCCACTGAGGGGGGTTCCCCTTTGTCTTTCCTGGGTAAACCAAATATGAAGCACATTATCAACTTAATCATACAGCGATTGCTTTGCTGTCTGTGTGTTTTCAAGAGTCTCGCCAGAAGAATTAGCACAGTATTGTTGAAGCTTTCTACGATTTTTTCTCCAATCACAAATTGTAGCTTTGCCAACAATAAACTCTGTAGCCAATTTTGTCACACCTTCACCTTTATCTAAACGCTTTAGAACCTCTAGTTTGTCTTAAAGAGTAAGTGTTGAGTGTTTACGCTTACTCGCCATAACAATCTGTTTACGTACACTGTATAACAGATAAATGTCCAAAACGCACAACAAACTGTTTTCACTGTAGAATATCGCACTGTAACACTGTTATTAACACAGATAAAAGCGGACGAGTGTAGAGTGAGTGTGGAATGACTGACGGTCAACAGTACGGGCACACGCAGTCAAACTGACACACTAAGTTAGTCAGGACAGTCAATGACCGAGCTTATCTATTTTTAGCGCGTCGAGTAGTGGGAGTACAGTCCAAGTGGCAAAAAGCGGGCGCTTACGCTCACATTATGACACAATAGACCTGTACTCCCGGTTCAAATAGTGATTTCACTGTTACTCCGGCTAATCCGAACAGGGGTCAGTCCGATATTGTTTGGATTATCAGGACTGTACTGTACACTGTATTATGTAATAAATACCCTCTCATTTCAAATATTGTTTTTATCCCATTTTAACATACATGTATTTAATTACATACAGTAGTTAAATAAAATGGATCGGTTTTAGACAAACATGCAATTATCTGAATAGGGTCTGGTCACAATTGATTCGGATAATTGGAGTTCTACTCTAATATATTGAATGAATTTCATGTTTCTAAACATAGTTTGATATTATTTGTATTGTGGTAATACACTTGACCCCTCCTCACAAACTTTTAATGATATTGTTGAAACTGCAGAGGCAGCTGAAGTCTGTTGTTTCTGCAGGTAATGACCCGCAGACAAACAAAGTGGTAGTTGGCTACAGAGTGGATAACCAAGAAGATGATATTATAGCAGTGGCGCCACCTGATTCTCTACGGCATTTGCCCAAAGAGATGATTGATGTTTGCAAGGTATGAATTGGAGAATTCAGTTTGACTGATGATTCCGAATCCACTCATTCTGTTACGTATTTGTCTCTTTGTTGAGACAAACATTGTTGATCATTTTTATGTATTGCTAAATTCAATTTAATCATGTAATATAGCAAAACTTATTATTTTAAAGGCATGTGATGCCTGCAAAACGCTGTATAAATTGGAGAAAAATTATCTTGCAAACAACAGAAATTGATACACCTGATATATTTTTGAAATTTGTTTAAAGACTTTACAGTCTTTAAGTAGTACTCATTTTAATATGAGAGAATTTACAAAGATATTTGTTTTAAAATAATGACAAGCTCCTCACTATTCGGCTAAAAAAATTACAAGATTTTTTCATTTTTTCATAAAACACTCAAAACTAATCCGATTAAACTAATTCAGATCAAGCAAATTGTATAATAAATAATTTTTCTAGGTTTTTGAAAAATATGTGCAAGAATCGCCTTATCCGGCACAAAAAGCCAACCATGATACAGGTGTTTGGCGGCTGCTGCATGTAAGGATCAACCGAGCAAAGCAGCTGATGGTTGTGATTTTGATAAATCCAACAGTGCTTGATGATGCAGCACTCTCCAGCCTCAAACAAGAGTTGATCAAATTCTTTTCTGAGGGGCCTGGTGGCAATCATAATGTGATTTCTCTTTATCTTCACATGGATAATGATTTAAAGTAAGTTTGCCGTAGTAGAATATGATAAAGTGCATTTGTGAATTTACTTTCTTATTTCTATACTGAACTGCAGCACATAAATTTTACTGCGTTAAAAATTATATTTCTTGCATCAATACCAGAAGGTTTATTTTTATTACATCTCAATTACTTACCAGTTTAAAAAAACCAGTTATGAAACTATTGTTTTGTATATTCCATTTAAAGTATCAAAAATTTGATTTCCATGTCCAAATAATAGAACTGCCATTTTAATATGCCTTTAACCCTTGTGCCGGGTTTCGACAAATAATTGTCGACTTGTGTTGATTCTGTACTGGCAATCGACAAAAAATTGTCGACTTGACATCGCTCGATATTATCACTTGTTATAGTATGCCTATTAGTGCTATTGACAAGATTCATATACCACTGGAAACGGAAAGAGTTACCGATTGTAGTGGTATGTCTGACTTGGTTCTAAGACGACGGGAACAATGGAAAATAATATGATGAATATTCGTTGTCCAAAGCGAAAGCGATTTTCAAACTGATGCTAGCCTTGGAAGTTTTGTTTACTTGTCTTTCAATTGTATTTGTAAGTTTTATTATACATAATTATGGTGTTATTATGATATAATTTTGTTTACATTACTTTTGGTATATACATACAACACACACAAAATTATATTGAAGCCTTTTTATAAAAGAAAAAAATTTTGAACATGAAGAATATCACATTTGTGTGCGTACGCCAGATAAATTTCATCATCATCTGTGGACTCCTAAGCTCACAGCCAGAGGTTACCAAGGTAACCATTTTACAAATATATTTTATTTATAGAAGAAGTAATTCTATAAATTTTAGTACTAGTTAGAAGTCTGTACTGATTATATAGAATTTTTAGCAAATTTTTGAAAATTATGTTACCACAGTAACAAATGTTTGCATAAATTGTACTACACAGGGTTTTGTAAGTATAATTACTTTTATACTTCAAATAACATATAAAACCTTTATATATCCTGAAACTAGATGAAATTTTTAATATTTAGGCTATCTTGGAGTTTTGAATTTAGCTATAATATATTGTTTTCAATGTGACCCCCCCCCCCTTTTTATGTTTACAAAAGTCATTGTCTGAGATATCATGAGTCATAAAAAATTTTTGTTTTCCCAAAGATGTAATATTTTATTATTATTAGATAGCCTGCTTTATTAGGAGTGCACTAATACCAAATACAAGTAGGGTTATATAATTTTATTATTTTTTATAATTTTTTGAAAAAATGTCTGCAAATGCGCAAAAAATGATGTGACGGTACAGGAAAAAGTAGCTAATTGTGCCTGACTGGCTGAATTATTAAATAAAATCTATCCCCAAAAAAGACCATAGGAACGCCGCTAGATGCTTTATCTCCAAGAAAATAAATCAGATCCAAAAACAAAAGATAGGAATATCAAATTTACATAAACACGAACTATCAATACTCAAATCAATAAAAGAGAAATTAGCTACCAATGACGCAACATTATGTAAAGCGGACAAGGGAAACACCACTGCTATCATGTATAGACATGACTACATCACAAAAGTACAAGAATTTTTTACTAACAACAGGATAGTAGAACTAAAAAGTAACCCCACGAAAAAAAAAATACCAGAGGAAAATAAGGAAACTTGTTAATTCGAGTAAAATACTATTATGTGATACTGACATTAAAAACTCAAACACAACCAATCCTGTCGCACCAAAATTACGCGGCTTACCCAAAGTACACAAGCCAGGGACCCCAATAAGGCCTCTTGTCGATTACAACCTAGCTCCTACATACAAAATTGCTAAAAAACTAGAACAAATAATAAAACATAACATTGACCTTAGTACCAATTACAGCTTGAAAAACTCTTACAAATTTATAGAAAAAAACAAAGATGTGATTATCCAAAACCGCTGCATAGTGGCTTCATTTGACATTGTCAATCTTTACACAAACGTTCCAATCAATGAAACCTTAGAAATAGTGAAAATGAAATTAAGGAGCTCAAACCTTTTACCTGAAGCAATTAACGAATTAATGAACTTATTAAAAGAAACTTTGGACCAAAACTACTTCTGCTTCAACAACAAATACTACAAACAAACTGACGGATTAGCTATGGGCTCCCCACTATCTGGCCTTTTAGCAGACATCTACCTAAACCACATAGAAAACAATCTAATTTTTTCAGAGAAAAATAAAATCAAGAACAAAATATCTATGTACTTCAGATACGTTGATGACACATTTTTAATTTTCAATGGCAGTACCCGACAACTTAATATACTACACAACTATTTAAACAGTTTATCTCCAAAAATTAAATTTACCATGAAATTGAGCAATCGAACGAGTTAAATTTTCTAGATCTGACCATAACGAAAAGTACTAAAATTGAGTTTAGTATTTTTAGAAAAGCCACAACATCCAACCAAACTATCCACGCCACGTCATATCACCCCCACTCTCAAAAAATGGCAGCTTATAACTCACTTGTCTACAGGTTAATTAACGTCCCTATGTTAAAGAAAAATTACAATAAAGAGGTACAAATAATCACACACATTGCAGAATCAAATGGATACTTGAGGAATATAATAGACAACTTAATTTATAAACATGAAAACAAAAATATAAAACCAGATGATCAAAATAATAATAAAAAATTCATATGTGTAGAATACAACCAGTCAATTGAGCACTACCTTAAGAACGAATTGAAACGTCACGACATAAAACTAGCATTCCGAACTACAAACAAGATACAACATCTCTTGAATTCAGACAAAAAACCTCTGGATAAATATGAGAAAACGGGAGTATACAGGATCACTTGCGACAATTGCCCTGACAATTATATTGGACAAACCTGCAGACCTTTCCACAATAGATTTAAAGAACACCACCCTGACCCCAAGCTCGAAAATCAAAAATCCACTGTTGCCCAGCATCTCATTGATAAAAACCATTCATTACATTCAATTCAAAAAAACATGGACATTTTACATTATTTCCGAAATAGAAACTTTTGAACTGCTTATAATAATTTTAAATTTACAAATCAACCAAAAACGACCCTAATCTAATGAATGAAAAACTAAAGTTCAAATCGCACATCCTGTACAACTGTCTACTAAATAAGCCAGATACCCAAGGAACAGCTGATAACAGAAGAGGGAGGGAGTGACATAACAATTAGAAGCAGCTCCAAGGTCAGTCAGCTGTCCACCGTGACCCGGGCCGGTACATGCGTGCACCTTTGTTTAAGTGTGTAAAGTGTAACAATGTACTGTGACTGTGTTTTTAGTGTTTATTTATGTTTTATCTGACGACGCATCACAAGATGAAGAGATTTCAACTCCCCCTGAGGATGTTACAATAGTAGCGAAAGCGGTCGGTTAAATGACCAATGAAGGATCGTTAGACGAAGGTATTTAATAAATAAAATAGTCAAAGCACGATCCTTGGGCAAAGATGAATTTATTTAATAATAAAATATGTATAGTTGAGTATATTTACTGATCTCTAAAGACAAAGCCTGCAGATAACACATACAATAAAAAATAAGTAAATATATATAGCACTTGAATACGATGTATTTAGTACCCTCCACAAAATCAAAATCTGCCGGATTATTCATATTGACACTTAAAACTAACAAATTACTAACATATATTAAACTAAAGTAATGATAAAAACAACTAAATACACAGTTTCAAGAGGTGAGGCGGCGGTCACTGACAACCGCTCGGCTCGACAGTAGCTGCGTGTATATGCGCTTGTGGCATTAGGTGGCGCAGCGGAAATGTACACTGCCAGAAAAAACCAGTCTTGTAGTGATTGACAGGCCAACAAAAGGTCACGAGTCGCACAATGTGTCTCTCATGAGTCACCGCTCATAACCCAAACGCATTACCAGATTAAATTAGAAACATTATTACAAAAATATTATTTTTGTAATTATTAAGCGTATATGCCCTTATGGTGTTTAGAGGAAAGTCAACATTTGCGCATTTATGCGCTTACGGCATGGTAAGGGTTAAAGTCATAAATATAAAACTAAAGGAATGATTTTTGTTTTTCTTCTGTTTTTGAAAATGTTAAAAGTCAAGTTTATTATTATAACTAAAAAAAGTATAAGTAGTAGGCCTTTCATGCAATTAACACATTTTTAGGATATGACTTACAATTTTAATGTTAATTATGACATATATAATCATCTAATGCAATTGTAGATGTAACTTAAGTTCACAATATGTAATTTACAGTTATTTTGTTACACAAGTTGTTTGATCATTATTGTATTATACTATTATATGATCATGTTGATTGCTATATTGCAAAAAGGCAATAAAGAATTGAATTTAATTTGAACTGGGAATGGCAAAAAATTGTAGGACAAAATATTTCAATTGTGTCTAAGAAGCGTCTGCGTAAGTGCTGTATTAGGTCTCATTTTTGTTACAACTTGCAGGGTAACTCCTCAAGTTAGTGGTGAGAAAGGAAAGCGTCCTCAGGGTCAGCTGGAGTTATTGTGGGGTCAATCGCACATGGAGGAGCAGTTGTTGGACCTCCAGCTGGAGATAGATCCTAACTTCTACTTCCAGAGCAATACATGGGGTGCCGAAGAACTGTACAAGGCAGTAGTAGAGCTGGCAGGAGTTGATGCAGACACTACAGTATTGGACTTGTGCTGTGGCTCTGGTGGCATGGGCATGATGTTTGCTAAGGTATACAGGAGTTATTTCTCTGGTGGTCACCTATAAGTATTATGTATGGCTTACAAAAACCTATATACTCTTGTACTACACTAAATATCTGTTTGCCCATATTTGGTTCCAGTTAGGATAGTGATCTAAAAAATACAAACATAATAAATTGATTTTCACGCTGTTTGTAAAGGGTCCGGCAGTGAAACGGGAAGATTAAGATATTGCGTGACTGTCGCCAGACCGCTCGAGAGGAGTGGGGGACTCGACCTTGAGCGTCCAGGCAGCCGGTATTTTCAGTCGCCATGTTGCGTTTGACGAATGAGCAGAGTGCTTTCGCCATGAAGGAATTTTATAAAAATGCTGATAGTGCTGTTGGTGCTCAACGTGCTTTCCGTCGAGAGTACAATTTGTTACCGCGTGATCCTGTAATTTCGGCGAATGCCATTAACCTGTGGGTAAGAAATATTTTGAAGAAACTGCTAGTGTTACCAAGAAACGAGGTGGTAGTGTAAGGACGTCTCATACTCCTGAGAATGTTAATCGCGTGCGTGAGGCTATAACACGAAGTCCATGAAAATATGCAAAACGTCACAGTATAGAGCTCGGTCTTAGTGACCGAACCACAAGAAGGATCCTGAAGAATGATCTTCACTTTCACCCATTTAAAATGCAGGTTGTCCAAGCTCTCAAACCTCAACACTACATTAGCCGAGTACGCTTTTGTCAACAGTTATTAAATTTAATTGATCAAGATGGACAGCTGGTCCATAATTTATGGATGAGTGATGAGGCACACTTCCACCTTTGTGGGTATGTCAATAAACAAAACTTTCGGTTTTGGAGTGACAATAACCCACGTAATCTTCACGAAAAGCCACTACATTCACAAAAGGTAACTGTATGGTGCGCAATGTCCTCTCAAGGTGTGGTTGGTCCTTACTTTTTCGAAAGTGAAAACGGTAACACTGTAACAGTTAACTCTGAATGGTATGCTGAGATGTTGGTGAACTTTGCATTTCCTGCTCTTGACGAACATGTGAATGATCGGACATTATTCCAGCAAGATGGTGCTACAAGCCACACTGCTAACAATTCGATGGACTTGCTGAGATTGGCGTTTCCTGGTCGCTTAATTAGCAGGAATGGCGATATTCCTTGGCCTGCTTGTTCACCAGACTTGTCGGCTGCAGATTTTTTTCTGTGGGGTTATTTAAAGCTAAAGGTTTTTGAAGCAAACCCACCTAGAACTAGGGACGAACTGAAGGAGCAAATCCAACAGGAGATCAACGCCATTCCATTGGATATGCTACGCAGAGTCATGGGAGCCTTCACCAAAAGTCTTGAAGAATGTGTTCGAAACGAAGGACGCCATCTTGGAGATATATTTTTCAAAAAATGAACATTTTCATATTTCCTCATTAATTTCCACTATTATAGATTACATTCATGTAAAAAAGTTGAATAAATATTAATAATTAAGACTTTGAGAGTTTTTCTTAATCTTCCCGTTTCACTGCCGGACCCTGTATATATTCTTTCAAACAAATAAAATAAAGAATCAGCAAACTAGCTTAAGTAGAAATTAGTTTGCCCTAATGAGTTGCAATTGGCCTAGATACTCATTAAAATAATATAGCCTATTATTATGAGTATCACATAAATAAAATAAGGCAGAGAGCAGTTTCAATTGGATAATTTATTACAACAGTTCTTCCTAAAGACTTGCTCTTATTTATACACCCATATATTGAAATGCACAATTTGATAAATTCTAGAAAAGTCTATGTATATTTTATAGGAGTGTGCAATTCAGCAATTTTTTTTTTCGATTCAAAGAATTTTGATTTGATGCGCACATACAGAATTCATGATTTTTATTAAGGCTTAGAAGCGTTAGAGTAACAATATTACCTTTTGTTAGATGTACTGTATCTTGCTAGTAGCGGAAAAGTACCCCTCCATCAACTGCCTAAGTCACTTTGACGTTACAAAAACGTTACTTGGACAGCTAACGAAACTGGTGTCCGTGACTGGAAAAGTAGCCCCTCTTCCCGCGACCGATCTAGTAAACTCGCTGAATATAATGATATAGTCTAATATAAATTTATAATCAAATACAGTGAGTTTTGATCGGATTTATAGCATTTGGAAAAGTAACCCCCCTCGACCCTAGGGCTGGCTCGGCCTTGAGATTGCCGCAGCCAATTTGTAGGCGTTTGAAATCTACTGATCGTGGACTGTAATTTTGAAGGTTTATAATTTATTTATATAGACACATAAACAATTTCGTTAAATTTATAAAAATTAATTTCACTATTAATTGTTAACTAGTGGCAAAAGCCCCTAAATAAATAAAATTAAAATGTTGCTGTTAAATTTTTATTGTGTAATCTTTAATTATTAATAATCAATCAATTTAAAATTCATCTGGGGATTTTACTCTACTAAATGCAACATAAGGTTGCCCATGTGTGATCTCTGTTTTTTTTATTTAAATACCAGCTTCTTAAAAAGGTTTGGCCATGTGCCATATTAATTAGAGTATAAAACGTTAACAGCTGGAATATTTAATGTGTCATATTGACAGCTGGCCTCAATAAATCAATACAAAAGTAGAAACCTTCTTCACATAAGATTAACATGGGAACTTAGAAGGCCAATAGGGCGAAGCCCTAAAGGCGTATTGCATAACTTTTATTTTTCCCACTATCTACAAAAACAGAGCTTTAAAATGAGCCATTTCCGAAGGCCATACGTGGAGTGTAGGCTTAGAATTTTGACGCAACCGATTTGCCGTACGAAATTAAATATATAGATAATACGGATTAATATTTTGTATAGTGAGATAGAAACAGAACCGCTATCGTCGTGCCGAGTTTTTCATGTTTTAACCAGTGCATCATCTTTATGTATTTACCATTTAACTATTTATCCGATAACTACATGATTTTTATACAGTCAGATTCATTCTATTAGAAATTAATTGTATTTTTATGACAAGTATACTTGTTGGGTTTTTTAAAGGAAAGGTTTATTTTATTCAAGATTGTTGGTAAACTGCATTCTCAGTTGTAATACTCACGAAATGTATAAGCTATTAAATACACGACATTACTATGGAAAAATCTAGTTACTTAAATATAAGTTTTTTTCTTTAAATGTTTATTACAAATTGCATAAAGAACCGTACACGCCAAACACCAAATCAGCATGACTAAAGAATCTCTCACAAAACTAATTAGAACTTTTTTCACAAACATAACATTTCGTAAATATCAAATATTGTTTTAATTTTGATATTGTATCTCGGTTTGAGTTCAAATGGACAATCCAAGTTTATCAATCCATTGCAACGACTGTCTTGGTAAAAATACCATCTTCAGGCACCATGTATATGAAACAACTTACAAATAATTCTATGCGTTGAATATTTATTTACTTCAAAATATAATATTACAGTATCAAACTCGATTGCACTTATTTTATTGTGCTTTTTAAGTACTATATTCGCTATAACTGAAAAATATTTGATCATCATACGGCATGATGTTTTGTAGAAATAATAGAATGGAATACAATCAAGGAACCTATTACTTACTGTCGGCGTAAAAATTATGTGCACCCGAGTTTGAAAGTTGTTTCTAAGTAACTAAGAAACCTATAAAAAATCTAGTCATACCATTGTTTCATTGTTTAATTGTACATTGTGACATATGCATTTTTAAATTTATTAAAAGTTTTAATTTTTATCCCAGTTTGAATAAAAAAAGTACCGGAAATTTAACTAGTTTTCA
The DNA here is from genome assembly GCA_035578905.1 of Stictocephala bisonia. Taxonomy (NCBI): domain Eukaryota; kingdom Metazoa; phylum Arthropoda; class Insecta; order Hemiptera; family Membracidae; genus Stictocephala; species Stictocephala bisonia. The sequence goes on from JAQJVL010001152.1 coordinate 94,429, forward strand.
CTGTACATCAAGTTTACATCGTTATTACTCAAAAACCCGTTAGTGAATCGTATTTTTATTTTCATACCTTTTTTTAGGATTGTTTTCTATAAGTTTCATAAATTTGAGAATGTTAGCTTTTCGAGAAAAATAGTTCTAATCAATTACCTGTAAACTGTAACTGTTGCACATCATGGAATATTAAGTTAATTAACTTAATCTACAGCTTGTATCGTTTTCTTCTTTACTTTTAAACATGAGACTACTGTATCATTAACTAATGTTTTATGTTTTACTCAAATGATAGATAACATTTATGTATTGACGCCATTACTAATCTTGAAGATTATGTAAATAAAGAGAATCTTGTACCTTAAATGTTGTTTCCTTGGCTTTTAGAGGTCGTAAAATTAATTACTTGGTTTTGTTGTAATCCTTATTGATAGTTATGATATGTTACTTTCATATATGTAAGTAAATGAGGTGATTTTTAATTGATTTAAATCAATTGAAAATAACTTTAAATGAATTTAAATCAAAATAAAATTACTACATATACTTACACAGATAAAAGTAATGTATCGTAACTATACATGTTATAAGAATCACAACAAGACAAGATTTTTTATCTTTTTTTATCACAACACAACAAGAGTAATTAATTTTACGACCTCTAAAATAAAAAAAAAACAATGTTTCAGGTAATTGATTTGAACTTTTTTTCTAGAAAAGTTTAAATTATAAAATCCACAAAATGTATAGAAAACATTCCTATAAACCAGGTATTAAAATATAAATGTGATACATTATCGGGTTTTTGTATCATAGTGATGTAAACTTGAAGTACAGTGGAAACTAGTTAAAATTCTGTTACATTTTTTGTTTCAACTAGGATAAAAATTATTAAAACTTTTAATAAAACTTTCTAACTGCACATGTTGCTATATTGCTAAAAGGCAATAAAGAATTGAATAATTGAGGAAAACAATGGTATTATTAGATTTCTCGTAAATTTCTTATTTCCTTAGAAAACTTGGGTACACATAATTTCTGTGCCGACAGTAGTTGATCAGGAATAAGTTAAAAAAGGAAAAACAAAATGTTATTTTTCCTGAATAGTAACGAATGTTCATGTTATTTAGAATTCATAACACACCAATGCTCACAGAATAGAACAAATATTATATCTATTCCCTGTATCGAAGCATCAAATACAAAACGCAAACTCCTTCAATATTCCTGATACAGTCCGCTCAACAAGCCTTGGGGGGGAGTGTACTTTTCCAGGCCATAAACCACGGGTGGGGGGGTACTTTTTCAATCCTAATACTGTCCTAATTCTTGCATTATCATCTTAATTCATTATGTAATACCATTCAATGATAATAATATACCTTTTAATATTTTCAAAAGATCAAACAGCTGAAATCTCGCTGTAAGAGTGTTTGCAACTGAAAAAGTATCCCCTAGCTGTGACGTCAAAGTGACGTATGCCTTCACTGACGTCAAAGTGACGTATGCCTTCACTGGAGGGGATACTTTTCCAGGGACTACTTTTCAGGTGTCTCGCTAGTACAAAGATATATAATTTAAAACATTGCAAATTGCACAAACTCATTGACTGGATCATGTATATCCCCTGTTTGGAATAAAAAAAAATAATAAAAGGAAGTTCTTATTCTTTTAGTTATAGATGGAGACGCTGACATACATTTGTGCACATTTTAATGCAAATATGAATGATTTCATCAGTGTGGATGACCTGTGTAGTCTGGTTTGACTATACGTACACAACATGCACGTACAGTGGTATTGAGACACTAACAATGCTTATGTAATAACATTAAAAGAGGAACAAATTTAAATTCGTTAAATTTAAATTCTAATAGTTGTACTTTATTCCTTTTGTTTGAGAGTAACTGGTCAAAATTATCCAAATTTAATTTATTGCAGTAAATACAATATATTTCACAGGCAAAAATAAAAATTTATAAAATAATGGGAAAAAAACTCAATTATTGTTATTCACTATCATTATAGAAAAGCCTGATTTTGTTACGTTATTAGTTGCGCGGGGGTATCCCAAATACCCAATCAAAAAGACCAGTATCAATCTAAAGTCATACGTATTTAAGCATTACATAAAGTTACCAAGTCAATATAATAAGGTATTTAATTATTTTAAATATATTCGGTTTATTTTACGCAAAAAAGGTAGCATGTTAAAAATGTATGTTAAAGTTAACTATTGTTATATTTATGAGGGGGTGACATTATTTCCCTTTCTTTCAAGGTATTTTGAATGGAAATATATAATTAGAATAACTTTCTAAAAGTCGGGTGATGAATGAAACTCGCATAATCTACTGAATTGCTCATCAGTGTCCCCAACTCACTACAAAACTTATGATAAAATGTCTGATTGCGGGGGTACTGCATACCCAGCGCGACTAGGGTTAAAGATGGCTTCAACATTCTTACCTCCTCACCCCATATTAAAGACCTTCTAGACAAACCTCCTACTGTTACTTTCAGGTAGTCCAAAAATTTGAAACAGATTTTAGTTCACCCAAAATTGCCTGATCCCTTAATACCTCTTGGGCAATCAACTACAGCTCAAGGCTCTTTTCCATGAAATAAGAAAAGTTGTAAAACATGTAATATCCATAAACCAGCCACTACATTTATGAGCTCTACCACCTCCATTCAATATAAAGTAATGATCATTATACCTGTGACTCCAGTAACATTATTTATTAACTCCAATATAATGTCTGCCTGTTTCAATATATAGGCCTTACCACAGAACCCCCCATCCCCGATAAACGTATGAATAGACATAGACATGACTGTTACAACCCATAGCATGAGCCACAATATGAACTTTGATCAATGTTTCACTGTCTAAGTTATTATATCACTCACTTCAAACTGCAGTAGCTCTCAACTTAGAAGAATGGAAATTACACATCAGTGGATCACAAAATCTAGAGACCCACCTAATGTAAATATAAGATAAACCCTGTTTCTCCTTACCCCGCCTAAGCAGCAGAATAAAAATCATACATTATTACATCATTTTATAATAGAAGCAGAAGTGACATTTTAATGTTTCAAGTACTCTACAATTGGCAACAACTCATCCACCTACCTCAAATGTGACCGTGTATCCAGTTGTTTAGTGACTGAAGAAGTGGTCAGTGGCCCCGAAATATTTCACTATCCATTTCTTGGTGATATGGTGATATGGTGATAAAACCACTCGATTTTTTTTTCCCACACGTGCAAGTGAGGCTGTACAGTTTTACAAAAAAATCGTTGTAGTTTTGTTGTTTATTGTTTCATTTAAAAAATTAAGGTGTCGTTTTAATTCTTATTAAAAGCTCTAACAATTTATCTATCTTGGTATTTTTTCCTAAAACGATTAGTTTCTTTGTAATTTGGTTTTAAACATTTCAAATAGTAAAAAAAAACATATTGATATACAGACAGTAAACGGAATGAGATAGACCATTTGTTGTATTATGTTTTTTGCTTCATTTCACCCAAGGAACAATATCCTAAAGTTGTGTAAAGAGTTTTGTTACACCTTGTATATATATATATACTTATATAAATAATAAAACACTCATAAAGAAATTTCAGTGTCTTCTATTAGGCCTCTCTTGTGATTGACTGAAGATAAAGCCTTGAAATATATGCAATAATTTTTATTTTATTTTGAGATTTACATTCTATTGTGTCACTTTTAAAGAACTTACCAAACGAATTTTTATTAAGGTAAGACTGCTTTCTTGTCTTAAACATATCATTCAGGCACTTGGCCTATTGTGTAAAACTAACTTTTAATGTTGTATTGTTTATCAACAATTTGTTCCTCCCCAATAGCATTGCAAAGAAGTTATTGGAGTCGAACTGATGGATGTCAATGTGGATGATGCCAAAAGACTGGCAGCTAAAAATGGTCTAACCAACTGTGAGTTTCTTCAAGGGGCAGTTGATGATTTATTGCCTGAATTGGAGGAGAAATTGAAAGGCAAAAAGGTTGTTCCCATCTTGGACCCTCCTCGGGTTGGAATTAGTAAGTACTGCCAACATTATATCATTCGATGATTCAGTATAATAAAATTTGTTTTAAATTTTTAGTGTTTGAGAGACTATCAAAGGATTCAGTTATTTTGATTTAATCATTTGTAGCATTGCTTGATTGTAGTTGATTAGTAAATCATTGAAATACAAATTTTTCAACTGTCCTGCTTCTCATATAATATATTAAATTAACAGACACATTTTTATAGTAAATACTGAAGTACTTATAAACAAATCCTTGTCTATTCGAGATTAATAAAACATGTTATTTTATGACCAACATTTGACCACTGTAGTCAACATTATGGATTAGGTTCTTCCATATGACTAGTTTTAATTTCCTTTTTGTATCGTAGACTAATAACCACTTGCAATGTTTCTTGGCTGACAGTTAAGGCCTTTGAGTGCTAGGTATTTTTGGTGATTGCATACTGTAAAGTTCCAGGTATTTTTTCAGTGGATGCACTGAAAAGTGACAGGTCTTTTTTAGTAAATTTGTAAACATTTGGTAAAATATTGGTAAGGTGGTGATTTCTTAAGCTTTCAACCTATTTTTTTTCTTTACACAAATTGTTAATTAATTAAAAATAATATAAACTACTATGAAACTTAATTTAATAGTAAAAAGATTGATACAATAAAAAGAATTGTTCTTAAAAGTTTTTTTCTTTTCTCTTCAGTCTCGGTATCACCACAAAAGAAAAATTACTAGGCTTCTAAATATTTACATCTACTAAAAGAGTATTTATTTCTAATTAGATCTTGAATTGTTCACACCAAGATCAAATAAATGGAAATTTGGGTAACAATTAAATAAATAAATACATATTTGACTTGAATGTGTATTTTAACTTGGAGAGGATCTTGAACAATCCATAATCACATATAGCATATGAAAAAATCAATATTCTAAATATGAACGAATATTGAAATAATTAATGGCATAGCCTCAAACCACAAACTAGTAACAGATGACAGTGAACTGTTATTCTAAAAGTGTACTTTAGATATAACTTATTGAGTAGTAGCTCATGAAGACAACATACTAAAAAACCTGTTACTGTTTATCTTATTTCTAGAAATTGTTACATAAATGAGTAATCAGTTAGTTACTCATGGTAGTTTAGTAATTAACTGATTTCTTGAGGGTAGAAATGACAAACAAGTGAAACATATGCAACACAAGTTTAACATAATATATTTACATAAAAGTGTAAAAATGCAATGTGAGTTGTCTAACATTTTACTTGATTTTGTATGGTAATCAAGCGAGATACTAAAAACAAAATCTTGTGGTATAAACAAGTGGTATGCGAGTCCTCCAAGTTTGAGACAAGCTTGGCTGCATTCATGATTGAAAAACGTTTGGAAATTTTGAACCAGAGCTTGTTGATTATAGAAAAATGTTAATAATTTATATAGTGGTAAATAGTTGTTAATATTGCAGTGACCTGGCAAATCCCATGAAGAAACATTTTTGATTTATGTGATGTTTTTTGTGTGGATGATGGATGTTTACCAGAAGTATTATGGTTTTGATTGTAGACTTTCCTTTCAGAAAACCATGTTGGTATTTAGGGAGCAAATCGAGATCAAGTGTCTATTAGCCTCTTTAGGAAATGTTTTTCAATCACTTTGGATACCTCAGGAATGATAGAAATGGGATGATAATTACTAATGTTGTTTTATCCCCTTTCTTATAGTTTACAAACACATCACATTTTTAGAGCTGTCGGAAAAGAACCTCTTATGAAGGATTTGTTGATTATATCTACAAGAGGAGCAGTAATGGTATCATCACAATGTTTGTTTCAACAGCTTTGCTGATATGATATTTCATACAGCCCAGATGATAAAGATATGTTTTTGAGAGAAGAAATAGTCTCTTTTACTTCCATTGTTGTGGATATTAGCACTGGATTCGTTTGAGTTAGTGCTGGTGATGAAGCTCTAGTATCTTAGGGTCCAAGACTGTTTTGTCTTTCCTCAGTCCATTTTCTGCTGTCTTGGGAAGTATCTGTTGAATTCTTCTGCGATATCCTCGTGATCCTCTATGATTTTTGTTTCTGTAACTAGTTTGATAATTTGTTTTTCGTTCTCCACTCTTTTCGATGCACTCTCACGGTTTACTATTCCCACAATGCTTTTTGTTTATTATCTGACTGGTATATTCGGTTAGCTGAGAAGTCTTGTCAGAGTTCCTTAATTTTAGGCCATAATGTTTTCTTAGTTGAGTCATGGTGGGTTTGTCTCTTTCTAGCCCTGTCAATTTATATCTATTTAGCGACTTAAGGTATTCTTGTTTTAGTTTTGTTAACATTACATTGCTATCCACCTCAGTGGCCCCTCCTCTTAGGGGGCCATTAATCATTTTCACCAGATACTGTCCCACACCCCATTCAATCATTGGTACATTAACAAAATGAACGTAGACCACTGACTCCTTTGTAGCCAGCTTTTAACTGTACTTTTCTTCTTTTTCTTAACTACAAAAGCATGCTTAATGTTATAGTACAATTTTTATAACCGTAGACTTGGTAGTGCACTACTAACCTAAACCAATAAATGCAGTTTGATGAGTCATTCCTGCATCGAGTGACCTAATTTGAGCAAATGTTTGTAAGACATAAAAATGATACTCTTCCTCGCCTACCACCGCTTCGGGAGCCTGAGTCTACCATTATAAAAATTGAACTATACATTTTTAAGCTTATTAATCATTTAACTGTTATGTCTACTATATATTTTTATATTCCTTTATCATATATAAAACTTAAATTTGCTAAAATTTTTGTGATTAATACATTTTAGTACAGTACTTGTAACCCATGATATTAGTGTTATCCTAAAATACATTATTTTATTAAAACCCCAACTCTCCCTTAGGGAGTGCCAACCTGCTGCTTTTGCTTAACTAATGTAACGGTTCAATTTGCCAGTGTGTATCAGTTTAAATTAACTGATGGGAATTAATATGAAGTCAGGCATTCAGTTCCTGTTGAAACTTACCGAATTGAAATCAACTGTCTGTTGTGTTGTCTGATACAAATAGAAGCAGATAAGGCGAGTGGGATATATGGAGTATCCATTTCCTGTTGCATCAGGTGGTTTCGCGCATCAGTTAATTTTTGCATCAGTGAAATTGTATCAACTGATGTGGTTACTTTTGGCCATCCCTTTTCTCCCTTCTAAATAAAACTCATTAGTTCTATATAGGGACTAATAACAAATGAAAATTAATCCTTTTTCAATTATATACAAGTGCATATAGAGTTGTTGTAATAATGATTAATGATTAGGAACTTAAATGGGAAAATGTCGGATCTGCGGTTGGTTCCAGAAAAACTTAAAGGGGGAAATAGCTTTTTCATATCAGAAATGTTTCAGGTATGAAAAGTGTTGATAAACAGACCAATCAAACAACAATATCTGGTCACAAGATAAACAATATATCTTTGTCAAAAAATGTCAGCCCATATTACAGCCAGTTCCTTATCACACTTCTTTATTACTATATGATTTGACCAAGAAATAAACAAAATATCTTAGCCAGAAAATATTCTCCCATAGTCTGGCCACTTCCTTATACCGCAAGACATCTATATTGTAATACGAAACCAAACATAAATCATGAAAATAACAAGATATTACAAATAATTTCTCAGTCGCTTGCATTGTAGCGGGCCCTTTTGTTGGGGAGGATTAAAATGTAATAAAATAGGTAATATATTGGATAAATAAACCACCTTTTACTAATAAAAGTAATTACAATAAAATAAAAAAGACATTAAAACTGTGACAAAAATTGCAAAACACGTACGCGAAGAGGCCGATCTAAATAACCAAGATGGCCAAACAGCCTGGCAAGCAACGGAAAATTCATCTTTTACAACAGCTGAAATAAACTAAATTCAATCCATAAATAGGCGCTCTAAATACATATTTAATGTTGACAATTTCATAACGAATCGAAACATCTAATAATCGACTTTAGAAACCATACTGTTACTTAGTAACAGGTCGAAAACAATTCGATACCAATTTGGTTTTGTTTGGCCATACAGAAAATAAAAAAACCGATTTAAATAAAGTTCCAATGACATCGAAATTTACCATTTAGAAAGAATACGAACGTTTTGCTTTGTTGCCAAAGATATTCCCAATTCAGAGATGTAGCTCTCTTGTTTCCTACACAAAAATTACCTACCATGAATATTATGGGGAACGTTTGTTATTTTGCCGTAAGTGCTCGGGCACGGGGAAATTTGTTCAGTAAAAGTTTTGTACTTAGTCTTATTTCTTTTTTTGCAAAGTTTCCGTATGGAACATTTAAAAAAAAATATAATATTTTACTCTTGAGAATAATCTGAGTTGAATGATATATAATATGATAGTTTTTAAGGTTATTTGTGTTAAAAATAGCCACTAAAAATGGGCTTGTAAATTGTATACCAATGGTATCATTTGTCACTGGAAACAAACTTTAAAACGATACCATTGGTATTTTTGCCACGTCTAGAGTTATTCTGGTAATTTTTAGATACATCAGTTCTGCTTTCACTGATTTGCTCACGAAAAATATATCTTTAATTTAATATACTTAACTAGTTTATTACAATTATTTAAATTTTTTTACAAATGTGAAAAGGAAATAAATTTAGGAATATTTTTAATTTTGGGACATAATAATAAGTATATAAATTTATTTCCTGAATTTGTTGTATCTCATTTTGTTTAGAATTTCATAGTGCACAAATTTATTAAGTTTAAGCACAAAATATCATCATTTGTGTGTTTTATAAATATATTACTAAAATACTACAACAAATGATATTTACGTCAAAATTAGCAATATATATGCTATGCCTATGTAAAAACTAAAAATATTCATACAAGGGGTAAGCGTTGGGAACTACTTCTGGTTTGGGATTGGTTTTGGGACTGGGCTAAACGGATTTGATTTTTAATAAGGTTGGTAAGGTAACCTCTCTTTTGGAATGCACTGAAAAGTTGGTTATTGTATTTATTTAGGTTTCTGGGAGAGGAAATGATATGTTTGGCACGGGTGGCTAGGTCATAGGGTAGGGAGCGTTTAGTATTCTTGGGGTGACAGCTGGTATAGTGAAGGTATTGTTGTTTATTGGTAGGTTTGATGTGAATATCAGTTTGAAGGACATACACAAAATAAACACATAATCACACAAATTTTCAATGCCACTGACACTTTCTTCAGGTGAGTAGAGAGAGAGAGAGACTGACATGCCCAATGCTTACCCCTTGTTACTAATTACCATGGCTTACAGAAACTCAACCAAATCCTGAAAGATGGCTTCAACATCTTAAAAGCTTCCCCCACACCAAAGATCTCCTTGAAAAACCTCCTACTGTGACTTTCAGACAAAACAAAGCCTCCACCAAATCGTGGTCCATCCTAAGTTACCTGATCCCAACATCCTGACCTGTCATAAAGACCAGTAACCACCTGGTTCTAATCCTTGTAACAAGAAATCTTGCAAAACCTGTCCTATTCATCTCCCAGCCACATCTTTTACCAGCTCCATTGGTCTTACTAGAGATACCATTCGAAAACGCATAAATGGCCATAGACTTGATCGCATGATCAGTGTTACACCACTAAAGTAATCAGATCCCTTCCTTTTCATGTCAATAGTTCCCAATTCCAAAGGATGGATTTAGCACACCAATGGATAACAAAACCCCATGACCCACCTAATCTGAACATAAGATAGACCAATTCCCTTCAACCCCTTCCCCATCAGCAAACTTCATATATATATACTAACTGATGAAAACTGCATCAGGACCTGAGTGTTGCTCTATGTATGTACAACCCCCACCACAGCCACCTACCCATCAATAGTGGAAGCCATGTCAGTCTCTCTCTCTCTCTTTACTCACCCGAAGAAAGTGCCAGTAGTATTGAAAATTTGTGTGATTATTTGTTTATTTTGTGTATGTTACTGCTACTCTGGTGTTAGTGAACTTGTCTTCTAAGGTAAGTTTGCTGATGACCTATCTCTCTAATATACTAAAATAAAATATTATTAATAGAATACCTTTTAACACATTTTTTCATAATTTGCTAAATAATTTACAACCTTGCATACATGTACCTGAAGATGACTTTATAGTAGTTGAAATTTACGTCATACAGCAAATTATGAAGAAATGTGTTAATTTATTTTATTAATAATATTTTATTTTACTATACACTTTCTAGAGGCTTCAATTTAACTATTAATTTTAACTTTATCTTACAACTTATGTATCAAGCTAGATAATTCAAACAAAAATCTTCTGATATGTTCTGTATTTTGTACCTTATTATGTACTTTTAATTTAAAACTTATTTGAAATAACACTATTTTCTATTAGGTTTAGGTATCTCATAATCAGAGATATTTCCTGGGGTTTTCCCCCTCTTATACTTTGTGCAAGACAACTTCATATGTTTGGCTATGCAAAATTTATGTCTTATTTTGATAATGATGATTTAGAGCATTATTTTGAAAAAAAAAAAAACTGTTTTTATTGAGTGTTATGTTAATCAACATTTGGTATGATCAGAACAATTCAGTTTATAAGTACCTGAGTTTTGTTTAGGGTTATTTTAGGTGTTTTTTTGTTGTTCTACATGATAGCTTGGCATTTTGGTTGTTCAATTATTGTCTGAACATATGGTATATAAGCTAGCTACATTCATTTGAACAAAATTGTGTGGCTGGCTTGTTTTGGGTGATGTTATTGTTCTTCTTCTTATGGTTAAATTTACAATCGATGTCATTATTGCACTTTGGTGTCCATTGGCTCTAGTATAGTATATTTACTAATAAACAATTAATTGTTATAATTGTCCTTGGCAATAGGAATTGGTAAAAGACATGCTAGTGTATGCTGCCATTTTATGAGTGATTTGTTGGAGATGATAGGATAGTGCGGTTGGTAGTGATTTGTTGCTATGTATGAAGTACTTAATCTTATACTATAATTTTCTTTCTTCAGGCTAAGATCCAGAAAATGTTAACAATTTTTGCCCGTATGTACAAAATAAATTAAAGGTTTGGTAGAATATTATTCTATTGTTTCTTTATAAATTGAGGTTGGTTTATGTTTATCATTTATACAGTTATATATTCTTACTATAATTTTAGAGTAAATCTATTTCATGTGTGGTTAAAATATATTTTGGATAATAATGGTGAACCTATAGTTAAGCCACGTTCTTTGACTAAACATTTGTTACTGAAGGGAAAATTAGTATTTCTTATATACACTTCTAACTAATGTGTATATAATTAGTTGTGAATACTTAGCTCTGAGTAAATGGTCAGTCAACTTTAGTTTCAATGTACGATAGTCGTTTCCTTAGGTAAGTCAATAAGTAAATACAATCAAATGATGCATGGAAAAGTCTTTAATTCTGTATTCATTAATTACATTTGTATAGTTCAAAGATGTATTAAGCTCCTTTACAACAGTTAAAGGAAGAAGCAGACATATAAAGGTTTATCTTCTTTATTAACGTTGTCAACTTGTCATTGTTGGTTCTATCGGGTATTTTTTTAAGATATCCAACATAATTGTTACTGAATAAATGTTGAATGCTGTCTAAATTTATTGATTAAAGATAGTTGCATTTGTTTTAGGGGTCATTATCTCAGAGCTCAATAATGTTTCTACTATAAGAATTCCTGTACTCAAATTCATGATGATATTAGATTGTCCAATAGCAATAAAATACTTGTCTAATACCTTTTGTGTCTATCTTTTACAATTCTAATCTTGTTATTTAAAATTATTTTGTTGCTTTAAAATCTCTTTGATTTTTTTCAGAAAGAGATTATTTTACTATCTATAACATATCTTATAACATTTTTGTTTGATCATCTGAATTATTACGTATTGCTCTTATTAAGCAAATAATTAATAGTTATGTTGTAGTTAGGTTTAGCTTGGTGTTTTATCAGTTCATTTACCTTTTTGTTTTAGTCTTTATTTTCTTTGTAATTTATTCATGATAAGTGTGTTAAATCCTTTTAAAAAACTAAATCAATTTGTGATGGATAAGTTAACAGTTTTCTCTCAAGAACTAGTGTATGATATTTAATTTTTTATCTAAATTTTCTCTTGTTTGACATGTTTGTTCTCAGTTCAGCACATGACTTCTTAATCTGGACTTAGCATTAATCAATTCTTCACATCTTTTATTGAATTTAAAATTCATATTATAGTTTAAAACTCGTTTGAAATATTTTTACTCATAGGCAGGTTTTACCTGACTGGCTGACAGTTTAGTAATTTTATTTCTTAAATCAATTGCTTATAACATAAATATTTAGTGACAATACCTTTCTATTTAAATTGTCTTGTAAGCATTAAAACGTTTCAATCCAAAATACCCATATTTTAGAATATATGACATACAGTAGTTAAAATTGCATGCATATTGAGCTAATACGTGATCAACACCAACTGGAGAGATGCCAAGAGTTGATTTATTTTATTGTTAATAAATTAACAATCTAGAACTGGAAAGATTGTAATTTGGCCAAAGAGAAGAGCACAAATTCATAAAAACTAAAATTACACCTTTGACTGGATAATAAATCAAAATTTTTATTTTACAATTGTTGGTACTGTAATTACCAACTAAGAATCACATTCATTGTATTTAAAAATAGGTTAAATTTAATTTGAGTTATTTTAGTCGGCACTGGTGGCGCAGTGCTGTAGCCCAGCTACTTGGGGACAAAGTTTTTGGGAGATTGTAGGGGATAGGTTCCATGCTCGGTTCTATTAATACCGACACAGCGTCCGCTCAATGGTTGCCATCAATGTAGACACTACTAGAGAAGTCTGGAGTGTCCATGTTGAATGGTAGTCAAGGTTCGGATGTTGTGTAGGGAAGAGGACAGAGTGTCAGACCTGTCAGTTGGCTGAAAATCAGACCAACACTACGTGGTTCGGATTCCATGTAAAGCTGTAGGTCCCATAGTTACCATGGCTATTGGGCTATTAATAAGTAGTCTTTTTTTGAGCTGTCAAACTCAAATAGTAACAATGATTACTCTCGTTCATGTACACTCATTCACTCCTCATATTTGCCTATATCTCTACGATCGGCGTCTTAGAGATGAATGAATGAATTGTTCTTTCAATGAAAGTCTAAACACAAAATATTTAAAATGCCTTTATTGATAAAAAAAGTCTTTATTTTCTGTATTAAAAAGCATTTTTACTACTGTTTTAACCCTTTGAGGACCAGAGCCATTAAAAAAAAAAAAAAAAAAGTTGTCAAAATTTTTTTTTTTGCAAACAGTCAGTTTTGTATGCGAAAAAGACCGCAAGAAATCTGCGTTTTTGCAAAGGTTTGTAAAATTTTTTGTATTTTTGTCAATTTTTAAGATATTTTAATAATTCTTTTACCAAAATGATTGTCATTAGTTACTCTAGCAACTAATAAGGGTATATTGCTGTTTGATTGACATAATAATATACCTACGCCGGAAAAAAAATAAAAGAACCAAAAAATAAAATAAAATTTTGACTTTGTGTGTCAACAGAAAAAAATCAATAAATATTTTTACTGTGGGAAACTATTTTATTCAATTATAAATGTTATAAAGAGCATGTGTACAAAATTTTATGTGATTTGGAATAATAATACAAATTTTTTTTTTTTTATCCCACAGTGGCAGTGGGCACTCACGCACTGCCCACTGCCACTGTGAGCGCTAGTGACGTGATGGAAACACGGAACAAAAAACAACCAATTAGTATTTTTTTTAGCTGTTCTTTTATCGAAAACATTATCAAGGCACTTAGTAAGAAACCAAAGACATTTAAAACAAGATACGGGATCATTCAATGTACTATAGAAAACATACTACACAAATTATTGCCCGCTGACGATATATCGTCAGTGGCGTTTTTCGCACTGTCGGCTGCTGACGATATATCGTCAGCGCGGGGTTTTTCGCACAAAATAGTACTGACGAAATATCGTCAGTTGGTCCTCAAAGGGTTAAAATATACATTTATATTCATTGCAGTCTCCTCCATGATTACCAACTAAGTTAAACTAAACTTGTGTCTTTTAACATTGATGTCCAAAGTGTATTACAATATTATTGTTTTCAGTTAGTATAGTCTGTATGAGTGAACCTCTCTGACTTGGCTACCTGGGACTGACCCGGAAACCGGCTCTGAGAAGTTCGCAGCTGTTTCCTTTATGAGTCACCTACTAGTTTCCCCACTAGATAGATAAATTAACTTTTTCACCTGAATAAAAATTCCCAAAATTTGATGGAATATTTGAAAAGTATTTGTTTAACCCTTTAACAGCTGAGTTCTTGATCAGCTGTACACCCCCAGACCAGTTTTTTTTTTTTTTTTTTAGAGAAAAATAGGTTTTTAAACAAATGTTTGTATTTAAATCTTGAATAAATAAATAAAGTATTTTATTTAAATCTTAATTTTTTATGTTTTGAAGAGTGAAAGTTACCATATTTTATAAAAATAAACTTTACTTTTTAAGTACTTATTTAGGCAATAAAGCAATAAAACAATAAAAACATATTTATTTTTCAAATGAACATACAGTAAGAGTACTTATAAAATGGTTGTTTATAATGTTACGAAACATTATATTCACTAAAAATCTAATTTTATTTGAGAAACTTACTCTCTAAAATTGACGGAGGGTGTGGTATTCAACCATACAAGGATGGACGCAAAGAAGGACATCACATTCCCTACACATGAATTGTGTTTCCTTCCTCCGTTTTGGCTTCAGTTTCGAATTACCACACACATGGCAATATCATCGAGGTTTTTGATTTTTTGGAGTAGGTGGTATGAGCAGTAAGAAATGTCTCTGGGTGAGTCTAAGGGGTGTTTCTTCATTCGAAGGACGACCACCTTTTGGATGTCATTGGAAGACCTAAGTATGTCATTGGTTTGGTCAAACCTTCCAATAGGCCTAAAAGTTACATTTCTGTTATTTATACTCCTACCTTCATCAAATATATTGGGCATGCCCTCTGAAACAGTTGTAGGTCCATCTCCAGACTGGCTTGGAATAACGTTTTCATTTACTTCAGTTACTGAACTGTTCACTGTTGAAGAAGAAATGTCCGAAATAAAATCACTTTCGCCGTTATCAGATAGTTCACTTAAGTCATCATGACTAAAATACTCGTGGATTTCATCAACACACAGTTTACTTTTCGTCATTTCACTTTGTTTACATTCAGCTACAATGCATTGGCGGCAAACAGCACAACAGAAGTCATGTCAGCTGGCGCGACTCAGAAATTAAATGCACGCAGTGATGTTACCACCCTGAATCAGAAACAAAATAGACTACGAGAAAGGCCAAAGTTTCCCGAATAGTTCCGTACCAAACATGAAGTAATACGATCATCTATGACACCGCAGCGCCTGGAAATACAATCCCTATACACGCGCTCGCGTATATGCAAGCGTGGCCTACAGGCGGGACATTGCGTCGCTCGCATATACGCGAGCGTGGTCGTTAAGAGGTTAAATATAGACTAACGATACCAAACAAGGGCAAATTTGATAAAAATCAAACTTGTTTGTTTGTTGTTTAGTTGTTAAGTTTAGTTGTTTTTGTTTAGTTTGTTAAAAATTTATAACAATAAAGCTGGTTTTGTATAACAATATTGCAATAAAATTACATTATATATTACGAAAATAGTATTTTAATATAGTTTATAAGTGACTTAGTTTTTATATAACAAGTATCACAAGGGAAACTTGTTTATCACGGTACTGTCACATGGAACATTGGACTTGCAGTTAATGGAAGTCTGACTCAAGGTGGGTTAATATGTTTCCAAAGAGTGATAGATTGACAGCTTTCAAGTAATTTGTTGGGGTTAAAATAATAAATCCAAACACAGCATTATTGGGTACATTTTTAATATCACATCCCATAATACGAGTAAAAACAAAAACAAGTCATATCAAAATAAGAAGTCATATCAAAATAAGACTGTATCCCGAATTTTAACCACTTAATCGGTATAATTCAAGAAATATTTTAGAACCTTTAAGAGAACATTGTGTATATACAAACAAAATACTTGTAAAAACAACTTAAAACACATATTAATTACTGAATTACAAATTATAAGCGTACTATTTACATATTAAAAAATATTATTTTACAAGCTTTTAGAAGAATGTATAATGTTTATTTTTGATGTATATAATACCAGGGTAGTTTTCATTAGTGCAATTGTTCATTCCATCATTCTGGCCATGTTTTACCATGATATACAAAATGGCAACTAATTTATAATTTCCACCACAGTAATTACAGTACGAAATTTTACGTACAAATAATAGGTTAGGTTAAAGGGCACTAGGACAGGAATTAGTATATTGGAGAGATGACATCAGCTAACTTACCTTAGAAGACAAGTTCACTAACACCAGAGTAGTAGTAACATACACAAAATGAACGCATAATCTCACAAATTTTCAATACTACTGGCACTTTCTTCAGGTGAGTAGAGAGAGAGACTGACATGGCTTCCACTATTGATGGGTAGGTGGCTGTGGTAGGAGAGAGAGAGAGAAAGAGAGAGAGAGAGAGAGAGAGAAAGAGAGAGAGAGAGAGAGACATGGCTTCCACTATTGCTGGGTAGGTGGCTGTGGTGGGGGTGGCTTCCCAGCAACTCTATCTATCTATCTCTCTCTAATCACCTGAAGAAAATGCCAGTGGCATTGACAATTTGTGAGATTATGTGTTTATTTTGTGTATGTTACTACTACTCTGGTGTTAGTGAACTTGTCTTCTAAGGTAAGTTTGCTGGTGTCCTATCTCTCCAATATGCGTAAAAATAATGTAAACTATGTTACAATTTTGTGGTAGGAGACCGGCATTTATAAATCTTTCATGAAACTTGTCAAATATCATTTACATCTTTAAAAGAAAAATATTTCATATTTTCTTTGATATTAAGTTAATCTACTACACAGTTAACATTTTTTGTGTTGTTGTCTCCAAAGTTTTAGGAATTAAAGACAAGACAGAAACGTTATCTCGAGCACATCACTATTTACAGACAACTATATTTCCACAAAAGTTGTATAATTACCAATAAATACATATATAAATAGAAATTAAAGATTTTATCACACCGGATTACTACTGGTGCCACTACCAAGTCAGGATCATCGTCACTATCGCAATCACTGCCATCCGAATCACGAGGTGCCAAAGTAATCACCAATTCTTGGACACTAATTTCGTCAAGCTTGTCCAGTTAGCATCAGTTTCTTCTTTTACATGCTGATCACATCTTGCCTAATCTTCCAAGGTGAAACAGCTCACTGCTTCCATGAACTATTCTTGAGTAACATTAAGCTTGAATGTGGTATTTCGGACAGCAACAAACCGTTTTAAATATGCCCATACTAGTTCAATTTGATTGTAATTGCCATGGTTTGGCGGAAGACGTACTACTTTAATTCCAAGCTGAGAGGCTTTCTTGTCTGTTTCGTAACTTGTGGTGTGTGACTTGAGGTAAGTCTTTACCAGGTTATATAACTCTGGTTTTTGCAGGTCTGCAGAGGAGAAGATGTTAAAAGGTTGTAGCCATTTCACTCTTCCTTGAGTCAGACATTGGCACTTTATTTGCTATTCGAGAGTGTTATGATGCATTGTCCATTACAATAGTTGAACTAGCCAGAATCGATTTCAGAAGCACTTAAAACACTTCGTGGTTCATCTCTTTGTGATAATCCACTGTTTCTTTTTTCGATGTGATAATAAGTGGTGGCACATTTATCCATTCATAGAATTCCCTAGCATGACAAACTAACAACCGATTGACTTTTCCTAATAGAGCTTTTACAGAACACTTTAAGGTGTCATTGGTCCATCCAGAGTCTAAAGAAGTGTTGGCATTAATCCAGGTTTTGTCCAAAAATATACACTTTTTAAAGTCTACATCTCGCATTTTTCTTAAAAAACGGCATCTGGCTATGGCCACTGATGGTTTATCCAATAAATAGTTTTTTAATTAGCATAATACGTGTTGGTACATATACAGTACAAGTAAACGTCACACAACACAAATTTATTACTATATAAGCACAAAATGCACAAATATATTACAATACAAGTACAAAATGCACAAATATTATGGTGATCGATTTCGGTGAACCACGCTCACCTTCCTCAGACCAGAGGGATTCACAAAAGAATCTGGTTTCTGATTTCAGTTTTTTTTAATCATGTAGCTCGGTTACAGTCAATTTGAAAGATGCTTTTCTCTTCGGAGTAGACAGCTAAAGAACCTTATATGTCAAGGATTGTTGTTCCTAAGGCTCTAAGCTTCTGTTGTCTTTACTTACAAAAGCTGTTGTGTTTTTGTTATAAGGTAAATTTTGGTTCACTTCTTCAAAGTTACGGTCCATATTAACTGAGGTGGCTTCACCTTCCAGTGATTCTTTTAACCACAATCTTATGCGCCTCAAAGTTCTTGTGGAAACATTGCAATCTGCAGCAACTCTTTCTGACATCTTTTTATTGTCTAATAACGGTCCTTTATTCCCGAAGTATTGCAAAACAGATGCAATAATTGTTCTTTCCTGAGAGTTGAATCTGTCCCAGCATGCTTGTGACTTGATTGTGGCATATTCTGTAGTATAAATGTATAGATAAAACTTGTTACATATTACATGTGTCTAACAATGCATATGTCATATTACAAGAATCAATAGATATTAAATTATAAACAAAACCAACAATCATGGAAAAATGTTTCTAGTTTAAAAATTAACCAGTGAAACTTAACACAACTTGGCTAACGCTCACTTTGTATGAATGCTACTCTGGCCCCTAGAAAATCAAATCTTGTTGATTACTCATTTCATGGAAACATATTAGCTACGCTGAGTCAGACTTCCGCTGTGTAAGCACAATGGTCCAAGAGACGGTACCGTGATACTTGTTATATGAAAACCAAGTCACTAATAAACTATATTAAAATACTATTTTTGTAATTCATAATGTAATTTCATTGCCATATTGTTATACAAAACCAGCTTTATTGTTATAAACTTTTAACTACCTCTAAATTGTTTGTTTTTTATCAAATTTACCTTTGGTATTATTAGTCTTAATTTTTTTTATAATTTACAAATATTCAATCAAATTTTGGAAATTATGATTTGAGTGAAAAAGTTAATTTATCAGTGGGGAAGCTAGCAGGTGACTCATTAAAGAAACAGCTACGGACGTCTCAGAGAGCTGGTGGTCCAGGCCAGTTCCAGGTAGCCAAGTGTCAGGAGACAGGTTAACTGATACAGACTATAATTACATCTTAAATTTTTCATATTTCTTTTCAAACGTGTTAATCGATAAAAAAAAGTTAAATTCTTAATGTTATTTATACAATAATTTAGGTCTGTATAAAATATTGATTTCATCTGCAAATTAATACGTAAATGTGTCGATTTTAGGATTTTATTCACTAAAGTTTAAAATAATATACCGCTGTCAAGAGTAGCTAAAAGTATAAATAATTAGGTTTCTCCTATTGACCATCCTTATAAAACAACATTCTAAAAAAATATTAACTTTGGAATATTGCCTTTTATAACTAAAGTATAGTTTATCTAATAATTTAAAACTAGATGGAAATGTTTATTACATTATGAGTTGTTAGATCATATTGTGAGGTATTGTTTATGTTTGTTTAGGTGCAAAATTGATACTTACCTTGAGAAAAATGACTGAGGCTCAGCGGATAATTTATGTATGTTCAAATCACAAGTTACCCTCTAAAAACATTATGGATATGTCATTACTTGAAGGAGAAAAACAAGAATATGTAGGAACAGACCCTTTTTTCCCTACACGAGTGATTCCCGTGGACATATCTCCTCACTCATTAAGGTGTGAGCTTGTCATCTTGCTTGAACGATTAGATATGACTAAGGTTCCTAAACCAAAACGATCAGCACCAAACAAGACTATAGGGTGTTTATACTATGGATGGAGCAAAAGGCCATTTGACAAGAATAGAGGAGGTGGAAGGAGTAGTTTTAGGGGGCCAAGTAATAGAGGTCAGAGATTGTCGATGGCTAGAGGTGGGAGATATCCCCCTCCTCTCCTAGGAAATACTTACAACAAGAGAGGCTTTGAAGGGCCCCCTCGAAGGGGACGACTAGCACCCGGGTTTGATTATGGTCATCCACCCTATGGGCCACCTCACTCTGAATTTGACAATGGTCTCAACCGCTACTCAGATTTTCGCAGAGATGTGGAAAATGCTATAGATTCATCTTATCCTCCACCTCGAGGGCAAGTATCTAAACGACTTGCAATGGCCAATGCAATGCTGGAGCAAGGAATTCGCTTAGCATCTGAGGCTATGGCTGAAGATTATTCTATGGCCCCGGGGCCACCACCAGCTGCTGCCTACTTGAGGGGCAGGGGAAATTACGTGGGTATGAGGGGATCCTCAAGAGGCCTTGGCAGTTCATGGAGTCTGAATTCTCCTCCCCAAGCAACCTCTTGGAGAAGTGGCTGGGAAGGTGATGATTATGATATAATTTCTCCTCAAGGAAGAGGGTCGCGCGGTTTAAGGCGTCCTGTAAAAGTAGGAAGAGGAATGAGAGGGGCTTCAAGAGGATCATGGAGACGATAATCACATCAGATAAAGGAAGATTTTATATTTGTTAAACATGGCTTCTTTTAGATATTGCCTATCTAGAAATCATTACTATTGTCTGTATTAGTATAATTAATGTTTGGCTGTTGTGAAAAATACATGATTCTTACTTTTTAATCTTTTTTTTAGATTGTTTGATTAGTAAGTAATCAATCAAACAGTTTATTTTTTGCTAAAAGGATCAATCTATTTTATTAGTTGACATTAGTTGCCTGTTAAGAATCAAATTAAATACAGAGATTTATGCTCTCCTATATGCAATTGTTTTTTAAGTTTTATTTTTTGTAGATTGTTTACCTCTCTCTTAGAATAACAATTACATTATTGTTCAATATTTAATATAATTGTAGCCTTAAAATAAGCACATTTTGAATAATTGTATATGTAACTATAACCAGCAATATATATATGTATGCTATTCAATTTGTTTTATTAAGCCTTCTATTTTAATTTATTTGATGGTGGTTGTGTGAATTCTTTCTCTAAAAGAGACAAATACAGGGTTGTATTGCCGATTAATGGGAATATCTTGTTCATGATCAATGATGTCATTAAACATATTTACTTTAAATTTATAAATCCTGAAAAGGTAAAATTTTCAGTACATGAGAATAACTTTTCAGATTTTAGGCTCTTCATACAGACACTTTTCACACAGATGTATACATATATAAAAATTGCTTTGACATAAAACGAGAATTATATCTCAGAATAAATTAATTCTAAATGGATGTTGTAGGTTCTTTTAGAAGTTTGTATTATCTTTGTAATAATTATAAATATTAATTAAACTTATTTCATTATAATTAATAAATTTTACCATTTTCCTTTCTGTTTTTTAACTTCCACAAAAGAAAAAATATAGTACACTACTGATATAATTTGATCTTAGTCCATGTAAGCATCACCGATAGTTCGACTCAAATAGAATATCTTGTACTTCTTGAAATTACAAGAAAGGTTATGTAAATCTGCTGATGGTCAGTACAAAAACACAAGATATTGTGGAGGAAATTATCTCTTTAAAATAAACTCTTAAAAACAGTTTATATTTTGATGTAACAACAATTCAAGCAAAAGAAGAAATGGTTTGAAAAACACACAACTCACTTCTACATGTTAACTTAACTTGATTTTGAGATTAGTTTGTAATAAATAACACATACACTTACTCTGAGTTATGGGAATGCAATAGAAAGAAGCATAAAATCAACAGTATTTGTTGATATTATTGAAGATATAATAATAATCGTTTTGCACATTATTTCAATATTATATGATGTGATACTTGACATGAGGAAGAGCTGTATTTCGGATAAGCAGGTAGGAGTACTCATCAAGAGCCGTATTTGCTTTAAGAAGGTAGGAGTGCTCATCGAGTGTAGTGTTTGGGTTACATTAGGAAGATAGTATTGTTCATCAAGAGCCGTGTCAGGGTTATGTTAGACAAGTAGGTGTCCTCAACAATAGCCGAGTGTAGGTTAACCCTTAAGTACCCGCATGGGGTGCTCTACACCCTAGGGAGGGAAATGTCGCTATTTAAAGTAGGAATTGGCTAACCTGCCCATCCTTTCAGTACATTCAAACTACATTCTGAGAGTTATGCCCAACTGGTTTTCGTTAGTTTGTGGTGAGTTATTGATCCGTCACATGCTGTCAAAGTCTGGGGTGTCCCGTGTCAACCCGTGTGGTTACTAGTGTCATTGTTTGAGAAGCATTATGTAAAAAAATGAAAATATATTTTTAAATCGGATTGTAGAACAAAAATTAACTTATATGATATAAAACAAAAGGAAACTATATTTTCAAAAGTTATTATTGTATAAAATATAATATTGATTCTATTTTCTTAAAAATGTTCATACTTTTGCATTTATTTTTTTAAATGTAAATATTTTTATTTAACAGAATTAAACTATTTGAATGGTACAAAACTAGTTAGATGTTAATTATAAAGACTCAATTTCTAATTAATTAATTGGCTACATTTAGTATGGTGCGTTTCAAACACCCCGCGCAGAACTTTACGTTACAAATAGCCGCTAAAGGGTTAAGCCGGTAGGAGTGCTTATAAGTGTCTTGTTTGGGTTACTAAGAAGTTAGTAGTGCTCACTATGAGGCATTGTTAGTAATGATAAGATCAGATAGGTATGTTCATCAAGAGTTCTGTTTTGTTTACATAAGGCTGGCTTGAGTGCTCATCAAGAGTCGTGTACGTTATGCAGATAAGAGTGTATATCATGAGCCGTGTTAAATTACGTTAGGCAGATGGAAATGCTCATCAAGAATCGTTTAGGTTACATTAGGTATGCTCAGCAAGAGCTATGTTTGGATTACATAAGGAAGATTAGAGTGCTCATCAAAAATCGTGTTTTGGTTATATTAGGCAGAGAGTTGTGCTCAACACTCCCTGCTATGTTTGAGTTACATTATGCAGTTTAAAGTGCTTATCAAGAGTCGTGTTTGGGATAATAAGGTGTGCTCATCAAATTTCGTGTTTGGTTACATTAGGCAGGTTAGAGTGCTCATCAAGAGTCGTGTTTGGGTTATATTAGGCAGGGAGGTATGCTCATCATTAATCATGTTTGGGTTGTTAGGCAGGGGGGTGTGATCATGAAAAATCGTGTTTGGGTTACAATAGGCAGGTTAGAGTGCTCATTAAGAGTTGTGTTTGGGTTAAAATAGGCAGGGAGGTGTACTGAGCAAGAGCTATGTTTGAGTTACATTATGCAGTTTAGAGTGCTCATAAAGAGTCATGTTTGGGATAAGGAGGTGTGTTAATCAAATATTGTGTTTGAGTTACATTAGGCAGGTTAGAGTGCTCATCAAAAGTCGTGTTTGGATTACTTTAGGCAGGTTAGAGTGCTCATCAAGAGTCGTGTTTGGGATAAGGAGGTGTGCTCATCAAATATTGTGTTTGGGTTACATTAGGCAGGTTAGAGTGCTTATCAAGAGTCGTGTTTGGGTTACGTTAGGCAGGTTAGAGTGCTCATCAAGAGTCGTGTTTAGGTTGTAAAAAAAAAATGGTGATGCATCTGTAGTAGTATATAAACATAGTACTTTAAAACTGTTTAAATGAATATTAAATCTCATTATATGTTTGTGTCATGTTATGTAATTAAGATCTTGTCAGTCCAGTTTTTTTAAAATGTTACTTCGTTATTTCAATTATCTCTTGAAATATGTACACAAATATGTTTTAGTATAGTTTTTTTTATATATATATATAAAGAATTATCCTTCTATAACCTCTTGATGAGTAATAAATCAAAATCAAGCATTCCTAACATAGTTGTGTCTAAGTTTGCAATACGCATTTGTGTGTTTTAGTATCAACTAGAAATTAATTCATTTTCAAATGTGAATTTTTGGTGTACACATTAAATACATTTCTTGGGATGGAAGAAAACTCTCATCTTAAATGTGCATTGAAACATGTTTAATATACACTCAAGAAATAACTACAGACATTTAATTATTACATTTGTATATGAATGTTTCCTGAAGGTACTATTTAACTATCAATTCTTGAAAAAATAAAACATTCCCTAGTATGAGGAGTTACTCTGGTAGAGTTAACAATTAATCTAATGGAATTCAATATTTATTTGATTTATATTATTTATCACTTGGCTTCATTATTGTAAAATGTTCAAACAATAAGTTTCAGTTGCGTTAGAATTTATATCACTTGTAAAAAATGGTGTTAAGTGTCACTAAATAACTAGGAAAAATAACTTATTTGCAGTTAGTTTTTTTTCTTTTTTTCCTTTAATGTCATTCCAAAATGTCCCTAAGCGTACATATCTTATCTTTCTCAAAATGTTTGTTCCAAATTGCTCTTGAATTTAAATGAAAGATGCTATAATATTTTCATTACAATAATAGCATAAAGTTTTGCAATTTTGTTACTGTTTATGATCAAGATAAATATGTTTTTGCCCCTATAATAATCATATTAATATTACAAATGCCAATATTTGGCCAATACAATAAGCGTTATTATTTTTATCTTCAGATATAAAATGACAAAGCTCTTGGAGTTTTTGGCATTATTAAAATTTACAAATAATCAGTTTTAAATTGAATCCGAGATTGTACAAGTTGTTCCTCAAGCCACTGTGAAGGGCGAGATGGTGAAGACCTGCCTGTTACAAGCTCCCTGTGCTCTCTACCTTAAATTAGATTTTTGGTTAAGAACCAAAATCTCAGTTTCAATGGTCCAAGAAAATCCTTCCTGAGGGACTCATTGAGTCTTCCAGTGGATGATAGAAATGTGAGTGAATCTTACTTTGCAAAATCATCGCTAGAATAATTAATGTTTTGTATTGAAATACAGGTTCGTTATTCCTTAAGAAAGGAGTAACAATGTACCTGAATTGGTGTTGAGAGCTTGTTAACTAGGCCCTTATGTCTATGAGATGTAATGGGCCTCTGTTTATATAAAATTAATGGGCAAATATTTTGTAGTTCGCTAAAGTAATGTTGATATGTGTTAATATAAAATAGAATCCTATCTTCCTTTTTTATTGCCCATATAAAACACAATAAATCCTTTCAATCCATCAATCATTTCTGCCCAATATCAAGATAATACATAACAAGCTTAACACTGTTTACATAGTGATAGTAATGTCATGGGTTTAATATTATACATATAAAGCATGCTCTGGATTTATACTAATATATAGTGAAATAATATTATGTACAGTTTGATAATTTTCTGCTTGAATTTTTCAGGCAAATCAGCGATTGCCAACATAAGAAAATTAAAAGAAGTTAACCATTTCATTTATATAAGTTCTAATCTTAGACCACCTGTAAAAAACTTTCTTGATTTGGCTAGCATGGAAAGTAAATCAGGATTTGAAGGTTTGGATCCATTTGTTGTGAAACGAATAATACCATTAGACTTGGCCCCTCACACTCTACGATGTGACTTTGTTATTTTATGTGATCGTCTGAGGGCTGATGAAATACCCAAGGCCAATCGACCAACTCCCAAAGCAGAAAAAACAACTCTGAAAAAGAATTCTAGTCAGAAGAAAATGTGGCACAACTCTGCTTCTTCTGGACGGTCCAATTTCTTTCCAACAGAAGAGATGGTCAGAAGATATTCAAATATCAGAAAGCCAAAGCAAGAAATAGATTATCAAAAACGGGACTCATTGTATCCACTTCCACTTCGTGGTGCATTATATCTAGGATTTGAGAGTGAAATGCCCTCTTATTATCCAAATGACGGATATTCCCAGCCTGGGCATCATCATAGTGGGCTCAATTATATAAACAAGACTGCAGTCCGTAATGATGGAGATTTAGGTAGATTCACTGATTTCCGACAAGATATGGAATGTGCATTAGATGAAACTTCCTATTATTCACCAGGGAAACAGTTGACTTCTAGAAAACTAGCTTATGCGAATGCATTGTTAGAAGAAGGCATAAGACTAGCCTCGGAAGTTCTGGGCACTGATTACACGAGGATGCCTTCAACCACTGGATTGCACAACAAACCAAAAATTCCAAATTCTAGCAATAAGTATAGATACTAAGAAATCCTAGTCACTTTTACAAAACAAATTGGGTAAATGGCAGCGCTCAGTAGCAAAATCAGTGTCATAAATAGTTCTTTCTGAAATTGTTAACTGTAATTTTGTTCCTATAATTTAATAATTTGTTTACTTCCGATGATAGTTTACTCAATGCTGCTGATGATATTGAGATGGTAAAAAACATGAAAAACCACAACTCACAAAGTTAGTTAACATTACTCTATTTACACCTTTATTATTTATTTGTATATTTTATATTGTTCTTATAAGAGATGCTCCTTATTGTGATTTCATAAATGCTACCAAGAGTTTTTACACTTATTTACACTATTAGGTTAGTATGAAAGTGCAATTTAACTGGGACTATCTTAAGACTGAATGGGTTAACTTTAAAATGGTATGTAAAAATAATTTTTGTGAAACTTATTTATATGTTTTTACATATTCCAAAAGGAAATGTTAGAAAATATTTTTAATTTTTGTATGTTAGAAGCTATACAATTTTTTTAAGTGTCATGTAAAATATTATTTTAAGGTTTTGTATTAGAGGTACAGTCAGTTATATTTCTTTAACTTTTAAATTGCCTTCAATTTATTCAGTATGTATTTTTTACTTGTATTATTACAGTACTAGTTTGTCTCAATTTCACGATTGGTATTATACTTAAGAATATACACTTTTGTTAACTTGTATATAAACGTGTGTTTTATTATTCAATTACCTTTAAAAAAAGTTTAGTCCTTTAAGATAGTAGAAGTTTACTTGAATAATCAATTTCCAAATAAACATATTTACCCAGATACATTTTGGAAGGATATTATTATTTTCAGAATAAAAATATTGTTTCCTTCAGTTTTACTTTTAGAACCAAACAAATTTTCTTTAAAGTCCTCCTATATAGAACTCTTATTAAAACTTTAAAATATTTTAGAATGAACTGCGTAGGAACATTGCTTCTTATCACAAAAATCTTGTTGGCAAATTTATTTATTTTTGTCTTGTTACTATTGATGTGTTAGCTGTATTTTTCCAAATTTTATATTAAACTTTTTTTGTGTAAATATTGATTCTATTAACAAATTAAATTATATAACAAATGGAGGAAATGTTAAAAACTTGATATAAGGTAATAAGTAGCCAAATAACTTTATTTATAAGTAATGTTGAAGTAAAATAAACCTTAGATGGCAGTGTTTACAATGTCATGGTAAAATTGACCCACATCATCCACTTGTTTGATAAATAGTTATGGATTTTGTATTCTTTCTCATAATTCCTTTCCTTATTCATTAATATAATTTTGCTGTTGGATTATTTTTTTATTTTTTACCTACTTACCAGCATTTATATCTGCAAGAATTTACCAGCACTTCTGCGTCAAGAAGATACTCTTCTATGCAGGTACCATATTATTAAAATTAAACCTAGAATGGCAAGTATTAAAAATCACACTATCAGCAAGCATTCGTAAATGTTACAAAGTGTTGTTGAATTTTTTTCTCAATATTCTTGTACGGGGTTGAAAAAATTAACTTACATTATAATTTAAAAGTGACATATTCATGGCAATTTATTTGAAGCGCTTTGTAAAATTTACAAATACAAACATTCTTCACACCCAGCATTCTTATAAATCGTCTCTGGATAGACTGAAGCTTATCTATTTGTCCCGACTGATATGGAGACCATACACAGGAAGCATATTCCAGAATCGGTCTCACCAATGACTTGTATAAGAAAGCCATTGTCCGAGAGCTGAGACCAAATTTACCCAGTCTAAAAACAAAGCCCATCATTCTTGATGCTCTCAAACAAATGCTATCAATGTGCGCCGTAATTGATCCAATGTGCGCCGTGACGAATCCATAAGTACTCCAAGATCTCTTACAAGATCGCACCTCTCATTGGGATCTCCATCCAAGTACAGGTCAACAATAATTGGAGATTTCATTCTACGAAAAGTAATATGTTTGGACTTTGTAGGATTGATTTTCATTTGGTTTAACACGCACCATTGAGAGAGTTGCTGGAGAGAGTCCTGCAGCAATCTAATATCCTCCTCTGTTCTTATCTCCTGATAAAGCTTAACGTCGTCAGCAAACAACAAATAACTGACTCCCAGTTTACTACCAATGTCGTTGATGAATAGTACAAATAAGAATGTCCCCAAAAGAGACCCCTGAGGAACACCCGACGTGGCGATGAAGGAGGAAGATACATTAGACCCATATTTTACAGCCAAAGTCCGATTCTGTAAGTAGCTTTCAAACCATAGCCACAGATCGCCAACAATCCCATAACCCTTCAATTTGGCAAAAAGATGGCTATGACTAACCTTATCAAAGGCTTTAGCAAAATCTATGTATATAGCTTCTACCTGATTTCTTCTACCAAAGGCTTCCAATATAAAGTCTTGAACTGGAAGTAGATTAGAGATTGTAGATCTTCCCAAAGTAAAGCCATGCTGCTCGTCCACGACCACCTGCGTAAAACAAGGCTTGACAAAATCCAGTACCAGACTCTCAAATACATTTCCCACTGCTGATTGGATGACGATGGGACGGTAATTCCTGATATTAGAAGGGTCTCCCGACTTTAAGATGGGGACAATATAGCTGTGTTTAAGGAATTTCGGAAAATTTCCACCAGATAATGAAGCATTGAATATTTTTACAAGAATAGGCGCAAGCTGGCTGCTGCAATGCTTAAGAACTGCCGGGGTTATACCATCCGGCCCCGCTCCTTTAGATGAATCGAGAGACTCCAACTTCTTCTTAACTTCGTGAAGGGTGAAAGTACACTTAGAGATGCTTGTATTTGTCTTAAAGTCATAAGTGTGAGAACAGGCGATAGGTGGAGTATAAACTGACTTAAAATAGCTGGCAAAAAGCTCACAGATATTATCGAGCTCCGACTCGGTCAGATTGTCAAACTCCATGACTCCAGGTTTAGAGCTATCCTGCTTCAAACCATTGACAAAGGACCAAAACACCCTAATGTTAGAGGGTATAACGGTTTCTAAGTGCTCCACATAGCCAAGTCGACAGGCTCTTGTCACTCTCTTGCACTCTTCACGAACACGGCTGAAACGGTAGTACTCAACGTCACTTAAAGTTTCCTTGTATCTCCGATGGAGTGTCTTCTTAAGAATTACCAGCTGTTTAAGGTGATTGCTGAACCAGCGAGGGAAGCAGGAAGGACCAATCCTTTTAAGAGGAGAATGCTTTACAATGACTTCACCCAGAGTAAGAATGACAGCCTCCAAACTACTCGAATCATCCCCCAAATCCAGTTGATGAGCCTCACGAGTTAATTCATTCTTTACACCATCTAAATTACATCTTTTCAGATCCGGTATGTAGACAGCAGCACTCTTCATCATGGCCAGGGAACACTCTAAAGTGATAGAGATGGGTGGATGTATATCCTCAAAAGGTAATAAAGGATCAGTGGAAAGAGAGGCACTATGGTACTTTGGCACTGAACTAAAAACTAGGTCCAACTGAACATCCCTACTGTTCATTACGTGGCTAATCTGATGTAACTCTAACAGTGATGACAATTCACGGAGGGTCCTCTTACTCAAAGTCAAACTCACAGGAGCATCTTGGGTCCATTTGCAGTCAGGAAGATTGAAATCTCCAACAATGATAGTAGAGCCTAATTCACCGCACCTTGAAATAACATCCACAACAGCATCAGCAAAACAAGAATAACAGTTCTACTCTTGGAAAGACCATGAAGAACATATTTAATTTTTGACTGTAACATTTCTTTAATTTGACAGTGTAACATTTCTTGAAGAAATTGAAATAAAGAGTATTGTCTACATAGAAAACCCAAGCAAGGCTACAATTTTCACACACTCCTAGGGACTTAAATATCACTTCGATCAAGGATCTGTATACAAGGGAAGTCAGTAGGAAGAAGGGTTTCATTTTGTTTCAGACTAGAGTCACAAAGAAGAAACGTAGGTTCAGGTCGCATCCAGTAGTTTGTGGAATGGGTGTCAAATTAGAAACTTTGTACATACTAACTACTCAAGTAGTTAGTTCTCCAGTTTTGCGTACAGACCTCATTGTTGTAAGCCTCTCCCTTTATCCTTAAGATAAATATCTCTCAAAATGTCTATTCAAATTTTAAGACATCATCTTTATAACCTAAATTATGTATAAGTAGTATCCTTTGTATATATGCATCTTACAATCATAAGAAGGTAAACGGTAAATGTTCTTTTATTATTACTATTTCTGTCACTGAGTTTTTCTCTGCAGCCATAAGAAAGTGTTCTATTTCTTTTTTCTCTGTGCAAGAGTTTACAAATGTTGAGTTGGTTTGAGGTTCCTATAAAACAAATTATTGCTGAGTGTTTGATATGAACAAATTGAGTTTTAAAGATTCTGTTACATTTCATCTTATAAATATTGTGGTGTCAGCTTGCTGAATCACCTGTCGCCAGTCTTCTCCAGGCCTGGTCTTGACTCTCTTCATAAGTTTTCCATTACAGAACATTGCCAACTACAACTTATGTTCAGTAGTTAATCCACATGACTAGCTAAGAACAGATTCAGCCGTGTCTATGTGCATTTCATGAGGTCTTTACCACCTACTATACATGGTGGAACTAAATCAATAAACTTATTTTTATCATACACAGTGACCCTGAATTACAGGAATTTTTAAACAATAAAAAAAAAAAAAAAAACCATAGAGTGATGGAGGATAATAATGTACTTTGTAAAAATTGAATGAGTACCACTAAAGAAACATTAATGGTACTTATAATTCTTTTAAATTATGTCCTTAAGATAGCGTCCTCCTGTATGAATGCGATCTTGAAATCTGCAACTGAGATTCTCCATTGACTGATGCAACATCTCGGCTGGGATACTGTGAATTTCATCCCAAATTCTTTGCTTTAACTCATCCACAGTTCTTGGTTGAGTCGTGCACACTTAACTTTTGAGATAGTCTCACCAAAGGAAAAATCTGATGATGTAAGGGGCCAGAAAATGTTATAGTACCTTTAGATCACACGGTTACTAAACAGAACTCGCACAGCTTCCAATGATTGCCCCGGCAGTCTGTGATTTCACACCACTTCCAGGTTTCTTGAACGTGTGGGGAAAAAGTTCAATTAAGGTGTAATGAAAGATTGTATCATATCCATGTAATGATTTGCATTGATAGTTACTGTTATTCCCTGTTCATATTCAAAAAGATAAGGTCTGATCCCATATAATGAAACAGCACACCATACTGTGACCTTGCTAGTGTGTAAAAGCACTCATGAACTTAGTTAGGATTTTTGTCTGTCCAAATATAAGAACAGATAGGGGAATAACTACTGGAATCTTCTAAATGCCTGGTTTGTGTAATATACCAATACTAAATTTCTCCTCATGCAAAGTTTTTAAACCACTTCCTTTATGATATGTAGGTAATATTTGGAAATTTCCAATGCTTCGAGTGTTTAGGAAACAAACACGACGTTTCGACAGGTATAACAAACTCCTGTCGTCTTCAGGTGTACTTACTAACTTAGCCTACATTTAAAACTACTTTTTTCTTAATCCATACTAAATCAGATATAAATCCATAATAAAAGATTACTGTTGAAAGTCAAATATTCTTTAAAAAAATATCGCACTTAACATAATTATACAAAATATAATACACAATATGAAATGCAAAATACCACTTCCTTTAGATGTACGGCTAAACTGGAGGCAACCAGGTAATTGCTCTATATCAGGCATAAACCAAGTTTAGAGTTTTCTTACTGAAACATGTTTACAAAAAAACTAATTTATTTCTTAAAACATAAATAAATGTTGTTGAAAAATATGACGAAAAAGATTATTTAAAAATTTTTAGTGTTTATAAATTATAATTCTAATTTAATGAAACTCACTTGGAAAATGTATTGCATTTATACTTGAGTAAAAAAAGTTGTTTAGATAACAACAGAAATTAAGGAGCCAATAAGCACACAGAAATTAAAAATATAGTTTTTTGTGCTAAGTTGTAGCAACGTACTTCTCTCCCTGTAAACAAGAAAAAAAACTGTTTACTTGGTAAGTAATCTCACCGTACGTCCAAAAAGATTCTTTATTTAGGGCCTTGTTAAATAGGTAAGGTTCAGACGGGTTTTCACTACGAGGTAGGTCAATCTTAAAGACCTTGTCATCTCTTAAAATAACTTTGTGTGATCATTATGCGTTGGTTGAAGTGGCTACCTCAAATGCATCCTGATGAATGAAAGTGCAATGTGTTCATGAGGTCTGGATGTATAAAGATTGACTTGCTGTGGTGATGACGAAAGGGTAAAAGACGTATTGATCTTACATGTTCATTTAGTTGTCTAATCGAAGCTAGAATATGGTTTAAAAAAGTAGAATCTTTGAATAAATCTACAGAAAGTGTGATTGGTTCTCCAAAGAATAATTGTTCTCAGGACATTCCAATTTCAGGAAGTATGTGTAAGTCTGTTTGGAAGTTTTGAAACCTAGTTTTCTGATAATTCTGCTTTGAGGGATGACTAAACAGCAATTTAACATTAATGGCAGGACGATAAGCAGCATTCTTGATAATATGGTTATTGTCAAGCATTTATGTCAAAATATAAAACATTCAAACTGTCTTAAATATAGGAAACAATCAATTAATTGAATTGTGATGGATTGAGATATCCATGACAGTTGTATAGTAGAAGGTATTTCTTCAGCAGTAATGCTTGAGATAGGGTAGCTTAATCATTAATAAGTACCAATAACCTTGTGACGATGGTTAGTACGAGTAAGTCTCTTCGGAGTGGAACCAACAAAAGTGGTAGTATGACACCATGTTTTGCAGTGTTGGCCAGGAATTCAGGTTTTGGTTCATAAAATAACATCATCCATGGTTCTTGAGGAGTTTCTTATTGGAATTATAATTTAAAATTGATATTAGTAACTAAACATTCCAATACATTTTAAAGTTTATTTGTGAGGCCTTTCGATTACAAATTTATCATTATCAGTTGATGTGAGTGTTTGATAATGATTACAACAACAAAAACACAGTTTTGACATTTCAAAATTGTTGGCAGTAAAACTACTGCCATTTTGAAACTACGAGGAATTTTTAAAAATACCTTCTTATTTCACACCTAAATATATAGAACCAATCATCCTACAAAATTTCAGCCTCGGAGGTTCGGTGGTTTTTAAATAACAGCGATCAGTGAGTGAGTCAGTGGTATTTGGCTTTTATATATAGATAAGGTTCTTTAAAAAAAGTTTAACAACAAACCCATATGGAGTAAAAAACAAAAAAAGAAATCCTATTAGTTGAAAACCTCAAGTGCTATAAAACTTCAGGTCCATGGTGGCTTTTGATTTGAGATTTTTAATAGCCATGTGAAAATCATGCTCAGAAACTTGGTTAAGGGACAGAGAAGTCACACCAAATAGGGAAGTTTCTGATAAAACTAACTCCGGAATAGGTCCCACTTTATAATTATATAAATTTAGCCAAAGTAGTTTTCAAAAGCATTAGTAATACTATGGCCATAATCTAACTGAAATTCTTATTTTCCATTTAACTACTAAATTGTTTTTGAAGATGTTTTTTTGAATTTTTTAAATGTGTAACTAGCAGATAGTATCATATTATCTAAATTATGACTATAATTTACAAATGTTTCCTTTATACCTTTTTTATTTGTAGCTTCGACAACACAAATAATTTTATTTTAGGTTAGGTTAAAGAGCATTTGGTCAGGAATTTATAAAATATATTTTAGGAGCGAAGGACTTCAGTAATCTTACCTAAGAAGACAAGTTCAGGCTTCTTTTTACTTACCTGAAGAAAGTGCCAGTGGCATAGACAATTTGTGCAACATGTGTTACTGTATTTATAATGTCCATGCTTTTTGCTTTGGCTCCTTAGTTTTCATTGTTTAATTTATTTAACACTTTAATTTATTCAAGTAAATACATTCTCAAGATCATTTATTTAAATTAGGTATTAATATACAAACTGATGACCACAACATGATATGAACATGCAACCTTCTGCTTGTTATAGGATTTCAGAAATCTCAATCCCATCAACCATATATCTGAGACATTGCTCATGAAAAAAAACAATGTGATGAATTTAAAAGGTCCAAGATTCTAATAAAACCACTTATACATCTCAATCCATGATTATAAATATGGTATTGAAACAATCTGCGATTCATCGATTGGAACACTTGGTCCTTTCATCCCTCAATACTTTCCTATGCACTTATCTCATCCTGAGATATCTGGTTTGGTGAACTAACTCCATGAGATATATGTGGCCTTTATAGAAACATGATGTTACTTTTAAAATCGATACTAGTAATCAAACATTCCAATACATTTTTAAGTTTATTTGTGAGGCCTTTCGATTACGAAGTTTGAAAATGTCAAAAACTGTTTTCCAATTCAGCCTGTGGCGGCTAAATGAATGGCGCCATTGAAAAATTAATAACATTTTCAATAGCAGATTTGAGACAATCTACAACTTTGTTCCTATGATTTTTACTCTATACCACCCCTTTCACTCTGAGATAAGCTAGATTCTGTGCGTGAAACACAACAGCTACTTTGCACAATCTTAAAGTAGAATTATATGGTTTTCTCAACAAAAAAAACTATTGCATATTATAGAAAAACTCGCTTTGCTCGTTGGGGGCATTGAACTCTTGGCTTCATTATGACTTAAAAAATAATCATGAGCTTTCAAAGTAGATCAATGACTACCTAAGTTGATCATCGGTGACCTCATCACCTTCGTTGTGGTTTCACAGAAGATCACGGGTGTCTAGGTAAGACAATCATGATTGGTTACCTAAGTCAAGCATAGTTAGCTGCTAAAGTTGATCATGGGTAGTTCTTGAGTTGATTCCGAGCGGGCTACTTATGTTTATGATGGTCAGCTACCCAAGTTGATTATGGGGGCTATAGAATATGATCACAGGAGTTACCTAAGTTGATCACAGTTGCTACCCAAGTTAATCACGGGGAGCGTTCCAAGTCGATCACGGGGGGGGGGGAGGCATCAAGAAGGGCTGGAAAAATTATACACGGAGGGTTTCCTAAGTTGGAAACGGAATTCTACCCAAGTTGATTATAGGGGGCTACACAAGATGATCAAGGGGGGTATCCAAGATAGTGATAAGTGGCATCCAAAATGATCACAAGGGTTACCCATGTTGTTCAAGGGGTACCTAGGTAGATAACGGGTTATAACTGGTGATTTGATAGTCAGATTTGAACTATTTCCAACGGTTAAGCCAAAATCAAGCCGTAAGTAAAACTGTGCACACAGGTAAAAAAGCCCTTCCGCTATTTTGATTTTTTAGGGGGTTAAAAACTAAAATTTTATAGTTTTCGGAATTTTCCTCTCGGCTACTCAGTAAAACTCTCAAGTGTGCCAAATTTCAAGTTTCTAGCTCATCTGGAAGTGGGTTATTTGTATACGTCAGGTTACCCAAGATAGTTAATTGGGGGAGCTACCTAAATTGATCACGGGGCACTAGTCAAGTTGACCATGGGGGCTACCCAAGATGATAACAGTGATTACCCCCAAGTTAATCACAGGGGACCTTCAACATAATCACCGGGGGGGCGGGGGGGTCTACCCAAGTGATCATAAGTGGTTAGCTGGTCAACAGAGTGGTAAACATAAATTAAGTTTCCAACTTGTTTTAATCATGTTTAAATGGGAGGATATACAGTATTCAAAAGATCTCATTTTTTACAAAAAGCTCAACTCAACCAAATTTTTTTGAGGGAACTGTTGCATATACAGCATATAAAAATTATTGTAGTAAACGTTATTGTGGATTAAACAACGTAATTTGATGTCTTCTAAACGAAATATTGCAACTACAGAAAAATAAATACCTCAACAGTACATGAAAGACAGCATTTTTATATAAATATTTTGAGGTTTTTGTTTGTTTTGAAAGGTGAAATGTCAAATATAAAAACATTTGAATATTCTGTAAGGTTTATACTTTCCAACTTATTTTATTCAAATTTAAATAGAAGGAACTATTCTATAAAATTACGTGTTGTTGACAAATCTCAACTTTACCGATTATTTTTACAGAAACGGTAGAATATTTTACGAAAGTATACTAAACTTTTTTTACACAATTTAACTGTCAATATAAATATTTAATTTTATGTTATCTTAACTAAATAGTACAGCTTCAGTAAAACAAAAACCAGCTGTGCAAACAAGAAAGCGCTATCTCATCAGTCGTTTTGAATTTTGTCTAGGTTATGATTGCCAAATAAAATTTTTTATCATTTTTGCTAACAGAAAAGTGAGGGTAAATATTATGTAGTGTTTTAAGTTTATAGCTTCTTTTAATCACATTTAACTGGGAGGAATTTTTTTTTAAATCACATGTTTTCGACAAAATTC
The DNA here is from genome assembly GCA_035578905.1 of Stictocephala bisonia. Lineage (NCBI taxonomy): Eukaryota > Metazoa > Arthropoda > Insecta > Hemiptera > Membracidae > Stictocephala > Stictocephala bisonia. The sequence goes on from JAQJVL010001152.1 coordinate 131,238, forward strand.
AAATTTACCGTCTTTTTGTGAAGGAACTATAGTATGTACCATAAAAATGTATATAGAACTTTTTGTACGAAATATTATTGTTAATTAGAACACTTCGTTTTATTCTATCTAAAGTAAATATAACAGCGTCAGTAAAATAAAAACTTCAACTGTGAAATTAGGTCAGCAGTTTTTCGTCAGCCATTTTGAATTTTTCCTGGGTTATGAAAAATGTAAAATCATATTATATAGCATTTTTCTTGACAGAAAAGTGAAGGTAAATAGTGTGTAAGGATTTAAGTTTCTAGCTTATTTTAATCATGCTTAAATGGGAGGAACTCTTCCAAACAAATCACGTTTTCAACAAAACTCAACTTTACCGACTTTTTGTGAGGATACTATAGTTTGTACCATAAAAATGTGATTGACATTTTTCGTACATAATTTCATTTTTAATCTGAATATTTTGTTAGATTCTATCTAAATTAAATATTACTGCGTCAGTATAACAACAACTTTAACTCTGCAAAAATGGCTGACTACCTTAACGTCAGCTATTTTGAATTTTTTTCTAGGTTATGGAAAAGTGAAAAATCAAATTTCAAAGCCGTTTTGGTAACAAAGTAGTAAATCTAAACAGTGTGTATGGTTTTAAGTTCTTAAATTATCGTAGTATGGTAATAAAATACGACAAACCTAACAAAAATAGAATTTTTGAACGAAAGTGAAATTTAATTTTTTTGCGAAGTTAATATCAAAAATACAAAAAGTTACTTATTAACAAAACTGTAGGAAATATAATTACAAATCTGGAGTATGCTGTCAGATTTGCTCCACAACCAACGGTTTGCCCACAATGATGCCGTGAGTAAAACTCTGGTTCCCATCCGCCATTTTGATTTTTTTGGGGTTTAAAAATTGAAAATGTTTAGTTCTTGGAATTTTCCTGTTGGTTGCTCAGTAAAAGATACAAGTGTGCCAAATTTCAAGTTTCTAGCTCATCTGGAAGTGGGTTAGAATTTGTATACGTGAGTGAGTTAGTTACACAGCTGGCTTTATAGATATTAGACAAATAATTTTGCAGGAAAAAAGAAAAATCTGTATAATTACAGCATTCCTTATGTCACAAGGAATCTGTGAACATGACGAGAAACCACTTATTCAGGCAGAACTAATTACACTGCTTATTGGCAAGTCTTTAAAATTATCTAAGATTTTATAAACTTTAAATTCTTACTTTTCCTTATGTAACATGTGTTGATTTTTTTAAAAATAAAACTTCACTCGCTAGTTGACATGGGCCTACAGGCCTGTGCCTCAACTTTATTCAAAGAATGAAGTACTGACGGTTGGCTCAGTGGGCATTCGAACCTTGGATCTTGCCCTCCGCAGTCCGAAGCCTTATCCACTGAGCCACCACGCTGGCAGATATTTTGTTTATATGTTCTCAGTGAAAGTAGTAAACTGAATGACGTGTTTTATTGAGAATTCTGTTGTTAAACTATTAAATACAATTTATTACAATTACAATTGTATTTAAACTATTAAATACAATACATTGCATTTATCTTGCAAATGTATCAGTAGGAAGATTCACTGTTAGTTTGTTTTGCATTATGAGTTGCACTTTATAGATTTTATTTAATTTTTTATTCCACACCTTCCTCCATTCAAAGCTATTTCTTTACAAGAACATACACAATGGAGGGCATACAACTTGATCTCTTCAGTACTCAATAGCTGGGGACTTCAGACAAACATTATCAGATGTTTCTCGGGGAGCACATGCTGATAAGGTGAATGCCTAAAATCATCATACTTGTGGCCTAAGATTGAAGTGCAATCCTTGCTAGTCAATGTGAGGGTGCAACTTAAAGGTGATCTAGATGCAGAGGAGTTTGCCAACTTACTTCTTCAAATAGGAGATGGGAATCTACATGAAGAAGATTAGTTTGTTAAGCATTCCATTAATTCCAAATAACCTATGTACAAATGTCAAAAATCTGAACAGTTTATATCATAAAATGTATTCCAACCTAAACACTGTAAACATAGAAAACCCATTGATCTAAATAATACAACTGGATTGCCGGCTGAGTGTCGGGCACACGTTCCGATCGGCTAGGCAATCTGCACAACTAGTGGGATTCATCAGATCAGGCAGATGGTCAGTGGTAAAAAAATGTACTCCTATTTTTAATTGTGCATTAAGGTAATCGTTTTTTAGTATTTTCACCATGAAGAAGAGCATATGAAGCCCACAAAGTACATTTTTTAGTCATAAGAATAACATGGAAATATATTTAAATCAGGAAAAAAAGTAATATTTGTTCAAATGTAAATAACGATTTTTATAATATTGAGGAGGTTAAGAATCTTACTTAATGTTAGAAAAAGTAAGTTTGGTTGTATTCAGTGGAAGTTTTGATCTATTTAAATACAAAAAAGTGAATGCATGTCTGTCTGTATGTTCTTAATTCATTACTACACCGTTCATACGATTTTAATGTAGGGTATTTATATATGTATTTATTCCCTTGTCTTAAGAGTTTAAGTATGATTTTATTTGCATCTTATTGTAGGGCTCTGCCCCACTGGCTTTCAGAATTTCAATGGTAATCTAATCTTATTATCTAAAACAAGCCACATCCGGACAACATTTTTTTGGCTCCAAGGATTTTTAATTTTTTATCTTTATGAGGGATTTCAGACTACGAGAAATTGATTGGCACCGGTTTCAACTCTGGGAAAATTCTTGTTTCTGTCCCAGAGGCTCCTATACTTCCCGCATGGGAATTATTTAACAATTTAATGTTTAGAATATCATGTGAGTTTTGTTTATTTACTTGTTCCATGTGTGGTGAAATTATTTAATATTTTATTATTTTTTTTGAACATGTGTTTTTGTATAATTACTATTTGTATTTATTTCAGTAATTAATCATTAAATTATCTTTTTACTATTTAAAACAAGCAGTGTCTGGACGAAATATTTTTGGCTCCAAGCATTTTTAATTTTTTGGTCTCGTCAGATAGTGGGATATCAAATATTTGATTTTAAGGCGAATATGAATGGTTATATGAGTGTAGGGTGAGTGTGGATGAGTGTAGTCTGGTTACTAACTGAGTTCAACTGTTCCTCAGAAAGGGCAAATTATTAATAGCCCAACAGCCAGGGCAACTAAGGGACCTACAGCTTTACGTGGAATCCGAACCACGTAGTGCTGGTCTGATTTTCAGCTAATTGACAAGCCTGATACTCAGTTATCTCCCCCTACACAACATCCGCACAATGATTACCACCCAACAGGGACACCCCAGACTTATCTAGTAGTGTCCACGCCGATAGCAACCATCAAGCGGACGCCATGTCAGTATTAAGAGGACCGAGCATCCAACTTATCGCCTACTTCAGGTCTGCATGTAAAATTTGAGTATAACATTGTGAATAAATTTCAAATTTACTTTCTCAAGCATATTGTTATATACAAAGTTAGCAAGTTGATAATGGTACCAATCAATTCAGAAAGCCTTTTTCGTCATCTAAATTTTTCCTTTTTTTATTTTTAACTTTAACATGTATTTTTTTAGTACAGTATAACTATGTATGAGTATAAATCAATATTGTATAACTTCATAACAAATATTTGAAACTTGTTGAAACTTGTGTGCCTTTTAATCACTAATATACCATCATATTTTAGAAAAGACTATGTCTATGGACTCCACTACCCCAAAAATCAAAATTTATGGCTATAGTGCTTAAGAATTCTGGCGAGGCCATAGGCTGACAAGGCGACAAGCCAAGATCCACAAATGAGACTGTAGCAGTGTTTTGGTGAGGCCGTAAGCCGAGTTCCACAAAGAGGCCTGTTGCAGAGCATCTACGCGAGGCCGCATGCCGAGTTCCACAAAGAGGCTAAAGGTAAACGTGGAAGACCTCCAAAACGAAATTTTATTAATAACCTACATGGGAGAGTAACAATAAAGGATTCTCAGGATCCTCTAGGACAGCGGTTCTCAACCTTTTAGCACTGGCCCCCCCTTTGAACACTGAAGATAGCTCACGCCTCCCCTCCAGTCAATAATTGGTTGGTTCAAGTTAGAACAGTGAAATTATGAAACTGACGATGCTAACTCTACGTTAGCAAAAGCTGGGATGCAAAATAAAAATCCAGATATATTTAAATACGAAAGTTTATTTGATGGTTTTGAAAGTTTTTGTTTTTTAAGAAAACATATATTTTTTAATTTTTTTTCTTTGTACCCTCACGCCTCCCCTGAAATTCTCTCACGCCCCCCCAGGGGGGCGCGCCCCCCAGGTTGAGAACCACTGCTCTAGGAAATATGGATGTTACCTCTTCAGTTTGCAAGATTCAACTGAGTGAAGCTCGGTCTCCTGGTACTAGTTATTTTATTTATTTAACTAATCATCAGCTACCTATTAAATAAATTAAATGAAACTAGGGAACTCCCCTGCCCACATCACATGCCAACCCCGGCAGCCTTTGGCTTAAGCACGTATTTGACTACAAATATTAGTAGGTAAACTATGTTTAGTAAAATCATGTGACGTAAACAAATTAAATAATTGATTATTGACAGCTGATGATAAATAAACAAATGCATAAATAATAATTCCATACGAATAACATTGAAAGTTTGGAGGCCAGTGGGGCGGAATTCTGACGTCGGAGGAAAAAATAATTTCTGAGTGGGTCTTGGACCTTAGGTAAACCTATGTACCAAATTTCAAGTCAATCGGCATTGTAGTTTTGGAGATTACGTGATGAGTGAGTCAGTGTATATATTTGGCTTATAATGTTCGCACACAACTATCCTCAGACTCAACCAATTTGGGCCATTAAAGAGCCCAAATTAAAGTGCTTGATCTACTGAGTGTTTTTATACCAAAACGAACTACCTACCTCAATTAGAGCCTGAGTAAGGTTAGACTTAAGTAAAATCCAATGCTTGATGCCTCATATGTGCACTAACCCTTTATAGATCAGCCAAATTTTGGACAGTTATAGGTAACGCATACTGGTTGATATATCAACCACCCATATGATACTCTCTGTGCACATAAGATTTTTCATGACAATGTCACCAATGCATGCTGGTCGATATTTCAACCAGTGTACATAAAGTTTATTTTCGAATGACTAGGTGAGCGAAAATATATCTTAAGGTTATCAGCCAATCCAGCTACACCTAGGCAACACGTGACTTTGCATTTTGTTGGTCTGGCTGCTTTGTTCTGTCGTCTAGTGGTGATTATGTGAACTGGTGGTTGATACACAAACCAGTATGCGTTTAGTGATCTGACATTGAGAAGCACATGCTGCAAGTTTGAATTTGAAGACTTCTCATTCTTTCAAGGTAAGAATATATGAAATTTTAATTATTATATATTATTTTATGTTAATAACTGAACATAGACATGTCTTTAAATAAAGTGTTCTGTAAATGGTTTTCTGGTGGAAAAATATTATTTCTGGTATTTATATCATTCAAAAACATGTTCTGTTTAGACAATTATTAAATAAGGTTAGTATGACATGTTTTACTAAATTATATACCAAAATTATCGTAATACTCTTGGCTTTCAATCTGTAATATTTATAACTATCCAACTATTTGCGCTCGCAAGTTATTGAGGTTAAATGTGTTTCAATTCATAGTAGTATGAGAACAAAATATTTTTATTTTTATGTTACAATGAATTTGTTGAAATATACATTATTAGGCAACTAAATGTTAATTATAATGTTGCATTATACACCATTACAGTCTGCCTAAATAAAAATATTTACACTACTTTATAATATTATTATGTTTAGTCTTTAACTTATGTTTTATTTTTAGCATGGATCCACCTAAAAAAAGAAGAGCGGATGGCTACAGAGGAGACGAGTTCGACTGTCTTCGAAGTAGTGAGCATGATCAATTCCTTAAATAAATGGCTTTTCTAGTCGTAAATCAAGGAAATCAGGCTGTACAAAAGGAAAAAAGATTCACGGCAAGACAGTAAATGAAATAAATCAAAGTGAAGTAGGACAACATCTTCCAATAATTACTAGCAGTAGGCGTTGTGCAAGGTGTAGCACAAAAAGAAGCCTAAGCGCTGTAGCATTGAGTGCGAGAAGTGCAAAATTGCTCTCTGCATAAATTGTTTTGCACCCTTCCACAAAACATAGATTATTTTTTATTTCCTGTTTTGATGTTATTTAGGTCAGCTATACTGTTTTGGAAATCTTTTAATTTAGTTTAGTATTTACCTTAACTGTACACTTTTATCATGAACTTCAAGGTGTATATATTTTTATTTTGGTTATACATTTTTCTAGATTTTCTAATGAGAATGATATTTCGAGGGTTTATTATTTAATCACTATACAATGTGTGTAAATCTAATAATAAAATGTTATTGTCAAAATACATTTTGTAAACAATTTAGACTAACTTATTAATCCCTTTTCTAAGTGGTTGATATTTTGACCATTAATTTTAGCTACATTGGCACTTGCTCTAACACATTCTGGTCGAAATATCGACCACCCTCTCCAAACACATGCAGACATGTAATATTTTTTTAAACATTTTTCTGATCTTTCAGTAAGTGTATACATAAAGAATCAATACTTAAACATTGGGTATTTCATAAATATAGCTTTGTGCATATAGAGCATATTTGAGGTGGTTGATATTTCAACCAGAAAGCGTTGACGGCAAGTGACACAAAACTTGGCTGTGCACAGAGAGATATTGGAGGTGGTTGAAATATCAACCAGCATTCTATAAAGGGTTAATACTGTTCGTGAAAAAAATGTAAGCAAATCGGGTGGATTTGTGCAAATTTTGTAATCATGTAATCACCTTTTAGATAGAAGGCACAAAGAAAAAATGCTACTATGATGCCTTTCTTCTGTACAATGCAGAAATATGGACAGGGGTGATAAAAATGAGGAAAAAGAAGCACTCAGATTAATCTGTATCTTCCGCACCACCAGACACATTGTGTGTTTATATTTATGAATAGGTTGCAATAGTTCCCTACAATCTTTAAAACTGTTAGTAAAACATATATGTACAAATTATTTTTTAAGCAAAGTACATAATGATGTTAAGCATTTTTATTTTTTCATAATGTATTTTATTCTGAATAATTTTTACACTGGTAGTGTGCACACAACCTTAGATAATAAGCAACTAAAACTACAACTATAAGGAATCACAGCCAGTATGACTAAACAAAATAATACATCACTTACAAAAGGGTAGACTTCTGATAGTAATAATCTAATCTCTAATAACATAGTTACTTCATAACTAATGTACTGTTTTGTACCAGTTTTGGGATGCAGCATTAATACTATTTCCTGTGCCAATAAATTAACATGGAAAATCAGGTATTGTGTAGGGTGGCAAAGGGAAATAAAAACAATACAACAGTTGAAATAACACATTACATGACATAACTTATTAACAGACTCTGAAGAAGAACAACCGTAGATGACAAACAATCTGTGAGTACTTTCCGACTGATTTCAGAATAATTTTTTAAAGCTGTAGTTCATTTTTTGTCTGTGAAACAGTGCCAGTTGGCTAATTGGTGATTACAAGTTGAATTGCCTCCTCCACTGCCTTTGGCTTCCTACCCTTGGGTGTATGCCTACTTTAACAATTGTTCTTCAGAATTATTAATATTTTATTGCTTATTTACAGATTTCATAGTATGTATATTTTACTTCAAAAATTCATACAAACAACAATCACATGTTTAGTTTGAAAATGCTCATAATACAAGACTAATTGACAAAAACGAATCATGAGTATCATTAGTGTACCAAATCTATGGTTGAAACGTCTCAGATTACTGTCATCAAATAAGATCTCATGTTGGATGAGAGGACAAGTCCCACTCACCCTGACAATTTCATATAAACATTTATATGAAATAAATTATAGTTTATTTAGTAATAACAATAATTAGCCAAATTTGTTATAATGACAGAAGACTGATTTCTAATTTGTGACTTAGTCTCAAAAATCAAAGCCATGCTTGTTATACTATTTATTATACATACAATTTAAAAGCGATTTACATACAATATTCTATCATTTGTTTGAACCTATATTCCAAATTTAAATTTGCAGTCTTATTGTTCATCAGATTCAGTTATTTAGCAGTAATAAATCTGGTCTTCAGTCTTGGAGTTTCTATTGTGTACTGTAGATGAGTCACGAGAAGTCCTCTGAATTCCATGCCTATCTGTACATTGCAGGCACTTCCTGCTGGATTGCAACACTTTGTTAACAGAGCTACTCAATATTTATTACCTTGATGTATTAGAATTACAGGAAAGTAAATATAATGTTTATTATTGGACTATTTTTTAAAATGCTAAATTAAATATTGATAAATATACGCTTAACATGTTGACAGCATTTATGTATAAAATTATAGTGTTAATAACAATAATTATCTACATAATGTTCAATAAACAAATTTTTCATAGATTTCATTACACCTCATAAATAAAGATATAGAAACAAAATCTGAATTCAAAATAAAATATCAATAAAAGAACACAAATTAAAATGGTATGTGATAAAATATGAAGTCCTAACAATTAAAAGCCCACCTTCTTATAATCTTAAAATAATAATGATAGCTGGTTAACCATTATGAATATTGGTTAAATAATACTGAATAAGATTTACAACTGAAACTGTATAAAACTTTAAGTAAAATGAATTAATTGACAATTCATTACTAACCATAACATTACTGAAAATAAATTTAAAATAAAAACTTTACTTTTAAATAGACAGAAATGAAGTGGTATTAGAATGGCGTGACAAGCACCTTCAAGTTAATGTGATACATCTAGTTTGATTAGATGCATGGCAGAAAAAGCAAGAGGACATTTCGTGCTGGTCTTCTGTAGAATATTAATTTCAGTTTTCTGTTGTGTAGTTGGCTGACTGTTATGTTATGTTCTTGGCTGATTACGTAAGAAGGGAATGAAGTATACTCTGTGAAGTGTAAGCAATGGATCACAAATAAATGTTTATTAAGTGGATAGTTCCTAAAGGAGATGTAATGTATTATACAAATTTAAGTAAAATAATCTTATATGGACAGAGATAGAAGACATATATTTAGTTAATGTAAACTTATTCATATATTCTTTAAATGAAGATTGAAAGAACTAGGAAAATTAATATTTATGTACCACACAAACTATCATACATAAAATAGTATTTTTAAGGCTACGTCTGGCTAATTTAAATACTGACTAGGGGCTATGTTTTAGATAATTGTAATATGTAAGATTAAAACATAATAGCAGAACAAGCTAATTACATACTATATTCAAAACAATTTAACTAGTCTAAAATACATTCTATTACTTGAACTGGAAAATTTGAATACATATAAACATTTTTTACAGTTTAGGCCTTATAAATTAATAATGTAACAGCAATGATAAAATAGGAAATGTTCTTGTTGCACTTAGTTTTGGTTCTTTATTTATAAATAACAGTATGCCCATTTCATAAAAACAGAATTAAAAATTTTCAAATCAGTTTGGAAATTTAAAAAATCACTGATTTTTAAATAATAAAAACTAAATATTACTCTTGATTATATTATTACTTACAAACAGATAGCTCATGTAATATGAATATATCTGCCAATAATTTTATTAGTTAGTAGGTACGTCACTACTGTTTACATTGTGTATACATGGTAGTACACTTATGCTCCTTTACTCAGCCTCAAAACTGCTAATAATGAGATACAAAACTTGGCATCAGATGAGAAATTTATCTCTTTGTATTTAAAATTAATGATATTATTAAATTGAATTAGACATCAGTATAAATCATTTGTATCATTTTTTTCATTTGCTTAAAGGGAAACCAAATTTATATTTATGGTAGAACAAACAAAACTTATGCTTTTAAAAAGTTTCTGTAAAAATTTTGAATACATTGACTCATAATTAAGGTACTGAAACAACTACAAACATTTTCAGAGCATGTAAGGGATACATCTTTACCCTCTATTATGACTGGTGGAGTCACTTTTTCCAAGACAGACATTTTCATCCAAGAAATGCCTCAGCTTAGAAGGGTAATCAGTCATGACACCAGTAGCTCCAACTTCAAATGCTCTCGTGTACTCTTCCTCATTGTTCAACACCCAGATGTAAATCTATAAATTTCCTTAGATTTAATTTTAATTTACAAGTCCAAAATCATAATCTTAACTCAATCAAGATAAGAGACATAACTCTACGAACAGGGATGTACCCAGGGGGGTGTCCTGGGAGTCCGGACACCCCCAAAATTTTCTACTATTTTTGAGCGTGTGTCTGTGAGTCACACACGAGCGCTGTGATGTTACACTCCTGATACACACGTTCTGAGTCACGCCACAGAACTTCTAATTTAATGCAGCGCGATTACGTCTCTACTATTTTATTGAATATTTAATGATAATGAAACTTAACACAATTTGAATATGTATTTATGAAGATTATAATCATACAAAAGTTTAGTTATTATTCAGTTGCAATATACAGTGAATCCTGAAAGGAAAGTTAAAATTTCTTTGTTATTTATCAATTTAGTCAATTTGATTAGAACATAAACATGCCATTTAATTCCCCCGAGCCTGTTTCGATGAAAGTTTAGTTCAGAAAGGATTTAATGCATATTTTTAGTTAGAACTTTAAAGCATTTTTACCGTAAGTACCAAACGTACGGCAAATGGTAACGAGATTATTGTTTAAAGCAGATGAATAAGATTCCAAAGTTAGGTTAGAATACAATAAAATTTAGTTGAATGAGAAGTAATTGTTCTTAGCAATTTCTGAGAGTGAGATTTTAAAAATTATTAATTGTAGAAATGTTTCATCACCATAGTATTCCTTTGCAAAAAGACATCTTTACCTCTACAACCTTATTTATAATCTCTGTTGTGCCGTTTGCACGTTACGATCTTCTCCCTCGGACAGTTCAGTCTTCCTCTCTGTCTTCCATTTAGTTTTAGTGTCTTTGTGTTCATTTACTGTGTTCCGTGAAGTTGTTTTCTGTGTTCCTTGGCGTAGACGGCAAGCTCGCCATTCTAGCTTTGCAGCCAATGACAACATGTTTTGCGGCTAGAAACGTTTAGCCTTGGCTCCAGGGTCGGAGAGTCATGGATGCGCACCTGCATGGCTACTGACTGCGTTTTCCTGGAGGCACAGTGCGGAACCTACGGGCTGGGACTAGCCTCTACTATGCGTCCCAGACGGGCAGCCACTTCTTCACGCTTTCCACGCTGTCTATCCATCAGCCTTCAGGATGAAGACATCGACATGTAGGTGACCTCAGTTTATTTTCTGGCCCCCGGCTGTAAAATTTTTTGAAGATTTTAAGTGTGTTAGAAGAAGTGCTACCTGTAAAAAACCTGTTTTGTGGTTTCTGTGAACAGTGTCATTTTAAAGCGAGATATATTTTTTATATTTTATTTATTTCTTTTTTTTATTTTTTCTTATGGGGGGTGTTCTGGTAATTTTCTTTTAAAGAACAGGGTTCTCGGGTACTTCTTCACTTTGTTGTTCCATTAGGAGTTTGCCCAGTCTAGCCTGCTGGATTTCGGCGTAGTTATTAATTTAATTCTTTTGTTTTTTTTTTTAACTTTTCCAAATTGGCCAAAACCTTCCAAATTTCTTTTGTTGCCCGAAGCCCCGTAAGTTCAGCTGCCGATGTAAACTTAAATCTTGTCTTTGTATAATGCGTAAATAGGTATTAATTTATTTGTTCTAATTTTTTAAGTATTGTTTTATTGTTGATGTTTTTCTCTTGTTTAATTGATTTTGTTATATGATTTATTCTTGTACATTTTTCAGAGCCCTATATTTATAAAAAATGTTATTAGGCCTAACCTATTTTTTGATATAGCTTACGTTTTATTGATACTTTGTACTGTTGATATTTGTCGATCTTGTTCCTTATTTATTTATTTCTTTTGCCTCGAGGCCATATGTACATATAAATTTCTTTATCTATAATTGATGATGATTTAGAGTAACTTTTCTCAAACGGTCAATAGACCGTTTTGTTTTTAAATGTTTTAATTTTTTCTTGTCATTTAATATATTTTTAATACTTTAAATTTTAATGGTTTTTTAATTTTCATATAATAAACAGTACTTTTGCCATTCAACGTATATTTTTTTGTTCTGTGTCGTCCTCCTGAGTCCAGTGCCTTCGCACCCACCCTCGATGGGTCCAGCAATGTTTTGATAGTACGAGAGCGGGTTTCACTGTCTAGAGTAATCTAAACTCAAGACAGTCAAATCAAAATGCAATAGTAACAACAGTACACGTCCATTGAGCGCTAGAGAAAGAGTCAGAGGACAAGAGGGAGGATAGATAAGCGTTATTATGGGGAGCGGGGATCAATCAGCAACTCAGACCAACTGTTGTTTTTTAATCAGGAAAAAAGGCAAACTATAGATATTGAATAACATTTATTTAATAAAATTGTCATAGAATAGCTTACAATACCATTGATTTTATATAAACAATAATATAATAAAAGACATTACATAGACGTAACACTGAAAGATGTAAGTGATTGTTCCATATTTATAAATGATGAATTTTCAATCACCTGTGTATACCCATGAAAACAAACTAATTATTCAATAACATCGTATAAAATGTAATGGTAGATCATATCATGGCATCTAGAATAAAAGACGGTAGGGATCACGCATCCTCGCCGTGTAACCTACCGTACGTATGTTGATTAGTTACCGTGGATTATATTAAATAAAAAGAATTGGATTGATTTATATATAAATAAGTTATATTGAAGTTATGCTTAAAACTTCTCTCCCTTTGTCTAATATATAAATATGCTAATGTATATTAGTATTTAGCTCAAACCTAGCAATCACCTACTTGATAACCCACCTGATCAGAGCCCCTTATTGGACACACCCAAAATAAAGTTCTGGGTACGTCCCTGTCTACAAATTCTAGAAATAAAGAAAATTCTTTAACAAAATATTTCTCACAAAGTGAACGTGGAATCCATATACATATACGTTAAATCATGTTCAAAAGTATAAATCTTGCACACACACCTTGAACCACTAGAAAGTTAAGTGAATTTCACTATCTTTATTTTCAAATATTTACCTTTCTAGTTTCTAGAACATAATCAGTACAAATACTAGTATGAAATTTGTTATGACTAGCTCCTTGCGACTTTGGAATAAAATCGTATTGTAATTTAGATTTTTTATTATCTTAAATGGTATGATGATGGGAGGGGTGAATCCTGTAGAACAAATACCCTAAATAAAGTCTTTAACATTTCCTACATCCTATATAATAAATAACACATTTTCGATGTAACTTTGAGGAATATTGAGGAATAGAATCAATTTTGAGTTACAATTTTTTATGTAGTTTATCTATAGTGTCATTTGTATCAAACATACAAGAGGCATTTAGTTAACGAAAAGCTAATTCTTAGTGATAGTATGGTAATGATCAAATTAAATTAGAGCTACCAAAACAAAAGAAAATTAATTAAACTACAATAACAACAGATAAACAAATTAGAACATGACAACAACTAAAAACTAAAATGATACGTGACCAACTCTATGACTTTAATATAAAAGAATAAATATATACAATGCAAAACATTAACAAGAGAAAAGCTCAACAACAAATAAGAGGATAACAATATTACTAAAGATAAGTCAAAACATACAACAAGCTTTAATTAACACAAAGGCTAATACTTGATGATAAATATGGTAGTGATCAAACTTAATTCAGAACCACCAAAAACAAAAGTAATTAAATAACACTACAATAACAATAGATAAACACATTTGTAGAAATACAACAAATAAAAACTAAAATGATACATAACAAACTCCATGCTTTAATAATAAAAAACAACATAACAATCATAAATGTAACTCTCAATATCTGAATTAAATAATGAATCTATAAATTTCAAGTTAGAACTGTAGATGCACGTCTTCGAACAAGCACGAGACTATCGCAGAAGATATCACACTCAGATGCGACGTGGTTTCCGAGCCTGACAAATCTAGCCAAAGTACTGTAGTAGTCGAAGTTAGTACCATGATGCCTACGACTCAGAATATCTGAAGTCCAGTTCGGCCAGAAGATCAGGACATTGCACTTGGCCGTGAATAATCTTCACAAGAAAGCACACGTCAGCGATGTCACGACGGAGAGCAAGAAGTGGGAGGTTTAGTTGTGAAGATAAAATATCTACAAGTACCTCCAGATAGTCATAGGACAGCCGTACTCCAACCAGACGTACGAAGCGGCGCTGTATAGCTTCTAATTTCTCTTTGGCGCCAAATGTGTAAGGAGACCACACTTGAGATGCATATTCTACGAGCTGCCTTACAAATGAGCAATAAAGGGAGCGAAGAGCTGCAGGGTGGCTGATACCCCTAGAGAACCTTGACAGGAAACCAAGCATCTTGTTTGCCTGACTGCAAATATCATCGATGTGTCCAGAAAAACATAAGTCATAATTGAATCGTACGCCTAGGTCTTTAACACTTTGGTGTCTAGGGATTTGGGTACCAGAAATTGAGTACTTATAAACAGTCGGAGTTTTAGTCCTATGATACGTAACAACAGAGCACTTGTTGGGGTTTACGGACATGTTGTTGTTGACACACCAATCCTCTATTGCAGAAAGACTGTTCTGGATCCCCTGCGAGTCCACTGGCGAGGAAACAACAGAGAAGATCTTCAGATCATCGGCAAACAGCAAGGCGTTGGTGCCAACCCTCTCCAAAAGATCGTTCATAAAGACATTGAAGAGGCAGGTAGGTGACCAACAATGAGCCCTGTGGGAGCCCCGAAGACGGCGAGAAGTTGGATGAAGCATAGTTACCCATTTTAACTGTGAGAGAACGACCACTCAAATAATCAGCTATCCAGGATAGTAGAGGATCAGTAACTCCATAGCACCTCAATTTTGCAATGAGGATAGAGTGGTCGACTTTGTCGAAAGCTTTAGCCATATCAATATAGATTGCATCGTCCTGTTTATTGCTGCAGAAGGCAACCAAGACATACTCCTGGAACATAGGAGGTTAGAAACCGTTGACTTGCCAGTTACAAATCCATGCTGAGACGGGTGAATAACTTTATATAGATGTGGATTCAGCCAGTCCAGAACGATGCTTTCAAATATTTTCCCAATAGAAGGGAGAATAGTAATTGGGCAATAGTTCCTAACATTGGATTTATCACCGGCCTTATGCAGGGGAATGATGTAACCATTCTTTAAAACCTTAGGGAAGACACCTTTTACAAGTGATTCGTTTAAGAGAATTTTTAAGGGTTCTGCAATAAGATAACGGCAGTGATGGAGAGCAGAAGGCGGAATATTGTCAATACCAGCCCCCTTAGCAGTATTCAGACCCTCAAGTTTACGAAGAACGTCTTCCTTGTTAACTTTTATGCTGCTAAGGCAATCAAAAATAGGATAATCGAAGTGAGGTGCACTTTGAGATACCGGAGCATATACAGATTTGAAGTAAGAGGAAAAAAGTTGGCATTTGCTTAAAGTGTCGCTAGCTTCACTGCCATCAAGATGCAAACAAGGTGGTATATCAGGTGCTCTTCGCTGAGCTTTTACTAGCCCCAAAATGCACGTGGATTTGATGAGATGTTTGACTCAACATTGGACAAATAGCGCTTGTAGCATTCACGGGCCATGGATTTGCACACATTTCTAAGACTTGCAAATTCATAGTAATGTGCTAGGTTTAGGCTGGTTTTATAGCGTTTATGCGCTAATTTCTTCTCAATAACCAGCCGCTTGAGATCGTTAGAAAACCATCTAGGAAAATTAGGGATTCCAAATTTCTTCATTGGGCTAGCATTGAGAGTGACATTCTCCAAGATATTGCTCAAAAAAATAAACTTCTCATCTATCGAGAGCAAACTACCTATGAAGCTCATATCTGTTTGTTGCAAGGTTGTAAAAACCTTAGGGAGATCACACTTCCATAGGTTGTGACTCTCGTAGGTACTGGAATTTAACACAGAGTCCTGCACTATAACAGTAGATGATAGAGGAGGATGATGCACATCAGGAAAAATTAACCAGTCGGATTCCTCAGAAACTTGAATCTCCCCATCAGAGCAAAAGATGAAGTCAAGTGATACACCTCTATGGTTTCTAATGTGATTGATTTGGTGAAGGGAATGTATAGACGACATGTCTCTTAGGCAATCACCGGCTAGGCGGGCAGTACCAGTTGCTGGTGAACTCAAGTCGAAATCTGGTAGGTTGAAGTCACCAAATATGAAAGTGGTCTTGGGATTAGCCAACTCAATTACTTCATTGAGACATTATATACAGAAGGAGGGCTTGATGGTGGAATATAGACACATGACAACAGCAGGCTGATATAAGGACTCTCGGTAACATGAACAAATACAGATTCAACATTGGATATACTATGAAGTCGCTTATGTACAATATTATTACGAATAGCAAGAAAGGAACCCCCACCGGACCGCTTATGGCTCGTCTCAGAGGACCTGTCGCATCTGTGGACAGTACAACCAGTATCACCCACAATTTCAGAGTCAAAAACATCCGGAGAGAGGTTAGTTTCACACAGTGGGACGATATCTTGAAGGGAAGCAGATAGGTTGTTTTTAATTCAGTGAGCTTAGAACGTAGACCATTTACATTCTGACAGTAAATATTAAAGGAACTTAGCTGCTTGCCGTTAGAGTTTATGTGTTTTTTGGCACGATCTTTGGTACACCATTCACAAACTTGATAGTTAAGTTGACCTCTCCAGCTTCCTGTCTGGCTTTCAGGATGGAGCGCAGCTGCTCCAAGTATCTTCTTTCACGAGAAGTTCGATCATGGGAGATTGATATACCTTTCATGTTATCAGGAACATTGTCCCTTTTGAAGCTTCTAAATATACTTAGGGCAGCGCCATCCGATGGCATGCAAACTAGGAGAGGGCGGGTCTTCCCTTGAGTCTCCGACCCAATATAAGATAACGGACATCAGATATTTGAACATGTATATTCAGGTGACATAAGAGTTCTTTAACGAGGTCAGAATTATGTTTTTAGGCTGCAGAGGCAAGGTTGTTCGTGGGTCTCTTGATAAGTACTTAAGAACAGCTTCTTCAACTCCTGCATCTTAAATAACATTCCAACCAAACAATTATTGGTAGGGAACTTTCTAATTTCACACAAAAACGATGAACGTTGAAAAGTGTCTGTGCATTTGGAAGCCTTCTATTCGGATAGCGGCGACGGTATTCGTGACAGCTTACCGCCACATTATAGTGACCTCAATAATGACAACATATTCTTCATTGGTAAACAACATGACCACTCAAGAAACAATTATCTAGCATTAACGGCATTAATTATGTGTTACTTATAGTGTGCAATTGAAAAGGATATAAATAAACGGTCAAATAACACAACAATAAAAAAACCAGCTAACTATAACTATTTTAATTTCCAATCAGCTGATAAAGTCAACAGATTTAGCTGGTGCAGAAATTATACATGAACAGCTGTTAGTATCAATCGTTATACCAATACGATGAACCCTAATACTGTATCTTATCAATATTTTAATGAAATTTCAACATCTTTCCATGTGTGATCCCTTCATATTCTCACATCATTTTAAAGATAAATAAATAAGGAAGTTTTTCCACTAATTGAACATAAGAATAAAAATAATTTAACTTCTTTAATTGAGCCTTGAATTTTAAAGGAGAAAGTCTGTAACAATAATTTTCAACTTTAGTTATTCAAAACCGTTGTTATAAGGGGTTATTATTTTAATACTGTTTAATTTATAGTGAATTGAATGCTCTTTTAAATGGTATTAATTTCCATGTCATAAATCAAATTGGTTTGGTTTTACTGTCAAACTAACAATAACAAGTCGTGTAATTTTTAAAAAATCACAAAATGGGCCATTACAGCCAAAGTATTGAGAATCGGACCATGCTTTATATGAACTTTTTTGTTCCCTTTTTGTCAGTGGAACCAGCTTTTTTTGTTCCTTTTTGTCAGTGGTGAAGTTAATTTAGTTAGTAGTAACTCACCCTGTATAGTTCAAATAGAATAGATCCAAGTTATTCCTTAATAAGAGATATCTTCAAAATGTGATAATTGATTTAGTCATGTTTAAATTTTACTTTTCTGTATCACACACGAACTTGTTTATACAGGCATGTTTGGTTAAAAGCATGGACTGTACTGCTCTAGTCCTTATTACGCCAAAGATCTCTACTAAGTATTTGTGATATAGTTTTCTTTTATTTGGGATTATAGAGAAATCAGATCATTGGGATATATTTTTGGGCCTCAGAGCTGCTTTGGACATTGGAGCATTTAACTAGTAAAGAGTCATTTGCCAGTGAGAGTTTCGGTCGGATTAGGCGAGTGGCAGCACCACAAATAATATTAAAAATTAAGTTAAATAATATTATCTTCGTAAATTTCAAATCAGCCATTTTTCACAAATGTATGAAAAGTTAAAAATTAATGGATAAAAATTACCTGAACACCTCGTTTCTTTAGATGGTTGAAGAGTGCTTTTCGGATAAGTAAGGCATCCATAAGTCGTAAAAGTAATGAAGGAAATGGAAGCAGCCCTTCTGAATCAGGTTCATTAGCTGAACGGCTGTGTACACATAAAATTTTATTTACAATTAAAACTAAATTTAAATACTTTATTAGTCATAAGGCAAAACAATGCAATGACCAAGACACATTTGAACCATAGGCTGTCAAGTAAAATAAATATGTTACAAATAAAACAAACAAAATAACAGGTATTCACATCACAATGCAGATATTAATAAAACTTTATTTAAAAATATTTATCTCTATTAATATTACAGATAGCAATACTGTTTCTTACTACTCGTATATGTAGCGGACCCAGTCGCTATCAGTCAGCTGATGCGAAAGGTCGATCTGAATAGCTAGTGAGTCGTCCAGCTTGCCTAGCCACCTGCCCATTACATCGTGTTCTGTCTTTACGTTACATTTTGCTCATAATTTAATTAATTATTTCGTTTTTTCTCTCCATTCCATTTGATATTTAATTTAGTAAAATAACTTTTTTTAAATTCATTTCCTACTCGTTTAATAGTAGCTGCTGTAACTATGGTGTGTGCTAAGTGCAATGTGGATTTCACCAACCATAAGGAAGTGGCAAAGTGTTCCGAGTGTGGAGCGGAGTTCCACCCTTCGTGCTGCTGCATCAGAACTGCAGCGAAGCTGGCCGGCATGTCTGACAGGGCGACAGCCGCGTTGTGACCAGTGCGCGCAAGAGACAGCATCAGATAATCCAACCGTATTGGAACTGCTGAAGAATTTAACAAGGGAGATTGCAGAAAGTAAAAGTGCTAACAGAGAAAGCTTCACATCTCTGGAAAGATCTCTTCATTCGGTCCACGATACTCTGATAGAAGTGAAGGCGAAGCTGTTGTTCATGCAACAGTAGCATCATGCAAGGAATCTATCTAGATCAGTTCAAAATAGTTAAAGTCGTCCCAATCTTTAAAAATGGGCCTAAACATTTATATGTCAGTTACAGACCGATCATTCTAGCCAACGCTCTAGCTAAGATACTCCAGAAGTGTGTAAAAGAACAGGTCGCTACATATTTAAAAAATTGAAACTTTCTTTTAAAAAACCAGTTTGGCTTCAGAAATGATAAAAATATTAATGACAACCTTTTTAGTCTTACAAATAAAATCTACAACATTATTGGCCAAAATAAAAAACCACTTTGGTTTTTATTGATTTAGCTAAAGCATTCGATACAATTGATCGCTCGTTACTAGTAAAAAAACTTGAACACATTGGCTTTCATGGGGTTACATTAGATTGGTTCAAGAATTACCTTAAATTCAAATTCATTTATTCACCAAAGACTACATACAAGCATAGGTGTGGTCAATATACATTAAAAAATTACATCAGTGCATCCAGGTTACAATATACAAAACAATACCCATATCATACATAATAATTACAGATATACTTACATACAAACTAATACAAAAATGCAAAGGCAATATTTATACATTTGGTAAAATCAGTTGTCTTTTATCCAATTTTATTAAAGATCCAATGTTTCAATAGAAAGGTCTAAAAACTCTTGAATGTCATAAAAAGGGTTGGCAACTAACCACTTGCACAGTTTGTTTTTGAATGATTTTAAAGGTAACAGTTTAATATCAGGTGGTAGCTTATTAAAAAACTTTCTTCCTAAAATGATATGACTGGATCTGACTTTTTCTAAGCGGACAAAAGGGACATCCAATTTAGTTTTTTGCCTTATGTTTCTGAAATGAAACTCATTTCTACACTTATATTGGTCGAGGTTACAAAACACAGATACAGTTAAAATAAGAATGTACAAATTTACAACCGTAAGAATACCAGATTCAATAAAAAGGGGTCTACAAGGATCCAAATATTTGGCCTTACAAATTATCCTTACAGCTTTTTTTTTGAAGAAGCAGGACCTTTTTAACTTCAGGAGAAGCACCCCACAAGATAATGCCATAACTAATTAAGGAATGAAAGAAAGCGTAATAAGCATTCTTGACATAAGGTAAAGGAACACAATCGACTAGTTTACGAATCAAAAATATAACTCTGGAAAGTCTGGCTGTGAGTTGTTCGATTTGAGGAGCCCATGTAAGTTTGCTGTCAAGTATGATGCCAAGAAATTTTACTGTTTCAAACAACTTAAAACTATCAGGTACAGGCCTTAAACTAAAAATTACACTTTGTGTTTTATCCTTATTCATTAAAAATGAGTTGGCAGCAAACCAATCTTCAGCAATAGTTAAAATATCATTTACATCTGAACACACTTTGTCAAGATTAGAACCTGACACCATAAAGCTGGTATCATCAGCATACATGTAAGTGATACCATTAATATTATTAGGAATGTCATTAATTGTGATTAAAAATAAAAGAGGCCCCAAGATAGATCCTTGTGGGACTCCACAATCAACATCAGCTACAGAGGACCGCTCGCCGTTTGCACAAACCACCTGTCTTCGATTTGATAGACAAGACTTAAATAGATTTAGAGCAGTCCCAGAAATGCCATAGTACTCAAGTTTTTGGAGTAAAAGCCCATGATCGACACATTCAAAGGCTCTGCTAAGATCACAGAACGTGGTCCAGGCAAAGTCCTTTTTTTCAAAAGCATGCAGAATGTTATCAACCATAGCCTTCATAGCATCTGTGGTTGACCTACCCGCACGAAAAACCAAACTGGAAGTCCGAAAAGAGTCCACGAGATTCAAAATAATTGCTCACCTGTTCAAATATGATGTGTTCAAAAACCTTGGCCAATGAAGGAATCACCGAGATTGGGCGATAGCTAACAGGATTGGACTTTTCCCCCTTTTTGAAAATCGGACAGACTTTGGAAATCTTAAGACAGTTTGGAAACACACCTCCTTCAAGACAGAGGTTTATGCTTTTAGCAAGTGGCTCTGCAATAAAACTCCCTATCTCTTTAACTAAACTATTTGAGAAATCATAAAAATCACAGGTTTTGGAATTTTTTAGACTAGAGACTGCTGACAGTACAATATTAGCATTAACATGATTAAAGTTGAAGGTATGTATTGATTTACTGATAGATACCAATTAGTTTTGATTATGGGGAAAAATAGTTGCAATAGGAAAATTGATTATGGAGTAATTCAAGGCAGCACACTTGGCCTCTCCTGTTCTTAATTTACATTAATAACTTGGGAAAAATAAATCTAGATAATGGTCAACTGTTTGATCGGCTGTCAAAGCCGATGACACGGCTTTGTTGTTTGAAGGAACCAGCTGGAGGAGGTTTTCGGCTCTGCTGAGCGTTGCTTGCTTACTGTCAAGCGATGGTTTGATCAGAATCGACTCACTGTAAATTTACAGAAGACAAAATGCATGCCAATCTCTTTAAGGGCTGATCGTGATCCGATAAACATTAATTTGCATCTACATACATGTGGTGACCTCAATGGATGTGTGTCTTGTGAGGTTGTAGAATGTGTGAGTGAGTTTAAGTATCTCGGTATCGTGTTTGATATGCGTTTAAAATGGGTACCGCACATACAACAGTTTAGGAACAAATTAAGAAAGTTAATATTCATATGTTCAGTGCTTAGTAGAATCTTAATGCAGGATTTGATTAGAAACGTTTAATGCGCCTATGTACAATCACTACTTCAATATGGCGTAATAGCGTGGGGTGGTACATACAATAATCTTTAAGTACTTTGGAAACAACAGAGAAAGCAATTATTAAAACAGCTCTCCGCAAAAGTAGAAGATATTCAACAGATCTTTTGTTCAATGAATTTAAAGTCTTTTCCCTTACACAACTGTATGTTAGAGTAATGGCTATACATATTTTCAAAAACCCAACCGTAGTTAATAGACATGTAATCCACAGCCATTTTACGAGAACGTCAATAAACCTTGGAATCGCGGTACCGAAAATTACAAAATCAATAAACAAAACAAATCTTTCTTATAGTGCTAGTGTTTTATACCTGAATTTACCCAACCATATCAGAGCTCCATATCCATACTCAATAGGTACATTAAAAAAATGTGTGAACAAACGGCTTGTTGAGGTAGGAAGGGAAAATATATACAATCTATTAATATCTATGTACACTGAATAACATTAGATATCTAGATGTGTCGTCATACAGGTTTTTTTATTTTTTATTTCTGGGTTTATAAATGTAAAACTTTAACTTAGGTTGGTGCTTGAAAGGTGGGGAGGGGGTGAATAGATGTGGCATGTTGTCTGTTATGTGTGTGTGTATGTAGGTGCACGTGTGTGTGTGTGTTTATTTATTCATTTATTTAAATTTTTTAGTTGTTTTAATGAGGATGTGTGTGTGTGTGTGTGTGTGTGTGCGTGTGCGCGCGCGTGCGTGTGTGTGTGTGTGTGTGCGCGTGCGTGCGTGCGTGTGTGTGTGTGTGTGTGTGTGTGTGTGTGTGTGTGTGTGTGTGTGTGTGTGTGTGCTTGTGTTTTGGTTGGTGTGTGTAATATACAGTCACTGTGCTTGCGCCAATTATTTATGCTAGGTGTGTGCGTATATGAAGGTGTATGCCAGATAGTGTATGAAATCAAAAATCTTTATTTAGGGATGAAGTTAGGACTGTAAAGTCCTCTTTAACACTTAACACCATAAACAAAATAATAAATATGCAATAAGAAAAATGAGAACTACGTAAATTAATGTTATACTCATCTCAATATGGGTTTAGAAAGGGAAAAGTACTGGAGCTGTATATTTGACTTTATAGAAAGTGTATCAGTAGCCGTGGACAATTCATACTATGCAATCGAAGTCTTCTGCGACCTACAAAAGTGTTTGTCAGTGTATTCAATATTATTAAAGAAATTGTCTTATTACAGGTTTCAATAAAAGGCTTTGAATTTATTATCATCTTACACAAATAATAGAAAACAAAGTAATTATTGCAATGTTCAGTCAGGAAACCTTAAGGGCCGGTCCTGGAATCTCTGTTTTTCTCATTTATATTAATGACCTTCAATTAGCTGTTAAAAATTTGAAACTTCTCTTGTACGCTGATGTACAAACCTCACTGGTTGTAACAAGTAAGGAAAAATTATATTAGGAGAGATAGGACATCAGCATACCTTAGAAGAAGTTCAATAACACCACACAGGAGTAGTAAACACATTATCACAAATGTTCTCTACAAATTGTGATTGTAAGAATACGCATACACCTACAATGATATGACCCACCCACCCACCAATACACCTACACTGGTATGACCTACCCGCCCACACATACACCAACACTGCTTTGACTGACCCACCCGCTCACACATACACCTTCACTGGTATGACCCACCCGCCCAGCCATACACCTACACTAGTATTGACCCACCTGCTCACACATACACCTACCTACACTGGTACTGGTATGAAGAAAGTACCAGTGGCACAGAACATTTGTAATAATGTGATTATTTTGTATTAATTGTTTACTACTCCTCTGGTGTTAGTGGACTTGTCTTCTAAGGTAAGTTTGCCTCTAACTCTCCTAATATACTACATTCCTGGCCTAGTGCCCTTTAACCTAACCTAAAACAGGTAAGGAAACAGACATCTTATTACCTCATCTGAATGAAAATATGCTCAAAATGATAGAATGGTTTGATAACAATGGTCTGACACTTAACTCAGAAAAGACCAAAATTAATGAACTTTTATTGTAATTATGAAAATTGCCCTTTCTCTGATAGATCTTACTTGCCAGACTCATTGAAGTGTGTTAAGTTTTGTGGGTTATTTAAGGTAAAGCTTCAAAGTAGTTTTACCTGGGTGGACCATATTAATAATTTTATATCTATATTAAATAAGACATATTATGTAGTGTTGACATAGTCTAATGCTGTTAACTTAAACTCTTCTGCAGGTATACTTTGCCTGTGTTCAATCCCATTTGAATTATGGGATTCTTTTCTGAGGAAATTCTCATTTAATTTCAAAAGTATAAAAAAAAAAACTGTATAAGATTTATAACGAAGGTATCAAATAGGGATTCTTGAAGAGACCTATTTTTAAAATATTAAATATTCTTCCTATCCCATTTCTTTATATTATTCAGTCGTAACTTTTGTAAAAAAATAATTTATCAAATATTTTCTCTCATAATCACCCTCACAAATATAGTACACGTAATTCAGACCTTTTTCAATATCCTATTTATCACAAAGTATTTTTTTGAAAAAATGCCATTTTACTCTTCTATTTGATTATATAAAAAAACTTCCCATAGAAATTTGTTCTGAACTTTCACCAGTAAAATTTAAAACCTTAACTTTTAATTATTTGACTGAGCACTCCTTTTATAACATACAAGATTACCTGGATGCTGGAAAATGACGTTAATTTGATTATCTATATTATTTGTGTTTTTTTTATTAAAACTAATGTAACTTAGTGTTAGTTTAGTCTTAATTGGTCTGGTCGGTTGAACAAGTGAAAGAAGTCAAATATTTGGGTATTCATTTGGACGACAAAATCACTTTTAAAAGCCACATCAACAATTTACACACTGAAATCAGAAAATCAATTCGCGCTTTTTATTTTTTAAGAAACTTTTGCAGCCAAAATTTATTGAAAAACCTGTACTTTTCATTAATTTAATCACGTCTTCAGTATGGGATAGAATTCTGGGGAGGGACTCACGAAAACTTAATCAATAAAATCTTTGTAACTCAGAAATATTTTGTTCGAATATTACTGTTTAAATGTCATAGGGAAAATACCGCTTTACATTTTAAAAATTTAAGAATACTACAAATAAAAAACCTATTCATTTTCAAAATTTTAAGAATGTTTTATAAAAAAAGTGGCAACAGGGGAACAGAGAACCTACATTACACAACCAGAAGTACCAGCCAACAGAATTTTGTAAGACCTAGAATTAATAAGTCATTCTTCTCTAAAACTTTTGTTTACTTGGGTCCAAAATGTTTCAACCTGTTGCCTATTGAAATAAAAAACAGTTTTAATTTATCAATATTTTGTAAGAAACTTAAAAATTGGCTCAACGATACATGTGACATTAATCTTTTCTTTACTATTGTAAGATAATTTTAACTGTTAGTTGTACATATCATAGTCAATAATCGATCATCAAAACTTTTTGGATGGTCACTAAATACTAGTAGTCCAATTACAAGTGAAAGCTGTTGTCCGATTGTAATATTTATTGTTATATTGTTATATTATTATATTGTTATATTGTTGTATTGTTATATTGTAATATTATTTATAAGCATGCGCTGCATATGCCGCTGAAGACAAGTGCAATTTGCAAAGGAAGATTACGTGGACTTATAATTAATTTGTAACATTTGTTTTTTGTTTTTTTCATAACCACCGTATACTTGATTTGGTGGTTATTAATTCCAAACAAGTTATGTATTTTACTTACATGTATTACAAAGAGGAAATAAATAAATTATTATTATTATTAATTAGACTTTGGTTTGTTGGCAATTTACCTACCACATTGATATTTGTATCATGTAAGTGGTGTATGTAATGTAAATAAGTCAATTAACTACTAACACAAATAACCAATGTTGAACTGGCACTAGTGATTGTAGCACCAAAACCATACACGTGGCAGGTGAAATATGAAAGAAACTTCAAATTTAGACAATCCATCTGGTTTTTGGCCTTCCGGGCAAAAACATATGGTGTACAAGGAGCTTTAGTGTGATGAATTCTTGTTGGCTCTTTTTGGATGTGGTTGAGATTGAGTATTTTTAGAAGTATCTGATAAGATTTAATGTCAGAGTAAAGTCAAAGTTAATGAAATGGAATTCTACTTTACTACCATAGCAAAGTTGTTTTAATACAACTGTAACCGTCCATTAGCTAGTGTTGCATTAAAGATGTTTAACAGCACTTTAAAATTAACAATCTAAATTAGCCATAATAATGACACTATTAGTTTAATCAAGAAATATGTAAATATGTTTGAAAACATTAATTATAGTAGTGTCATGGGATAGTTATTTGATAAAACAGAACAAGTTGTTAATTTAACGAATATAAAATTCATCTACATATTTTAAAATGGCCATTGTAAAAAATCATTCAAATATATTGTCTTGTTGAATGTTTTGTTAAATTACTTCAAAACAGTATTATATTAACACTATATCAGACATAAAGATTATTTTTTATAAATTTGAAAATTAATGATGGATTCAATTGCTTGTGAAATCCTCATCATTGTTATAACTTTATGGATACACGTGACGTGGTAATTGACCCACCCATACACGTGCAGTGGTATTGACCCACCCATTCATGTAGAGTGGTACTGACCCACCCATTAATGTACAGTGGTACTGACCCACCCATTCATGTACAGTGGTATTGACCCACCTGCCCACCCATACACATGCAATGGTATTGACCCACCCATTCATGTACAGGTATTAACCCACCCATTCATGTACAATGGTATTGATCCACCTGTCCACCCATACACGTGCAGTGGTATTGACCCACCCGTAGAGTGGTATTGACCCACCCATTTATGTACAGCGGTATTGACCCACCTGCCCACCCATACACATGCAGTGGTATTGACCCACCTGCCCACCCATACACGTGCAGTGGTATTGACCTACCTGCCCACCCATACACATGCAGTGGTATTGACCCACCCATTCATGTACAGTTGTATTGAACCACCCATTCATTTACAATAGTATTGACCCACCTATCCACCCATACACATGCAGTGGTATTGACCCACCCATTCATGTACAGTTGTATTGAACCACCCATTCATGTACAATAGTATTGACCCACCTGCCCACCCATACACATGCAATGGTATTGACCCACCCATTCATGTACAGTGGTATTAACCCACCCATTCATGTACAATGGTATTGATCCACCTGTCCACCCATACACATGCAGTGGTATTGACCCACCTGCCCACCCATACACATGCAGTGGTATTGACCCACCCATTCATGTAGGCTACAGTTGTATTGAACCACCCATTCATGTACAATAGTATTGACCCACCTGTCCACCCATACACATGCAGTGGTATTGACTCACCCATTCATGTACAGTTGTATTGAACCACCCATTCATGTACAATAGTATTGACCCACCTGTCCACCCATACACATGCAGTGGTATTGACTCACTCATTCATGTACAGTTGTATTGAACCACCCATTCATGTACAATAGTATTGACCCACCTGTCCACCCATACACATGCAGTGGTATTGACTCACCCATTCATGTACAGTTGTATTGAACCACCCATTCATGTACAATAGTATTGACCCACCTGTCCACCCATACACATGCAGTGGTATTGACCCACCCATTAATGTACAGTTGTATTGAACCACCCATTCATGTACAATAGTATTGACCCACCTGTCCACCCATACACATGCAGTGGTATTGACCCACCTGCTCACCCATACACGTGCAGTGGTATTGACCCACCTGCCCACCCATACACATGCAGTGGTATTGACCCACCCATTCATGTACAGTTGTATTGAACCACCCATTCATGTACAATAGTATTGACCCACCTGACCACCCATACACATGCAGTGGTATTGACTCACCCAATCATGTACAGTTGTATTGAACCACCCATTCATGTAGAGTGGTATTGACCCACCCATTCATGTACAGTTGTATTGAACCACCCATTCATGTACAATAGTATTGACCCACCTGTCCACCCATACACATGCAGTGGTATTGACTCACCCAATCATGTACAGTGGTATTTAAAACATTTTCATCAGAACTAAAAAAATGTATAAGTTGACACTATTATGTGTCTTAAAAATATTCTAAACTAAATAATTATCCTTTAAATCAAACAAAACACTTTATTGATAAGGTAAATAACCTTAATTAGTTCACAAACTGACTAATGGAATTACATATTTTCAACAAACCTCAAAAATACTGAAGGCAGGAAGATCTCAAGAAATGACTCTTTGATAGGTACAAAAGGTAAAAGTCCTGTGTAAAACAGGATAATGAGGATCACCACTCTCCGCATTGAGAACAGCAATCCAATGTTAGGATTCTGAAAACAATTACATCAAATAACTAATTATATTGTCTTGAAAGTCTTTTAAATTGTTGCAGTTGAATATTGATAAATAAAATATTTATAAAACAAACTGCTGGCTTATCTAAGTAAATCTTTTAGTTCTTTTAAACTAATTGTTATGCTTGAGTTTTGTTTGTCAAAAACATGAAACATTTTAACATGTTGAAAAAGTTGAGTTGAAATGGTCAATTTATATTAAATTTGTGTTTAATCAAGTATATTCCTTAGACTACAGCTCTAGGATTTACATACTTCCTGCCATTGGCAACCAAGGAAAAGGCAAAATGAAGCACAGAAACTAGAAATTTCGAATTGTCATTAGACACAAACATGCAAATAAACTTTCTAAAACGTTACCAAAGGCTAAAAATAGGGTGTGCAGAAGGCAAATAATACAAGAGTTAATAAAAGGATGCCACACTTTGCTTGATGAAACTGAGACCATTTTCATAGTCAAAAACAAATTTTAAATATGACAATATCTCTTATTGTGCCTAAAAAGAAGGCTGTACAGTGATATTGGATATTTATGTCTAGAACTAACCTGTGCATAACACTTGGAAGTGATTTTATCACTGAAGTTCCCCCATACAGTCAGATGCTCTCTATTGTAACGTCTCACTAATGCATCCACTTCTTCTATCAGTCGGTTGTTGTTAACTTTTATGTCAATGTTGATTGGCGTTTTAGGAAACTCTCGAAAGACATCATCTAGAAGTGGTATTTTACGATCCTCCTCATCGTTACTTCCACTGTACAGCTTTCCTGCAAACAAAACTCCTAATTTTATTAACTATAATTAATGCTACATATTTTTTTTAATTATGTAGCATTAATATATGTTGCAAATGGCACTGAAAACCAAAAAGGCAGAGCCGGCGTTATACCTCACTAAAGCTGCTGATAATTAAGTCATCACAACCAACCCTTTCTATTAACAAAGGGAATAAAAACTCTCTGGGCTTTTCCTTCAAGATGTTAGGTAATTTATGAGTAGGAACTTCGTCTAAGGCCAGCTACTGGATTTTTTTTTTTTTTCAGGAGGATTTTGCTGTCCACCATGTCAAATGTCTTGGTAATGAAAAAAAATAATAATAAACCAGCCACAATTTCGCTCCAGCCTAAAGCATCAACTAAACATGAAATTAAGTGCCCATCACATCTACTATGCTTTTAAGTTTTTGAAACCCAACTAATGGAGAGATAAATTTGTATGCTGATTGAAGAAACTAAGGTAGTCTTGAAAATGGAAATCTCTCAAAAACTTTTGCGAGATAAGATGAGTGAAACTGATTGAAAATTATTTAGTCCTGATTTCTCTCATTATTTTGCACGGAACTATCCAAAAATGTTGTATTTGAAAGTTATGGAACTACATTTTAAAAATGAGAAAGTAAAAAGATAACATAAGGTAGATGCTATCAGATTAGTTATTTAGATTATCAGTGAGGGGGTAAGAAAATAATTATTTTAGTCACTTAACCATTATGTTAAGATAATGTTGAACAGTAAAAATCAGTGGAAGCTTACTTTTTAAATGGACTATAAGCACATTTCTAAATAAAGCTCTTAAATATAATTAAAACTTATGAGTGAACAGTTTAATTTTTATTGAGATAATTAATATAAATGTGTTTCCAGCAAATAAGAAGAAAAGAGGCAACAAACAATAATGTATTAAAGGTTAACTACCTTCAATCTGCCAGTGATCCTGTAAATCCTCTTGGATTACACGTTTCAGCTTTAATGACAAGTATCAGATCCTTAATAAACTTGAAACATTTTTTAAAATTTTATTCTTGATGCTCTGTAAAAATTTAAAAAAAGCACTATTTAGCCAAAACGCGTAATCCACGAGGATTTGTAGGATCACTGGCAGACTAAAGGTGATCTAATAACCTATAATACATTAATCAAAAGTGATTCAGGAAACAACATTATTATGAAAAAGAAAAAACAATACTCTTAATTAGCCAATAAGAGTTGAACAGTTACGAATATGAACAACAATGCCATTAATTCTTCAACCATGACAATTATTAGATATAAAAAGAGATAGGACATCATCAAACTTGTCTAAGAAGACAAATCCACTAACACCTCAATAATAGTAAACAAACACAATAATAACACATGTTACAGAAATGTTCTTAGGTAAATTTGCTGATGTTCTATCTCCCCTAATATACTAATTACTGGCCTAGTGCCCTTTAACCTAACCTAAAATAGCACAAAAGAGCATTAGTTAGAAACTAGTTTCATTCTTAATCTCTCTGGTCTGAGGACGGGTAAGCCTGGTTTTTCAAACTATTACCGTAATATTTCATTTTGTACTTATATTCAATTATACCTTTTTTTTAATTCCATTTTAATGGGCCTTAAGGTTCCACTTATGTAGCCCCGATGAACACTGCAGTCTGTGTTTGTCCTTTTAACATAATTTTATTTGAGAGTTTGTTAGCACTAGATTATTTTTAACTTCGTCTTACAAAATATATTAAAGTTATTACATTTTCAATAAAAACCAATAAATTTTACTTTCAACTACGCCTTTCGCCAGCATAACACAATGATTGTGTTGTGTTGCCTGATGATGCCAGCTTTGCTGGCAAAAGGCCTCGTTGAAAGTAAATTTTTTTGGTTTTTATTGAAAATTTAATAACCAATATCAACTCTATCTCAACTTCACTATCTTCTTACGTTTTAATTTTATTAGTACATTGATGTTAATATTTTCACAACTTAATTTTTGCATTGAAAATGAATGTATTCAGTTCTTTGGGGATAGTCGAATCGTTAATTTAATTAATTGGAACACTTTGCCATAGCCACCTACGGTATTAGGCTGAGGGGGCACTCCTCAGGTACGTATAGGCTGCTACTTTTGCAAAAGAGAGCCATTAGAATCTTAAGTGGTGCAGGTTGGCTGGAACATTGCAGACCCCTATTTTGCTTGCATAAGATATTTACTGTTCATAATTTATATATTTTTCATTGCCTGATAGAAATTAGGAATATAGAGACAAATTTAGTCAGAAATTAGCATGTGCATGATGATGTAACAAGAAATAACTCCAATCTATTTATAAATAGATGCAGACTTAGTACGACTCAAAATTGTTATCTTGTTACAGGTACAAGGTATTTTAATACACTACCGCATGAAGTAAGATCTTTGCCCAAAGCAAAGTTTACTCAAGTTATGAGGTCTTGGCTTCTGGGCCACCCCTATATAGTTTGAGAGAATATGAGGAGGCAGACCACTCCCATATTCTCAATTATTTATAGGTAAATGCAAATTATTAATAAGTTGAACCATAAATAGCTTACAAGGTAAGAAACTTTTGTATTTTCTTGTAGTTAGTGCATGTTTTTCCAAGTAGCTTGTGCATGATTTGTATGCCATAGAAATTGTAGTGTTTGTACTGTTGCTTGCTACAGGCCTAATATATGTACAATACATATTTATTTATGTTGAAATTGCATGTTGTTTTATGTATTAATCTTATTTATTTTAGCATCTTCTAGACATAGCCTATTACAATTTGTATTTTGTTGAATGGCTGAATAAACTCATTTGAATCATTTGTTTACAACACTTCTTGATTTTTTTAAAAGTGGATGTTTCTGTAAAATTCATATTTAGGACACTGTAATATTACATGATCTATAGTTTCTGTTGTACCTATGGTGCTTATGAGGCATAATGGTGTAAAATACTTGTGTTATTTATGTAAAGTTTGCTTATCCTGCAAAAATACATTGTGCATACTGTACTGTCAACTAATATCATGAATAGAATGAAAAAGGAATTATTTCTATAAGAAGTCTATAAGAAATCATTAGATTTTAGAGTTTTAGCTATATTCCAGGCAGTTTTGTTTGAAGGAAGATAAATTTCATACCAAACCAAAACAGCCTTTGGAATTATGAATCATATGGTGCCTGTGATTATATTTATTAATATTTAAGACTCTTTTAAATATACCACGTAAATCATTTCAAAAACAAAATTAACATTTTCTGAAATTGGTTCAAATAAATCTATAATATAACATTTTTAAATGGAACTAGGCTAAAAAACCCATTTACAGCAATAGTAAAGAATGAACAACAGATAACAGCTTGCAGAAGCTTAATTAAGAAAATAAAGATTAATGTAATCAAGCAGCTGAATAATTAGAGCAAAAACTCAACCAGCCAAGGTCAATTATTTCACTTAGTAATTGTGTATTCACCATGCTAGTTTCTAATACATTTGTCAAATGACAATCTTATTATCTAAAACAAACTATGTCCGGACAAAATTTATTTGGTTCCAAGGATTTTTAATCTTTTTTGGGGGTTTCTGACCACAAGAAATCAATTTGCACCAGTCTCAACGCTGAAAAAAATTCTGATTTCTTTACCAGAGGCTCCTAGACGTCCCGTGTGGGATTTATTGAACAATTTATTGTTTAGAAGATCATGTGTGTTTTGATTACTCACTTGTCCATATGTGGTGGAATTATTTATATTCCAACTTATATGGAATTATATAGTTACCAACTTATATACTTTGTCAGATTGTTTTTTTCACTATCACTGTTTTTCTTTTTACTCCTTATTAATTAATGTGTTCATATCATATTTGTATTTATTTTCATAGTGAATTATTAAATTCTCTTTTTACTATTTTATTATCTAAAACAAGTGGCATCTGGATGAAATATTTTCTGGCTCTAAGGATTTTTAATTTGGGTGGTTCGACCACGAGAAACCGATTGGCACCGACATCAACCCCGGAGAAAATTCTGATGTCTGCCCAGGAGGCTCTATCAGTGTAATCAACTTCTAGCAGAAAAAACAACATGGAAGTATAGTCATACTGCTTAAGAATCCTGGCGAGGCCGTAGGCCGATCTTCCTCATGAAGCGACATGCCGAGATCCACAAATGGGACTGTAGCAGAGTGCCTTGATGAGGCTCTAGGCCGATCTTCCTCATGAAGCGACATGCCGAGATCCACAAATGGGACTGTAGCAGAGTGCCTTGATGAGGCTCTAGGCCGAACTTTCCCCCGCGAGGCTGTAGGCCAAGTTCCACAAGAGGCCTGTCACAGAGCGTCTTGGCGAGGCTATAGACTGAGCTTCCCCACGAGGCTGCAGACCGAGTTCCACAAAGGTGCTACAGGTAAAGACGGAAAACCTCAGAAACAAAATTACATTAATAACCTACAAGGGAGAGCAACAACAAACAATCTTCAGGATCCTCTGTGAGATATGGATGCTACCACTTCAGTCAGCAAAATTCAACTGAGGAAAGCTCGGTCTCCCGGTATTATACAGTTTATCTGTTCTTTCAGGAATCTCATTCTATTCATTAGAATGCAAACTTTAATAACACAATATAATTCTGTTTTTTAAAACATCACTCTTTTATAAATAGCTGTAGTACAAAAAATACATATTATGTATGAAAAACTTTTGGACTTTGTGATTTTTTTATTCACTGTGAGTGCTGGGATATATAACATATTTAGTTTATTAGATTTTATTATTTTTTATGAATTTTATGATAAACGTTTGCAAAATGGCCAAAAACAGCCTGGTGCTTTTGACAAATGTAGTTGCCGCTACTGGGGTTAATCTATCTATATAAATTATGTTGTGTCACAAGGAAGGAGTAAAAGAACTTACTTTTCACAATAAGTATCAAGATATATTACTGCATTGCTATTTATAGTAATGAAAGAATGTTAGTTTTAATTCACACTCCAACAAAAAAGTCACTAAAAGCAGTAGTATTCAAGAGGATTCCTGCAGATCCCTCAAAGGTAAAAAATCCCTGTCTTCTGTATACTGAGCAATGTAAAAGGTTTCTAAAAACAATTTAAATGCTTTTAGAAATTAAAATAACTGTATTTACAACATCAGAAATTTTCTTTTAATATCTTATTTACAAAAGTATGAAATTTCTTAACTAATTCAATTTCTGTTTCAATAAAAATCTTCAAGTATTTCTAACGAGAGTTAATTAACTACTTTAATACGTGGGCTGCTGGTATTGCTGGCAAGTGGCAAAGAAATCCTTGGTATTAGCATAGATTAAATAATCAAAGGTATTAATTAGACACATTCATACTGAATAGTCCCAAAATAGACAATGTTTTATTTTATATACACAGTAAAGATTGTAATGTGGTAGATCAACTACCAAACTACAGTGAAAAAAACTGAATGGTTCAGTTTTTTATGATATTTTCTCTTTTGTTGTTAACTTTATTTACAGTCAAATATTTATTTTTTTATTCTTAATATGACTCATTTTTCGGCAGCTCATAAGTATCACAAGAATTAGTTAATGAAAACATAGAATTGCACATCTATAGGATGCAAGTATACATCAAACCATAATTAATGATAAAAGTTTCTTTGAAGCATCACTATGTTTTGTTTGTTAATAAATTATTTAAACAATTTTCTCCAATTTCATAATTTGAGTGTTGCACCAGTATCACGGCCTGACATCAAATGTAACGCCAACCAACTCAATTTTTTTTAATAATAAGAAGAAGAAATGGCATGTATAACTAGGACAGTGGGTTCCAGACTAAAGTCATAGCTTACAAGTGTCTTCAGGAGACTCTTGTCCTCAAGGTACCTCAAAGGAAAGGATGTGGCGTACCAATATCAGGCCCCCTTCACTTTTTTTATAATGGTAATATTTCTAATAATTTTATAAAACACATAAATTATGTCTCCTTGATACTAGTTGAAAAATTGATACCAAATCTTTTATATACAGGCTTATTGACAAACACATTAATATTTACTTTTCATCTCCTGGAACACTTTTGAACGTAGGAGTTAAAATCTCAAGAAAATTTTCCAATACATTCAAAAAGGACAGTCAAATCTATAGTTAGGCGTAGTTAATGTTTATATACAAATTAAAATACAGGAAAATCTGTCTGCTTTTCAAATTAAAACTACATTAAAATAGTTTAGTGATTTATCACTTATGATTTCTTGTAATTTCAGCAATATTATTTTTGCCACATTAAATTAACACCTTTGCCACTATCTAACCTACCTTTAACTCTACAGTTTAATACATGTACATGATTTGCAGATTTAATGTAAATTTACAATATAATCATGTTCAAACGTGCCTCAAAACTTGCAAATCTCACTTTAATTTATTAAATGACTCATATTTTTAAATTTAATCGTTATTTTATTTGTCTTATTTTCCAAATATATAGACAGACCAATTTATTTTTCATGTAAAACACTTAAAAATCCTGTACTAGTATAAAGTAAATAGTTTTATTTATTGATACTTTTCAATTATTATACTTTTATGTAAAAACAGATAAAAAGGCTGTTTTACCTTGTATGAACATTACAATAGAGTGTATTTTTCATATCTTCATATTTCGTAAACCATATAATCTGAAGCTATCTTATCATAAGTTCTTGGTAATAAAAATTTGCATATGTTCAGTTTCTAAAGGGAAAGAAGGCGCTTAAGATGATTATTTTGTAATGATAAGGACAATTTTGCTAATTGACACTGTCATAGGATTTTGGAAATATATCAGCACCCATAAAAAATTTGCCTTGGTATAATTTTGTTAACTTTTTAATGATAAACTAGATATTCTGAGAAGGCTAAATCCCGTTTTGATCTTTGAAATTCACCTTAGGGGTCAGTCTCCATGGTCTCTGCAATTCTGATAGTTAATATTTTAACTCTCTAGGTGCCAAGTCAGTAATTTGAGTGAGTCAAAATCTTTGCTCAAAAGCCAAGACACTCTTTTGAGTCTGTCAATCAAAGTCGTTGTTTTTGTATCTTCCTTACTGGATACCATAATTTAATTGTATGAAAATAACCAACACTCCAGCTTAGTCTTTGAATGCATTTCAATCATTGTTTTTGCTTCGTTATATGCGCAAATTATGTCCAAATTTAATATGTTTATCTTTACGTATTAAGCTGTGTGAGTCAGCTAAACTATTTCACACAGTGTGATATACTTTAAATAAACAATAAGTACCGGTAGACCGAGCTTTGCCCAGTTGAATTTTGCAAACTGAAGAGGTAGCATCCACTCCCAGAGGATCCTGAGGATCGTTTGTTTTTGCTCTCCCTTGTAGATTATTAATAACATTTTGTTTCAGAGGTCTTACACATTTACCTTTAGCCCCTTTGTGGAACTCAGCCTGCGGCCTTACCAAGAAAGGCACTCTGCTACAGTCCCATTTGTGGATCTTGGCATGTTGCCTCGTGAGGAAGATCGAGTTACAGCCTCGCTAGGATTCTTAATCAGTATAACCATGAATTTTAGTTTTTGGGGCAGTGGAGCCCATATACATAGTCTTTTCTAAAATCTACAGCTAATCGCCTGCTGCACTCTCTAGACAGTGCCAGGAGAGAAAAATGGGTTAAAACTGTTGAAAATATAAACTTTACCCACAGCAGTAGTAAAGCGTGGTCACTTTTAAGGAAACTCTCTACTGGTAAATATCCAAATCAAAGAGAAGTGCTCCATCCGAAGGCTGCTAATATTGCTAAACGGATAGTCAGCTTATCAAAGTCAGCCTTCCATCCTTCTGCAAAACATGTGCTGTACAAGTTAAAAAAAAAATTAAAAAGAGTCAATTGGCACCCCTGGAAGTCTCCAGAAATTTCACGGAGGAAGAGATAGATAGAGCGATTTCCGCCATACCAGCAGGAAAAGCAGCCGGTCTTGACAGTATCTTTCCGGAATTTCTTATGCATGCTGGTAGTAATGTGAAACAATGACTTCAAACTGTCTACAATAAGACACTAGCTACAGGCAATTTGCCAAAAGCATTTAAGCGTTCAAAAGTAGTAGCTATTCTGAAACCTGGCAAAGACCCTGAACGAGTGGAAAGTTACCGCCCGC
Source organism: Stictocephala bisonia (assembly GCA_035578905.1). NCBI lineage: Eukaryota > Metazoa > Arthropoda > Insecta > Hemiptera > Membracidae > Stictocephala > Stictocephala bisonia. Next base: position 168,928 of record JAQJVL010001152.1, read on the forward strand.
CCTATATCTCTTCTTAATGTTTGTTATAAGTTGCTGGAAAGACTGTTATACAACAGAATATCACCCATTCTTGAGCTTAACGTTCCAATTGAGCAGGCTGGTTTTCGCCCTTGCCGAAATTGTTGTGACCAGTTCCTGGCTCTGACATCATTTATTGAGAATGGGTTTGAAAACAAGCTAAAAACATCTGCAGCTTTGTTGATCTCACAGTGGCTTAGAACACAGTATGGATCAAAGGTTTGTTATTTAAGTTCTACAGTCCCCTTCCCTGTCCTTTTCTTTTGCGACTTCTAGAGTAAATGCTTAGTGCCAGGCTAATAAAAGTTTATATAGGTCGTGAAGAAAGCTCATATAGACAACTGCTCCATTTTTATTTAACGTCTATACTGCTGACATCCAATCACCAGTCAAGAAAGTTTATATATGCAGACGATATTGCTTTACCTTATCAACATTAGGACTTCACAGCTACTGGAAAAACACTCACAAACGATCTTGCAGCCCTCGAAGAATATCAAATCAATTCTTTATTGTCTTTCAGGCAACATAATATGCAATCGACATAGTCAAAAGAAAGCCTTAAAATAAGTTGTCCATGCAAAGATAAATGTAATGGTCAGCTACATGCAATAAATAATAGGTATAGGTTGGATAATTGTGAAGTGAGATCATAAAACAAGAAACTGTTTAAATAATAAATAACAAGAAACAACTAGTAAATAAATATCAAAACAGAATAAATAGTAAATAACAAGAAACAGTCAAATAATAAATAACAAACAAAATACACTTGCTATAAATAAATATATATGGTGTTGAGAGGAGCTGAGGAGCATACATATATATATATATATAAAATTTTAGAACCTGGAAGCTGAATCCTAACCTATAAAAAACCGAAATAGCCTGCTTCCACCTACGTAATCGACTAGCTAATCGAAAATTAAAGATCTTTCTAAATGGTGTAAAACTCCACCACAATGATCATCCAAAGAACCTGGGAGTAATGTTAGATAGATCGCTGACATTTAAAAGCCATCTTCAAAAAACAGCAGCTAAAATTAAAACCAGGGCAAATGTACTACATAATATTGCTGGAACAACTTGGTGAGCCAAAGCACATGTCCTGCGTACTACTGCTTTGTCACTGGTTTATTCAGCTGCTGAATACAGTGCTCCCGTATGGCTAAATAGCGCACATACAAAAGCGATTGATGTCCAACTTAATAGAGCCATGAGAGCTATTAGTGGTACTCTCATGGCAACTCCACTATCTTGGCTCCCAGTGCTGTGCAATATAGCTCCTCCAGAAATAAGACGTCAGGAGGCACTACTTGAAGAATTCAATTAAGATCTTAAATGCCTCACACCTCCCCATTACCTAGGATCTCCCACGTCAGAACGGTCGCTTAAAATCTCAAAACCCACCTCTACGTACTGCTTTCCAGTTGAGCAGATGAAATTTCTCGCCAAATACTAGTTGGGCCATAGCATGGAACAGTTTTGATGGACGAAATAAGTTCCTTAATAACGATCCATCAATACCTGTAGGTGGGATGACCCTCCCTCATAGGGAGTGGACACTATTGAATCGGTTCCGAACTAGAGTGGACAGATGTAACTACTGAAAATATAAATGGGGATTGACAGTAGATCAGTCATGTGATTGCGAGGAGTCTATTCAAACAACGGATCACATAGTTACAGAGTGCTCCTTGCGCTGTTTTATGGAGGGATTAGCTAGGATAAATAGAATCAGTGAGGCAGGTCTTAAATGGCTTGACGAACTGGAATTAGCTTTGTGACAGGAAATCATTTGTTATTTATTTTTAATTTTTGTTACAAAGTAGACTTTAGGACTTTTTGTCCAACTATATAACTCAGCTTTTACATAATTTTAAATTAAAAAAATAATAATAATGGTAGCTGACAAAAATACCATACGATATATATATTCCAAAATGTGATGGTATATTAGTAATTAAGAGTAATTTGACACCCCACTTGGGTGTATTAGTTTAACATTACCCCCAAGTAGTTTAACATTACACTTGGGTTTTTGAGTATATTTTTATTTGGGAGGGGGCAGATCCCTTAAATGTTGGGTGATGTGAATAAAAAGTAGAACATTCTGGAAGAAAATACTACGAAGTATTAGCATTTTCTCTGAGAAAATACTACGAAGTATTAGCATTTTCTCTAAACGAAGTGAATAATAAAATGCTACGACTTGGTAGAAAATATTTCGGCCCATCCGGAAATCTAGAGAATTTACTACACTGGAAAGTTCTTCCCTGGAGTTTGCCTGTCGCGACAACCTCTCCCCTCTAACAACCTTTAGCTTCGAGCACACGCTCGCCCTCTCACCCCACCGTCATCCGATTGCCCTGTTACCGCTGCACCGTTATCTTTGACTTTGCGTGAGTGTGTGTACCTGCTGAACACCTGCAATGTCCTCCAGTGATGAAGCTGCTGATTTAGAGTTTGATAAGAATGTTGTGAATCGGGCACTGTTCGTGCATCTTTCTCAATAATGATTGATAAGTCAAAAATGTCAAGTGTAGTTGCATGAAAGAAAAAGGTATAGGAGTATATTTTTGAGGAGTATTTGCAACCTGTAGGAAAACCTACCAATCAGGCACAACTGTTGAAAATGTTAAGACAAAAATTAAGAAAAATACGACTGGTAACAAAAACAAATCAAGCTTATACTGAGTGGGAAAAAGGTTTTCTGGCACTACTCCATCACAAAGAAAATCCAGTGTTTACGAAGGTTTTAATGTATATGGAAATGAAAACTATGCCTCTTCAAGTGACATAGGCCACGTGGAAGTGGACGAAGTACGACATTCTATAACAGAAATGGCGCCAAACGCTCAAACATCCTCAATAAAGCCAAAAACAGCTTTAAGAAAAGGAAGTAAGCAGCTACTGGAGTACAAATCAGTGGAAACAAAGGATGTCTACTACACAAATCCAGCAAGCTGTGTTATTGCAGCAAATGCAATTACAACAGATCCAAATAGAAACAAAGAAGATTTTGTTGGCAAATTTAAAAAAAAACAGTCAACAGATGCAGCTACAAGCACAGACGATCTTTTTTAACATGAGATTTTTTTTCAATAAATTAAAACCTCTAACCTAATCCTTACAAAAAAAAAAAAAAAAAAAAAAAAACTATACGTTAGGTTTGTGTGGTGTATATGCGTGTGAAAGGGAGCCGTGTAGGTGAGCGTATATATGTCTGGTGTGTGTGTAGTCTATGTATGTTATGTACAATATGTTTATCTGTATCCGGTGATAATTAACTTTTCGTGGACTATGTATAGGCCCAATTAAAAACAAAATTTACTTTCACAAACAACATTGTTATTAGTATAGTTCTGAAAATTCTATTACAACGAAATATCAAAAATCAATACTAGCACAAACAAGCTGAGCTGTACTGTATTAATCAGTCTGCTGTAATAACCAAAATTTTCCATTTTGGTTCTGGGTGGAATAGCTCCACCACATGTCTCGTCACTATCAATTAAAAATTCATTAGTTAAAAAATCAATACTTTGATCTTCAAACCTTCAATAGCTGTTTGCCACTAACCTTCTGTCACTCGCAATATACCTTCTGCTCACGAACTTGCATGAACATCGCCATGTTGCCGAGTGACATGAAAGTGAAGTCTGGCCTAAACCACACTCCATAAAAATGAAGAATATTCTACAGATGAGTAGAAAATTCTACCTTTTATTCACACAAAATCGGAGAAAATACTACCCAATCCGGATGAAAAGAAGTATTTTCATGTACCATGTAGAATTTACTTTGTTTTTATTCACTCGAAATGAAGAATATTCTTCGAAAAAGAATTTTCTACTTTTTATTCACATCACCCGTTGTCTCTTCTGAAATGTAGTTGTATAATGTGATTTAGAAGATAAAAACCTATTGTTTGATACCCCACTTTCTGCTAGAAGTCGAAAGGTTCCATATTGTTTTTTTGCTAGAAGTTGATAACATGGAACATCTAGGAGCCTCAGGGGCAGAAATCAGAATTTCTCCAGGGTTAAGACCAGTACCAATGGATTTTTCGTGGTCGAAAACCCCCAATAAATTAAAAATCCTTTGAGCAAAAAAAAATGTTGTCTGGACGCTGCTTGTTTTAGATAATAAGATAATAAAACGGGAATTTAATGATTAACTATGAAAATAAAGACAAATAGGATATAAACACATTAATTAATAAGGATTAGAAAGAAAAACAGTGATAGTGAAAAAACAATCTGACAAAGAATATAAGTTGGTAACTATACACAAACACATGTTCAAAAAAATAAAATTGTTAAATAATTCCCATATGGGACGTCTAGGAGCCTCTGGAGCAGAAATTAGAATTTTCCCTAGGTTGAGACCGGTGGTAATGGATTTCCGTGGTCAGAAACCCCCAAAAAAGTAAAAAATTAAAAATCCTTGAAGCAAAAACAAAATGTTGTTTGGACATGGCTTTTTTTAGATAATAAAATAATTATAAAACCATACTTGTGTTTTAAACAGCTGTTCTAGTTTTGCTGAATATCAACTGAACTGAATTTTTGTTATGTATTTGACTATAAATGTTATTGGTTTTATTACATTCATATACGTTTATATGATCCTAGTCATAGCGCTGACATGTATGCAATAAAAACTACAGTATATATATTGTGTATATTTTATTTTAAATATGATCACTAGAAAAATACAGCATTTAAGACAAATGTTTATTCCTTTATATGTAAAAATTTTCTTTTCACTTAGAAATGTTTATAATTATGTAATTTTTAACAAGGATAACAAACCGCTTCTTAAATTAAGCAGGTTTATCTGAATTTACAAGGAATTTGATTATAAAATAACAGTTGTACTTATATAGATATCAATAATGAAAGTATTACAGGCTGATTTTTTTTTTTTTTTTTTTTTTTCATGTTAGTTACAACAATTGGAAAACTATAAACAAGTTTTGGTCTATATACGTGTATGGGTGGGCAGGTGGGTCAGTGCCAATGTAAAGAAAGTCCCCTGATTATGGGGGTCCGCTAAATGCTTGTCTTCGACTTGTACACTACCAGAGAGACATGCGGGTTGTTGGCGAGGTATTTAAGGTCCAAGGTGACCTTAGGCTACTCTTATTTAGTGTTTAAATTAAACATACACCCATACACGTACATTGGCACTGACCCACCCGCCCACCCATACACGTACATTGGCACTGACCCACCCGCCCGCCCATACACATACAGTGGTATTGACCCACCCGCCCGCCCATACACGTACAGTGGTATTGAACCACCCACCCACCCTCACACGTACAGTGGTATCTACCACCCACCCACCCACACACGTACAGTGGTATCGACCCACCCGCCCGCCCATACATGTACAGTGGTATTGACCCACCCGCCCACCCACACACGTACCATGGTATTGTGGCATCACAAGATACCCACCCACCCACCCATACACGTACAGTGGTACTGACCCACCCGCCCACCCATACACATGTACAGTGGTATTGACCCAGCCGCCCGCCCATACATGTACAGTGGTACTGACCCACCCACCCACCCATACATGTACAGTTGTAATCTTGCGATGCGTCGTCAGATAAAACATAAATAAACACTAAAAACACAGTCACAGTACATTGTTACACTTTACACACTTAAACACGAAAGGCGCACGCAAGTACCGGCCCGGGTCACGGTGGACAGCTGACTGGCCTTGGAGCTGCTTCTAATTGTTATGTCACTCCCTCCCTCCCTCTTCTGTTATCAGCTGTTCCTTGGGTATCTGGCTTATTTAGTAGACAGTTGTACAGGATGTGCGATTTGAACTGTAGTTTTTCATTCATTAGATTAGGGTCGTTTTTGGTTGATTAATCTAATGAATGAAATCAATGATATTACACTACGCCTACTTTTGTACTAACTACTTTTGTTAGTTAGTATTTTAGTTGTATTTTTCTAAAACTATAATTTTGTTAGTGTGACAAATAAAATTATATATAATTGTTTAGTTTTAAATGACTATGTTCAAATTTTTAGTATGACTACCTTTTCTCTTGGTGAAACGCTTCTTTTTTGTATCACTGTTGGTTATTTCTGTTTTGATTAACTCTGATAACTCATCAAATGGTGTTTTAGCTATACAAAAATAATAGAAAAACTTATATGTGACAACACTTAGATCATAAAATAGTGTGTAAGTAAGTCCATTTGTAATTTTAGTTAGATCGTAGGTTGTAGGAATATTTCTCTTTTTAGCTCTGGGTCTTTTTTCTGTGCTGTCACAGCAATGAGGATAAGATTTTCACTTATTCACGCCATTTTCTTAACTGAAACTGTATTCTTAACTGATTTGCCATTCTAATAAATGAGTAATATTCTTGTCCACCTGTGTTCGACGAGCGGACACATGTTGTTGCTGCCATATATGTCCTAATGCAATAGAAGGCTTAATGTTTACTATAATTACAACAGTATCAGGTAAATAAACTCCAAAGCAAGTTTATTTCTCTGATATCATTTGTATTTTATATTGATGAGCTGTTACAGAAATCTTTCAACCAAACTTTTTTTTACAATAAAATTTCGTATGACTTTTCTTTTTCTAACAAAACTCAATAAATAAAAAAGAAGCACATATAATCAATAACACATCATTTGAAAATAATATTAATTACAAGTTTTACAATCTTAAGATTGAAATATAAATATGTAGAAATCTTTAATGTTCAGTTGGTGCTCATCTCAGGAGATTCCGGTAAGAGTAAGTTTTCAGCTATAAATATTGACATCAAGAAATATACTTGAAGATGAATTTAATAAAGAAAGTCCAAAACAAACAAAATTCTACTTTGAAATTTTTATCAAGAAAAATTCTACGAGTACATGAAAACTATTTTATTATGAAGGAACATGAGGAAAACAAAATTATTCAAAATAAAACAATTTGGATGTAACTAAAGAACTTTTAAAGTAACAAACTGCTGATTGACAAACCTGTAAATAAATATTTAAAGCTTTTAAATTAAGTGCTGTTGAAACAATGCAATATTTGCACCAGAACCATATATGCAATTTAGATAAGGTGCATTGCAAATATAGGTTAAATCCATTGAAAATGTATGCATTGATGAATATTATGACTTTAATGATTACCTTGAACCCCTTTATTTCTTTGACAAGGATGTTTTATTGATGTCCCTTAATGATTCACATAAACATCTCTTACTGAACCACTAATTTTCACAAAAAAGTTTTAACACTTTGTGAAGAGACTTTTCAAAAAAGTACCAAAACCAATTACAAAAATTACAACTGTTTAAATTGGATAAAATTTTGAAGCTGATGGAGGGAAAAATCATAACAAATCAATGTATACGATTCTGGTATTAAAGGATCTATTTCATTAAGGGCTTTAACCCTTTGGCTGATAAGCAACGATTTATCATTGTAGTAGAACTCAATACAATGTATCCAGTTCCAGAACTCAATCATACAAACAACAATATATCGCTGTTGGATGTATGGCCAAAAAGTGATATGCAAGGATATTTTGTTGTTCGTGATTAATTTATTACGACGTTATTTTTTTGGTTAAATGAATTCAAATATCCATGAATTAATTAAGAAATACATATAAGTAAATTTAAAAAATATAAAGTTAGTTTGCATAATGCGTGTTAAATATCAACCTTAAGAAAAAACTTAGTATTGATTTGGAAGGCTGTGGTGTCTGTTTAACTAATGATGCAATGTTTTGGTGCTGATTATTGTTAGTGTCAGATGGTTTGAGGTTATAGGTGATTGTTATTGTGCTTTGTGTTGTGTTCTTAGATGAAATGTAAAATGTGCCCGGATGTGTTCAGAGGACAATGATCCTGAAGGGAAGAAGAGGAGGTCTCGCATCTCGCACAACTTGTATAAAGTATGGACAAGGTGTACATGCTGAGTGTCTGAAGCATATGTGCAATTACAGTAAAATTGCCATTTTACTTTATTAAAGACACGCAATCCTACATGTACAAGGATTTCCAATAAATCACCTCTAACACACGTAAGAGGGCTCTTAACCCCCGTGCTGAGAAGCATAAAAACTGCTTTGCAGAGTCCAAGATACTGCCTTTATTTACTGTTGTAAAATTATAAATGAAGTATCTATTTAAAGATAAAGACATTTTTGACTAGAATCACTTTTTTAAATTTTCGAATTCTCCTTCATATTGATTTTATAGGTTATTGAAGTTACACAATATTCAAACTACTGCCAAAATAAAACTAGAGCTGTTATCGAAATTTTAAAAAGCGATTTTAGTCAGAAATTGATTTAGTTTCAATTTAGTTTTGGTTTTAGATTGATATCTTTAAAGCTTTAGCCGCAATATGGGACGCGCAAATGCCTGCATGGTAATTTATTGCTAAAATATGTGGTGATTTGTGACATTCAAGTTCGAAAACCTGAACTTCTTAGTCGCGGATGGATTTTACTACTTCATTCATAAAAATCTTTCTTCATTTAACTTAACATTGATGATGCAATGTAGGCCTACGACGACTGATATCAGTGTCATTTTACAGACTGATTTACTTACTTAAAGTTAGTCTACTTACTTTTGTATGGCTAATTTCATTTAAGATATATTAAAATGTGCGTTCTCATGTGTTCCTGATATAATCTAACCACAAAGTAATGCATAAAACATTTATTCGTAATGACAGTGCACAATATTTATTATAGCATGACAAGTACTGTAATAATCATCTATAATTAAGAATACAACATGTGTATGAAATAAATCTTATAAACTACACTAACAAATGCGTACAGTAAAAATATTAATTCAATAATTCCGGCTTTATAAAAGGAATAAGTAATTATAAGTCACTGTCTCTATTGACCTTTATTTTATTTTTAAAATATAAAAATAGTAATGTTAACTCGTAACTATTAATTTATTATAATTCAATAATGTTATGGTAGAAGAAATGCTAGGTAATTTATTTGTACTTATCTAAGAAGGTAACTTCGAAGCAAATATTTTTCCTAAACGGTAACAAGGACAGAAAAATATGAAAGCCTGGGGAAGGGGCAGCAATCCTTTTCAGAACTTTGAAGTCATAGGGTGAGATAGTGTGTGGGAACTTCGTACCACTCCCGGTGTCTTCCATTGAGCAGCCAATGAGAAGGCTTAGGACGATGAAACTTGACATAAGTGATATTTAAACATTGTGCAATGTGAAGAAAAATAAAAAATACAAATTTTAACAAAGTTTTCTTAATTAGCATAGTACGTGTTGGTAGATGAATTTAATACAATATTAATATGAACTGAACAAATATTATAGTAATCGATTAAGGTAAACGTGGTTTACCGAAGTCGATCACCATAACATTCGTAGCCTACATATTGGAATTATTTTTTATAAATACAGTATAAGTATTATACTGTATGAAATTTGTATTGTGTGATGTTCACTTGTGTATTGAAATTGTTAAACTATTATTAAATTGCTCAAATAAGATGTTGAATATGAAAACCATTTCTCATACAAAAAATAATTACTAAGGCTACAAAAAATATGACGAATGGATGTCATATTCATGTTTAAGGGAGAAAACTACAGAAGATTGATGTACTATAAATATCAGAAAGATAAACAGTTTTTTTTCTATTTTTGTTGTTGTTGTCAACATAAGTATTTCTGGTTAAAAAATGCTTTGGATGCGTGATTGTGAGTTTGATGTTGATCTTTAATAAAATCTTGAAAATCGGATGGAACCCATAATAAAACTTTTTTTTTTTTAAATAACTCGTATCAATGTAAAAACAACTCTTGAATGAACTCAATCATGAATAATCCATTGCCAATAAAAAACTGTAAAACAACAGAACATTTCCGTTTCTATGACGTGCATAGACAATGCACAATAATAATTAACAACATTTGTTTAAAACATAACATAAATTTATTCCAACATACGGTAGCAATTTTGTTTTGGGTCAATTTATTAAAACTGAACATTCTTACATATTATGTGTCGCTTTCTAGGACTTTAACGTATATTAATTATACAATGTTCATAGGTGTAAAATAACTATGATACAAATATTAACATTAAAAGTCATAATGTATTTAATTGAACTATTCTGTAATATAACGGATCTACTGTTACAAGGCATCATTCTTTCCTAAATCAATTAATTAGTATCAGCTTATAAAGTTGAATACTGTATTTAACTTATTTGGTTAGTAGTCTAATGCCAAATAGTTTTGATTTTTGGGGGAGATATAGGAAATTGACCAAATTTTTAATCTTTATAATTAAATAACAGTCGTATAAATTTTGCAAACAATAATAATAATAAAACATATTAAACTTATTAATTGATTTTTTTGGTTTATTGTACACTTTTGATAAGAGGGTAACAATTTTAATGTTAACAATGTTTTTTTACAAAAATTAATTTCATTTTTAAACTGCTCAAACAAACAAGACTTTTATATAATTTTCACATTTTCTGTACATTATGAAGGAAATATAAAAATACTTTTTCTCACATAGAATGTCTTTCTTTACAATCAAAAGATTGTAAAATATAATAATTATTCTTTTTATTAGATATAAATCTCAAAGTTCTACTAGAGTTTTAAATGTCAGTCATATGCAATGATATCTTATTTATTTTTTACTTCACATTTTAAAAATATGTATCTTATTTGTATTTTAAATAATCTCAAATAGTTCTGTTTTAGTTTTAAATGGTTGCCAGATACAATGATATTTTACGTCTTTTTATTTCACATTCACAGTAAAGACATGGTTAACTATGTACAACGATAAATTAAGAACAATAATCAATCTAATGACAATTATTATGTGAATTGTGACGCTATTTAATGTATATTTGTACATTGACAAATAAAGAATTTTTGAATTGAATTGAATTGAATTGAACAAGAATTATGATTTTGGAAAACATTTCAAGTAGAAATTCAATATTTTAGTAGACCCCAATTTTATCAGTGAATAATTTTATTTCGCTGTAAAAAGCTTACTTTTCTAAACAAATATTACTATTTATATAAAAATTAGTATATTGGAGAGATAGGACATCAGCAAACTTACCTTAAAAGACGAGTTCACTAACACCAGAGTAGTAGTAACAAACACAAAATAAACACAATCTCACAAATTTTCAACACCATTGGCATTTTCTTCAGGTGAGTAGAGAGAGTGTGAGAGAGAGAGAGAGGGGGGGAGGGAGAGAGAGAGAGAGAGAGAGAGAGAGAGAGAGAGAGAGAGAGAGAGAGAGAGAGAGAGAGAGAGAGAGTTTTCTAACATATAGATAGAGAAAGGGGGCTATCTAAGTTTAGGACGGTCGGCTACCCTAGTTGATTATGGGGGCTACATACGTTGATCATAGGCAGCAACCTAAGTTGATCACGTGCGGCTACCTATGGCTGATATCAGGTGACTACCACAGTTGTTTACCAGGAGTTCTCGCTCCAGTTTTGTTTTTTATATATGTTAATTATCTCAAGTCTTCAAAAAACTTTGGACAAATTATCCAATATGCAGACGACACTACTTTCTGTTTTCAGGGAAATAATAGTGGCGAACTAGGACAGCACTGCTTTGTTAATTCCAATTTAATTCTACAGTTCTTCTCAAAATTAAATTTGCACATAAATGATTTTTAATCTAATTTCATGTATTTCTCGAGTAGAAGAGCACTCCAAGAGTGTAGTCCATCAGTTTTACTGAATGAGACAGCTATCGATTAAACAAATGGATCTAAGTTCCTAGGAATGTACCTTGACAGGGGACTGACCTGGTACATGTAAATTCAATATATAAATAATCATGTAAATTCAATATGTTAAAAAATACCATCTAGTATTTTTGTCTTGATAAATTCAGTTGCTTTGTGACGAAAACCTATTAAAGATTGTTTATTACGGCCTCATATACCCATACATGTCCTACGTGCTTGTTTTGTGAGGTGGTTGTTCAAACCAAAATTTAATTCAATGTTTTGTGTTACAAAAACAAGCAATAAGAATTGTTGCAAAAATTGGTAACATATTCATGTAGGGATAGTTTTAAAAGGCTTGAACTACTGATTCTCCCATCACTCTATAAGTATATATGTGAGTACACGGGGGAGGGATGTACACGGATGCAAGGGGCAGAGACATGATTAGGGGTGGACAGCACAGACTCCGGGCTTATGAAGCTCTACCATCTGAAGTTGGAGCCAAGCTGATCAACAAACTCCCTCACGATATGATTAATATATAAAGCAAAACAATGTTTAAGAAAAAGTTAAGAAGGCTGCTAATGGGTGGAGCTTTCTACAGTGTTGCCGAACTTCTAAATCATGATATATATGTAGATGAAGAGGGGCTGATGAATCTTAATGTTAATTTGACTTTATACTTAATTTGCCTTTATTGATTAATATTAAGTTAATTTATTGGTGCATCCTATACGATTGTTAATTATTGTTAATGACAATAAAGAAGTTTATTATTATTATTATTATTATAATATTACATCAATGAAATCAATAATTACTTTAAGAGACAGCTTATTACTATTAAATAATTTATATATTATTACTAAATTCTAAATATACATTACATATTTTTTAAATATTAATTTCAAAAATTAATTTCTTTTTTTAGCAAATAGCACCTCCAATTCAATAAAGGGATTCTCTAACAACCATGTTTAATTTTTTTTTTTTTAATTCTGTAATATTATATTTGGTAATACAAGGCTCTGGTTATTATATATTTGTAACGGTATTACTAAATGGCTGTTAGGAGTTTTAGTTAGACGGTGAGAGTCTACAGTAGCATTATTCTTATTTCGAGTATTGTAGCTATGAATGGAATTTCTAAATTTTAAACTGTTAGGTTTCTTAAAAACATAAGCGCACACACGCACGCACGCACACACGCGCGCATGCGCGCACGCGCACACACGCACACACACACACACACACACACACACACATATATATATAAATTTATTTTGGTAGGAATTTTTAGATCTATAAAAACTGACTTGCAGTGACTTCTAGAGTCAAAATCTGTAATATCCCTGATTGCTTTTTTTTTTTAAGGATCAAGATGTCTCCAATCTGTGCACAATTTCCCCACACAACCAATCCATATACTTTATACCTAATGAAAATATGCAAAATAAGATATTCTGATATAAGGTTTTGGAATAACATTAGTGAGTCTCCTTAAAAGAAAAATTATTCTAACATTTAATGGAGAGAGAGAGAAACATCATTTCAACTGCTGTGCCATCCTTTTCTTACTTTGAAACTACTGTACATATTTATTGTAAAAATTGACTTTTTTAGTTACAATATACTGTATATTCTATTACGTACTTTAAGCATGTTTTTCAAAATAACTCCAGTAATTCTGCTTTTTCACTAATCCAACACCTACCTGGTCTGAATTGTGTTGGATTAATGAGGGACTACTGTATAAATAAATTATATATTTAAAACACAATATCGCAAATCAAATTACAATATAACATTCCTTGCCTGCCAATGGTCACCTAGCACGATGACGTAATAGGCAGAGCTTCCTACCGTGTAACCATGACGACGAAATGTTAAAGTGGCCCAGTAGCATGTCGGTTCAGTGGTGGGAGATAACTATTTTTGTCTCACTTCAATGACTATATTTATCTCTCTCACACAGGTTCTTTAATTAGGTCACAATCAAAGCGGCTGAACTATAGAGTTCAATAATTTTGCATGTTTGATTACTTCTAAGTTAGGTCTAAAATCACAACCATTACTTTACATAACTCTCTGCCTAAATACTAAATATAAAAATAAATATACCTGGTTCAAAGTCAATCGGAATGGATTGAAGAAGACAAGGTAAATCTTTGTATTCCACATCCATAATCCTTTTATTGATGCCTGTGGATCTTCTTAAATAAGAATCATGGGATACAACCACCTGGTTGTCTTTCGTTAGGTGACAATCCAATTCCAGCATATCTGTTCCCAGGGAAACAGCTCTACGAAAATAAAATTTAAATTATATATAATTAAATTAAATAGCTCAATGCAATCACAAAAAATACATATTTTCCTATGAAAATGTAATCAACACGTTCACTGTGGAAAGCGCACAAGTGCATTTACTGTATAAATACATGTAATGTTCAATATAACGTAAAATAAACTACAATATATATATAATAAGTACACCACTTTAACTCCGAATTACCAAAAAAGAATTTCCTTATTCTGTCACCGTTCCGTACAATTACCGCAGCGAACGTGTTAAAACTTCTTAAGTTCAGAAGTTTAGATTTGAAGTCTATAAATCACATAAAAATATGAAATGAAAATGTTTATTAATAGAGGCTACATTTGTTATGCTTTTATAACACATACTAAAAATGGTTTAATCAAAAAAGAATATTTATTGTATGATAACCAAAGTATCATTAAATTATAATTAATGATATAAAATCAATACATTTACTTATGTAGGTGAGTATCAATTTTATTTTCAATACATGTATCACATACAGCTCTAATATTACTATTATATAAAAATCTAATGGTGTCTGTCTGTGTGTTACTCAATCACGCAAAAACTACTAGACCCATTCAGCTGAAATTTGCATAGACATTCTTAGGGTCTCTGGTTAACATATAGGCCTATTTTTATTTGTTTTATTGGTATTAAAAGTGGAAAAGTTAGCATTTTTTCAAATTTTCAAAACACTTAAAATTTACTTTTAACTTAAACAACTTACCGGCGAAATGCTGAAACAGTATTTTCATAGGCTTCTCCAGCGCCTGCAAAATATTTTCAATTTGTTTCTATGTGTAAAATTAATTTATGCTTAGTTATATGACATGGCTCTAAAAAAAATTATACATGCAAGTTTGAATATCACTTGACAATTCCAACAAGATTATATTTGTTTCGGATTTAAAGTTCTAAAACCAGAATTATTGTTATGACTGTATTATTAAAAATAATTTTTTTTAACATAATCATAATTTTAAATGGTGTGTTTAAGTTTCATTAATATTTTAAAAATACATTATTTTAACTGTCACTTAAGGACAGTAGTTTTTCGACTTGCAACTCATAAACTAGATTAAAAATTATATTGTAAATCGCTTTATATTTGAATGACTAGTTATTATGTTTTTATTTACACTTTTCAAGCACAGAAATTAGTCCTTAGTGTTTGATTTTGTCTTCATCTATAATAGTAGTTGTCTGGACTCTGCTTAAGATGAAATTTAAATAAATTAGATAAAAAGCCAAGAACTTAAAATATTTTCATTAAGTTTGTGGTTTTCTGGGTTTGACTGTGTCAACAGACTATGTACATTATTTAAATCAATAACCCGCTTATCAAACTCCTTACAGACATCTATTTCCAAGGTAAATGTTCATGAATAAGTGTTATTTTGGATTGTATATTCTCTGAGAGTAATATCATGTAAACTATTGATCTGATGATAAAAATATTAGGGGTTATACTTAAGAAGAGGCCTTATCAAAACATCGTGTTTATAGGCTAAGTAATGTATAAACACTTAATAGTGATTATTTAATGGGGTAAATTCTAAAAACCTGCCAAGGGCCTAAAAATTTCAACCCCTAGGGCATTTTCTGTTAATTCATTATCACTAAACGTACATGTAATGAGTGAACATTTCAGAGCTAATCCAAGCGAATGTCAAGTATACATTTAGCAACAATCTTGAAATATAATTGAAACACAATGGCTATATGCCAACATATTGGAACTTTAATGAGGTTAAAATAAAAATAGTTGAATATCATACTAACTGCCACATTAAAAATGATTATAATGCCCTGGATATTTTCGTAGAGTATGAAGTTGAAATGCCAGTTGTTGAAATGTATGGTGTTCCTATTAAAAACTATCAAGACTTTTTCACTGTACGAATTCCGTTAAAAGAATTTGAGTTTTGGATTATAAACAGTTCTATATTGAATACTATTGATCTTGTATGGGCGGTTGGGTCAGTAACACTCTATGTGAATGGGTTGATACTACTGTATGTGTTTGAGTGGGTGGTTGAGTCAACACCGTGGATGGGTCATTGCCAATGTACGTATATGGGAATTCAACCGCAATACCCAGTTGAACTGCCAACTAAATAAAACTGCCAAATTTATTAATAAGTGTTTTACTTTCAGCATATTATAGATTGATATAGTTATTTCTTTACTATAGATTGTCTGTTTTGGTATCATGAAAATAATAAAACTATGTTTATCTTAAGGTTGCAAAAGGGAGTGATCAATTTTCAATAAATCAAAAACTAATCCAAGTCAACCTTTTTCAGGTCACAAAACATATCTCTCAATTTATTCTCACATAGGCCTTCAATGTATTGTTCTAAGTATGATACGATAATTTTTGAAAAAGGATAATTTAGTAGTTTTAAGCAATCATTGATTTTACTATAAAGAATTCTTTGTTATTAATTTTTAAATAAACAAACAATACACCATTTGGCGTTATTCTTTTTTAAACTTAAGTTTAATTTTTAGCTGATTGTATATGACACATTTATGCATTTTCACTATTGTGAATAAACAAGTATTTGATTTACAAATGTCTGTGCCGTTGTGGAATTGCTAATCTCTTATCAGTAGCTTCTCAAGTTGGCGGATAGGGGAATTCTCACCAGATATTATGGGTATTGGAGAAATAAAGCAGACAACAAATGGCAATAGTCTCTGTATCTAGAGTAGCTAGTTACACTCAAAATTTCTCTATGTGTCTGTTCTCAGAATGAGCGACAATGAAGCCAACATGATGGAACTAACATGATAGAAAAAAATCTACTATCCTACGCAACAGACTGTCTTCATCTGGTCATCGGGTTCTGGAGGATAAGGGACATCATGTTAAAGAATCGGAACTTCTCAAACTCTCTACTCTTCAAGAACCAAGTACACACACTACATCCGACCACTTCATTTGAACACCCTTTTTAAATTAGGAAATATAAAAAGATCAAACAACTCACAAACATTCTAGAGAAGAAAGAACAACATTTTTGGTGATTCAAGATAAACAATTTACTGATGAAAACCATTTTGAAAATGGCAATTACAAAGAAAAGCCTGCTATTCAAGAAGGGAAAAGACCCAAACAAAGAAAACATAGCATCAGAAAAAACTTCATCATTTGTATTAACAAATCAGAAAAAATCTGGAAAGTAATAAATGAAATTACAGTACTCATAAAAAAATCACTCTTTTTCTTTGAAAGTAAATGGAGAAATTAAAAACAATCCTGAATATATTGCAAATACATTTAATGTATACTTGTTAATTGTTGTAGAAGCTTTAAATATGTCAGGAACCTTCAACAATCTTGAATTTAAAAACATTTAAAATACATGTTGCAATTCAAATTAAGAGTAAATCTTTAAAAACTGTACCTCTCCAGGAGTTGACAGAATAAATTCATGTATAGTAAGAATATATATACAAAAATAATGTATCCCTTTTATATATATACTTATAAAGTTAAAACAACATATATATAAATAAACATATATAAAGTTAAACATTAGGGCTACTAACCTATTTTTAGGATGTAATAAAATTCAAACTGAGTACCCTTAACATTTTTTATTAAAATTGATTCACACAACATGTTTCAATTTTATGGTCATTTTCCAATGTAAATTAAATAATCAAATTAAATATATATTAATACTTTAAACTATTTAAAGAATTATGATATACTCAATTTAATTATTTAATTTACACTTGAAAATGACCATTAAGTTGAAACATGTTGTGTGAATCAATTTTAATAAAAAATGCTAAGGGTACTCAGTTTGAATTTTATTACACCCTAAAAAAAATAATATGTATATATATATATATTTATATATATATAATGATAAATTAAGTTTTGAAACTGGTATATTTCTTAATCTTGTAAAGAATGCTGTTTTGTTTCCTATTTATAAGGGAGGACAGGATCACTATAATTTTCGGCCAATATCTTTGTTATCAACTTTTCTAAAATATTTGGAATAATAATGACAAATAAATTAATATACTTATCAAACAAAATACATTTTTCTTTCGAAAATCAGTTGGTGGGTTACAGAAATAACTTAAGTACTTAAAATACATTGCAACTCTTCATGATTGATATTTACAATGGTCTTAGCTCTGAAAAAATTACTAATGGTTTATTTCTGGATATTAGGAAAGCATTTGACATAATTTATCTGTATAAACTTAATACAATTGGAATTAGAGGATGATAAATTATGATAAATAAATGATAAATTATGCCTACGGTAAAGGAATAATTAGTAAAATTGAGTAAAGTCTAGAGTTTTGGTGTGGATTGTACAGTTATAATGTAAATGTAATATACGTTCGAAAATGTGTTGTACGTCTGATTAAAAAGAAAAAAAGATTGGATCATTCCCATGCACTCTTCATTGAAATTCACATATTACTTCTAAAAAACTTATTTATTTATAAATTTGTAAAACTAATTCATATTAGAAGTAGACATTTTCCCAGCAAAACAATATATATATATATAAATAAATTACGGAAGCACGAAGATACCATAATAGCACCAAAACCATTTAACACATTCTTACAAACACAATATTGTATCACCTAGAATTTATAATAAAATTTCAGAAAGTATAAAAATTCAAAAGATGAGCTCATTTTTTGTTTTGTTTTCAAGATATTAAAGAGTTGGTTAATTAACTTAGATGACATTCAGAGTTTATTAATGATTGAATCTTAAACATGGAGATCTAGATCTTTTTCATTTAAAATTACTTTCTTTTTCGCCCCTAAGTAACCTATATTTTGGTAATGAAGATGTTAACTTTCTATGTTAGGATGAAAACATAGTGGAGTGGTAAGTCTAGAGTAAAGCGTTGAGCTATGATGCTAGTCTCTAGAGCTGCGAGTTTAGCAAAGCTACAGGTGCACATAGTGGAGCTGCGAGTCACGAGTGCTACTCGGGTGGAGGCACCAGTCAGCAAAATTTTGTCTTAAATTTAAAATAAATAATAAATTAATAACAGAGCTCTTAAATTTTACGTATATTTTATACCAGGAGTAAATAATGTTCATGTGTTTTTAAAAAACAGCAATTTTCACATATTTAAAGAACAACAAATTTTTAAATTACTGTTTGAATTCAATTTAATTCAATGTTTGAGCTAATTATATGGTAACAAATCAGTTGGCTTCCATTTTATAATTCTAGGATATTTCCAACATCTTCTCCTACATAGTGTGTTAACGTTTTTGTGCCTCCAATACTTCCATAAGGCAGGGGAGAACGTTTGGTGGATTCATCGGGAGAGGATAAATAATTCCTCCCCCGAGAATAGGCATATTTTGCCACTAAATTTTGTACTTAATCTCAAAAAAGTAATCTATCAACGCCATTGTTTTATATACTATATATATATATATATATATGAGGCAGACGACTGATAAAACACTGACTGATCGTCATTCAGAGTCATATTTCATATATGTTCACAGTGTCTGATTGACAACACAGATGTTTCAATGTTCATTTCTAGTGGAAAGAGGACCTGTTGGAAGAAAGGACCAAGTCAACTCTAGGAGAAGCTCTTCAAAGAAATTGTTGGTGAATTCCGGAGCGGCGAGTCAAGATTCATTTAAGGTTTAAGCTAAAATAACTAAGAATCTAGAATAATATAAGATTAACCGTTGGGGACCAGTTAACAACTAATTCACAACCGCTGTGTGACGCCTCACTACATCCGGGTCAACTAAAAAACATGGAAGATTTAAAAACGCAAAGCTTGACTCATCACTCCACTATGTTTTCACCCTTAGTAAATTAAACTGATTAAAGTTGAGAATCATAAAATATAAGTATATGTGTGTGAATGAATATGTTTGTGTCTATATATTTAAATGTATGTACATATATAATATTCTTATTTAGCACTGATAGTATTTTTTTTATTTTTAATAGTTATTCGAACTCTGGTTTTATTTTTATTAGTTTACATTTTATGTTAAAAATGGAGTCCCAAATCAATCATTTCACTCTCTTTTATACATATGTTTTTTACTTTATTTATCATACCAATGGCATAACACCAATTTACAAATAGTAATATTTCTATGGATGGCTCTAATAATTTCATTAATCAGTTATCAATAAAAATAAGCCATTAAACTAACTAACAAAGATAAACTATCAAAAAAAACGACAACAAACTTGAGTTAAGTTTAGATACTCATATGATTTCTCTAATGTCTTTCAATTTTTAGTTTAAGTAATCAGACCTGTCTTCAAAAGACATTTTTATAGTAAGCAACATTTAATTTCGTAAAAAGTTTAGTTTTTATTTTTTTATCTTTAAATTTATTGGAAAAGTATAGTTTTATTTTTGTTTGTTTCTATTGTATAGTCAGTATAAGATAGAGAAAATAAATTATTCTTATTTGGCACGCAATGTTCAATACACAAATCTGTCACGGATGCAATCATCAACTTTACATCAAAATCAGAATGCATTTCAACACTCCCACTGATATAAGCAAACCAAGCTTACACTCTAATTAATGTACATGCCCCCAATAACAGTGGCCAGGCCGGCGTGGTGGTTCAGTGGCTAAGGCATCGGATTGCAGAGGGCAGGGTCCAAGGTTCGAATTCCCACTGAGCCAACGGTCGGTACTTCACTTGTTGAATAAAGTTCACGCACAGGCTTGCAAGCCCATGTGAACTCACGATTGAAGTTTAAAAATTAAAAAAAAAAACCACAAGAGGAAAACCCTCAAAAAGCTGTTAACCTTTAAGAACAACTTGAAGAAATAATGAACACAATTCCCAAACATCATGTTAAAACATTTTTAGGTGACTTTAATGTACAGCTGGGCAAAGAGGAAATTTTCAGGAATATAACGGGAATCCACACGGTGCATACAGATTTAACAAAAATTGCCAAAGACTTGTTGATTTCTGTGAAAACTTCAAAATTATATTCACACAGTTTCAGAAACCCACGTACGTACATTTTAAATCTGGAAATAATCAAATATGAATGAATGAATGAATGTCTTTATTTAAAGGCGGAGTTAGGACTATGAAGTCCTCTCTTCCACTCAACCTTGCAAATATCACTTTGCACTTCCACTCAAATATCACTTTTGCAAGTTCTATATAGACCATTCCAAGTACTATCTCTCATACAAAACAAAGGAAGTCCTTCATGCAAAGAGGAGAAAGCGTTACTTTGATTCTGACCACCAGCTTCTACGCAAATAAAGACCCCAACCTAATAAGACCCTCATACCTTCCAGAAATGTGACAAAAAGATACCACAAACTGGTCACAACTTGCGAGTGTCCAATTTGCCGGGTATGAAAAATGCCATGAAAACAAAATGCCACCTAGGAAAAGGAAACACAAGAGTGGAACTGCACATGTGATCAAGCAATACATGACATAATAAAAGCAAGGAAAAACTTCATCAGTAATAAAACATCAGGAAATTGAAAGAATTATAAACTATTAAAAAATAAGCATCAAGAATAATTAATTTAGAGACTATGATAACTAAATCAAGGAGATTGAGCAGGAGTTCATTAAAAACAACACCAGAAATTCTCAGAATTCTACAGAAATTATCAGATTCTTGCTAAGTACCGTACACCCTCGGACTCCTCAACTGTGACCCTCCAAGTATCAATTTGAAGAAACCTACACCCAACTCGGACAAACCAATGAAATAACAATAATTATAAAATCTTTCAAAAATGAAAAAGACCTTGGAGAAGATGGGATCATTGCAGAACTCCGGAAATTACAAGACATTAACATCCTACAGCAAGTTGCTCCTGTATTGAATAGAAATGGGACCTGAAAACAATTCTTCAGATTAGATGTGTAGATACATAATGGTCAACTTCCGAGGTCATAAAAATGTAAACCTTTCAAGATCATTAAAATACAAATATCATAAAAATGGCATCAAGAATTATAATGTTGCTTTGTTATTTTTCCAACAGTAAATATTTTTATGCATATTAGGCTTATTCTAATGCTAATAATGATTTAGTGAAAAAAATAGATTTTACTTCTTGCAAGAACTTGGCCATAACTTACTTTCTTTTACTATGAACACAGACATAATTTGCATATTAATCACTTTAAAATTCCTTACTATTAAGCTAAAAATTAATTACCTCCTCTATGGCTTATATGTCTGCAGACAAAATATTGCCGCTTTTTCTTGTGTATCAGAGTGGGATTCTTGAATAGAATGAGAGATGTGACGACATATCCACCAATAAATCCTAGTATAATTTTCATGGATAGAAAAAACATTATTCAAAATTATAAATAAATCCCCATAATCAAAATTTTAAATAATTCGAAAACAACAACAATTTGTTCAAATATATAATTAACGAAAACAATATGTTTCAAAAGTGTATATAAACAATTCGTTCCTGATCAGAATACAACTCTATAAACTATGGTGCAGACGACAATGAAACCACCTTATTGAATGGTTGTTGGTGTCGATGAATTAAGCCAGTCAGTTTTTTTCATTCATATATGTATTTCAACATATAATATATAGCTGTACTCGCCCGCTTTGCCGTTCATAATATTGAGTTTGATTATATAATCAAAATGTGGAGCAAGCTTTCAATTTACACTGTATCCAATTTATATCCACTTTAGAACAGCTATGTTGTGTATAATTTACTACTGAACTAAATTATTTTAATTTTAAAAGTTTAGCCACCACAATTTTGTACCCGTTAACGTAGTATCTTCGATTTATTAATAATTTTTCAAAATCCCTTCTTATTGCACATCTACAACATAAGTCCTTTGACTCTACAAAATTTCAGCCTCGTAGGCTTAGTACTTTTTTAGTTACAGCTATGAGTAAATGAGCCAGTGGTATTTACCTTTTATAGGTATAGATAAGATATTTTATAACATATAATATAACAGCTATTTTTAGAATACACACAATTAAATATGAGTTCTTTCTACTTGATTTGAAATAACTTTTCTCTGTATGGCACAAAGTTTGTAAAAATATATAATAAATATTGTAATTACTTTTGAAAGTGTTCACTATCATATAAAAAACAAACTGTCAATGAGCTGAAAATATATATTTTTTTACTTTTAAACGTTCTATGATAAACAATACATAAAATGTAAGAATCCCATATTATGACTGAGGTGAATCCTGCAAATGAAACTATATTTCAACTGTCACCACCATACTGGAATGAAAGTAACTAGCTGCCAAAATAGTTTTAAAGATACCGTATCTAAAACTAATAATATTTTATTTAAAACTGGCAAATATGTCTTGGTATTCAGAGTTGATTTTATCTATATACGAACACTATTTATACTTGCAACCGTTTCGAATGCGTTATAGCAATCCATCAACAGGGCGGGCAATATTTAACTGAACAGAATTAGTAGCCTCGTTTTGTAGTGTATATAGCTGCCTAGCCACTCTTGGATTTTCTGGTAAATTATTCGTCAATCAATAATTGAATTTTTAATGAAAGTGTATCACTCAGTTCAAAACCATTGTCTTTGTTGAAGGTATTTTATTTGTTAAGTTTGCTTATTTTTTACTATTGTTATTATTTCTTTAGCTTCTAATAGTTATTTTGATTAATATTTGTCTAGTAATATATTTCTGACACTTTGGTGTCAAATAATTCTAAGACGTGATTGATCTCTGTCGAGTGAGTTGATACGGCATATAATGTCTTATCTTGTTTCTTGGTCATTTGACGTGTTTTTTAATTCTTGTTCAAGGGCCTACAAGAACAATACTGGACTCATCCGAGGGGATGAGTCCAGTATCGTTACTTTTCATCATGCTGTGTCGGCAGTAGGTAATTTGCTTGTCTGCTGCCTTCCTTGGATGTAGTAGCTATCTGTTTCACTAAATAACAATTCCTACAACTACACTTCATATTATAAACTCCTAGGCTGTTTAAAAGTATCTTATCTTTTATTCGACTAATGATTTTATTGACTTTAAAAAGTGGACGTTAAAATGTTTTAAATTAATATTTCTTCAATATAACATTATTGGTTCCAATATTTTCTGTTGCATTTTGGATGTATCCTAGAAATGCCTTATAGTCTTTCTCTCTGACGCCACTGCCAAGAATTACAGAATAAGTGTCATATGGGTCCTACCGTTGTTTAGTAAGTTTCATGTGTGACAATATTGAATCACGAATAGTTTGTGGTCCTTAACAATGTTCTCAACGGAACTCATCTCAACGGAATGATGTTAAATATTTAGGATCATAAGATAGACGATTGACATGGCGAACAGATATATTTAACAAATGGATGTTACTAAATTCAAAATGTTTTGGCTTTTTGGAAGAAAATCTTAACTTTCTATGGGAAACAAACTATTCCTGTACGAAACTATCTTGAAGCCTTTATGAACATGTGTAATTCAACTATGGCATACAGCGTCAACCTATCATTTACAATTATCCAACGGTTTCAGTCCAAAGTCCTGCGACCGATACGGCAAGACCATTAGTATGTATCCAACGTAATAATTCACAGAGACACAAGAATTCCGTTGCTACAACAAGATATTACAAGATTCAGCTTACGTTACCTAACTAAGCTTGAAGAGCATCAAAATTACCTTGCTATAACGCTGCTGGATAGTAATTAACAAGTTTATATGTTAAAGAGGCATGATATTCTCGATTAATGTAATCGATTTTAAGTTGTTTACGTTTTTATGGTCTTTGGACCTTAATTCTAATGTAAAAATTTTAATTTAATTTTAACATATTTACTTATTCTTCTCAATGCTGGTCTTAATAGATTGTAAATATTAAATAAATGTTAATAGCTTTAGCTAAATTCTAACTTAAATCTACAATTTCTTATGGTTAAATAAGTGTCAAGTGTTTTATCATTTAAACCTTCATAAAAACGCAACCCTATTTACAAATACAGAAATTGAAGGTTTAAGATAGTTACAAGTTCATAGGTTGGTAGCCCTGGTTCTTCTTCTTCTTCCTTGGCTATCAGCTGATTTACATTGTGGAATTGTTGTTCATTTTATTTGGGTTTCGTTACAGAAGTCAAATATCTGGGAATGCACATAGATAGGAGATTGACATGGCGCTCGCAAATATGGCGAAAAAGGCTTCAGTTGAACACCAAATATATAAAAATGGCATGGTTACTACACAGCAAATCAAAACTATCATTAGAAAATAAGCTTCTCCTGTATAAAACAGTTTTAAAACCTATATGGACTTATGGAATTTCACTGTGGGGATGTTCATCGAACAGCAACATAGATGTCATCCAAAGATTTCAGTCAAAAACACTACGAAACATACTTCAAGCACCCTGGTACATTAATAACACCATAATCCATCAAGTCTCAAACATTCCTTTTGTCAAGACCGAAATAACTAAATTTAGCAGTCGATATTTAGAAAAATTGAACAATCATCCAAATCACCTTGCCCTGAATATTTTAGATAATAGTAATGCTAGACTGAAAAGACAACACGTATTAGATCTTCCAGTAAGATTTTTGTAATATACTTTATAATTTTGTGTAACGATTTGTAATGTAAAACAATGTTTACGTTAGCCACGTCATTTGACGTGTGTTAATCCATGTTATATTATTTAACCTCACATTTACTTATTGTTCAACTATGAATAGATTGTAAATACAAATAAATGTTATGAAAATAATTGGGTTTCGTGCAATTTACTCGCGGGCGACCAGCTGGCTGCCCCTCCTCCCCCTCACCCAACCGCGTCGTGGTGCGCACCAGAATATGCTATGCTACACTGATAAGTCTCTTAAGCACAGTAGATTGGTCTGTTATCAGGTCACAGACCGACGCCTCTGCAGAATATGATCTGTTTGAAACGCAACTTCTTACATGCATAAAGGCTTGTACTTTTGAAGTCGGGAGCTATGATAAAAATATAAAGAAATTGAAACCTTGGATTACTGAACACCTTTGTATGAGAATAAATAAGAGAAATATGTTGTTTAAGAAAGTAAAATTAAGGCCTAATGATAGACACTTTAAAAATTATTATTTTAATTTTAGAAATAGACTCAGGAATGATATCAGAATAGCAAAGAATTCTTTCTACTCTTAGATATTAGATATTAGATAGTAAATCCCAAAATCAAAAGGCGTTATGGAATACAGTAAAAGAAATTACCGAACAAAATGTAAATGTAAATAGATATACTTTAAATATAGATGGTGAAATTATTGGTGATCCGGGTTTGGTAGCGAACCAATTCAACAAGTATTTCCTTTCTGTAGTGAGCGGAGTAGTAGGTGATTACTCAGTAAACGACGAGTTTGCGAACTTAAGTTGCAATAGAGTTTTTACAGACTACCACGAAAGACGCTCATTTATGCTCGCGCCTGTTTCAAATCAGGAAGTGGAGAGTGCAGTAAAGACATTAAGAAACGGTAAATCCTCAGGGATAGATGGTTTTGGGTCTGATTTTCTAAAGGTAGTTTACCCGACCATTAAGGATGTATATTAACTTTCCTTATAAATCTGAGCTTTACAACAGGCACATTTCCAGATAAATTAAAAGTAGCAGTTGTAGTGCCAATCTTTAAGAAAGGGGTTGCTACTGCATGCTCTAACTTCAGACCGATATCTCTGGTTTCCGTTTTCTCTAAGGTGTATGAAAAAACTATGAAAAAAAAGGATGTTGGATTTTCTGAACAAAACTAGGTTTTTCTCGTTAAATCAATTTGGTTTTAGGCTTGGGCTAGGTACAGAAGTAGCTTATTTATTAAGTTTCATGGATAAAGTAAACAATGGCCTTAATGACGGTAAATATGTTAGTGGCCTCTTTATTGACATAAAAAAGGCAATTGACACAGTAAACCATAACATTCTCTTGAATAAGTTGTACAATTATGGATTTAGAGGAATTACATACAATTGGTTTAAAAGTTACTTAAGTAATAGAAAACAGTGCGTTAAAATAAATGGAATATTGAGCGAAATGGGAGAGATAAGCTGTGGGGTACCTCAAGGGTCAGTTTTGGGAGCTATCCTGTTTATAATTTTTATCAATGACCTCTGCAATGCGAGATTTAACGGCACATTAACAGCATTTGCAGACGACACTGCCTTTTGCTATGTAGAAAATTCCTTAGAATCTGTTTTTACCCAAATTTGCAACGACCTAAACTCCCTTAACTGGTGGTTCCATATTAACAGGTTATTACTAAGTACGGAGAAAACTACTTACATAAATTTTTCTCTCAGGCAAAATAAACCGTTCCAAAGAAACCTTTTGTATAAATGCAATAATTGTTTGCTACGTAGCACAATGTGCAATGATTGTTCGATAATTCAGCCAAGCACAAACATTAAATATTTAAGAGTAATAATTAGATCACCAATTGTCGTGGAAATTACACGTTGAAAAAGTGAAAAAATCAATTATTGCAAAAATTAGACTTTTTTATTTCTTGCAATGCATCTGCCCACAAAAGGTTTTGAGGTCTCTATATTTCGCTCTTGTCAACAGCAAGTTAGAATACGGAATGGTGTGTTGGGGAGGCACGTATCTTACAAATCTCAAACCTCTAATTATTTTACAAAAACTATTCGTAAGGGTAATTTTTAAAAAAGGCAGGTTTCAATCGTCATATCCTTGTTTTAAGGAGTTGAAAATTTTACCTATAAGATCACTGTTTATTTATAAAGTACTGAAAATTGTTAGGGATGAAAGTACTAATATGATTGAAATTAATAAAGAAAACCGGCATGAATATACACTAAGACATGATGATAGATTGTTAGTACCAAGGCCCAATCTCACATTTTTTACAAAAACAATACATTTTATTGCCCCAAGATTATATAATAGTTTACCAGTGTACATTAAGCAATCAATGAGTCATAAGCAATATCTCAAAAACTTGAGAGAATGGTTGTTGTCGTATGAGAATACGGAAGAGTTGTTAAATATTATTATTTAGCATTACAATTAAGTAGTTAAGGACGCACTATGGCGGCTGGACCACTCAGGGACTAAGGCATTGCATGCCAACACGCATTGACGGAATTTTTTCTTCATTTTTTAACCTAAGTATTCTTCTAAGGCCAGAGCAACCTGGTGGTACTGGTGCGGTGCGTGGTGTGGCAGATGCAAATCATAGGCTAGATTGTGTAAATATTGTAACCTGTTTTGTATTTGACTTAAATAGGCCATAAAAACACAGAAATAATTTTATTTTCATTGAAACTGCTGTATATAGGACACTCATTTTCTTATTATATTCAACTGCTCCGAACTAATTTTTATTTTTGTGTGTGATGGAACCCCTAAACAGACAAATCAGTCTCAGGGGCTCTATTTTATCTTCTTTCTTTCGTGTATTAGATCAGCCTGGGAACGAAATATATGTTTCAACTAAAAATATATTTGTATCTTTTTGTAATGAATTGTACTGTATGAAAGAAAGAAAATAAAGAATTTATCTATCTATCTATCTATTGAGGTTATAAACTTGGTTTTGTGCAAACTTTGAAAAATGTGTCCAGAGATTTACTAAAGAGGTCAGAACGTTGCATAAATGCTAATGCTGGTTTATTTGAACACCAAATCTAAACAAAAATTTCATTTAAATCACATTTAATTTGTTAATAATAATAAAATGTGTTATAGATATATGCTTTGTTTGTCATTTTTATTTAAAAAAAAGTGATTTACTTGGTAAACCGTGATTAACTTAGGTAGAATCCATGATCAAGTGATCAAATTAGGTAGCATTCATTATATATCACGGATCGACCATGGAGCCAGACATCCCTTCAAGGACCCAGGACAGTTCTCTACGTAAGGTTAGGTAGTAGAGAGGAATGTCTAGTCTAAACCTCGTCTTATAAAATAATGACTTTTTTCATTTTATTTTGTTTCATTTCATGAGAGGCTTGGTTCTTCCCCCTTCATTATTAACTTTGGTGGTAACCTTGATCAACTTGGGTAGCATCTGTTATCGTCTTGAGTACTAACCGTGTTGAAATGTGATAGCATTCGTGATCAGTATGAGCAGATATTACCTTGGGTTGAGAACTATGATCATCTTGGGTAGCCTTGATGCTTACACTGAAAGGAGGTTTGGGGGCGAAGCCTCCAACGAGCGAAGTGAGTTTATATAATATAAAGCTCGATGTAGAAACTCACTCACTGATACTAAATGTTGAGGCACTTTCCGGTGTCCTACTCCCCACATATGTATACTTGAATTGAAGCTCTCGGTCTGAAACATCCAGGAAAATTCACAAAAGTTTACTTTTTTACTGATAAACAAGATGACGGCCTTTTTTGCCCAAAACTGTCCCAACGTATTTCTTATAGAGAAATCGAAAAAACGTAGTTTTTATGACCTAATTTGAGAAAAAGCTTGAGTAAAATGTTTAAACCTTCGCATATCTACACGCGTAACAAATGCCCACAATGTATATGAATTTCAGGGCATCGGGGGCCCAAAAACCACAATTTTTGAAAATGTAAAATTGTTTAATTCTGACGTCCACTCAAGTAGGGTATTAAATTAAAGGTATTTAGTCCTGAATCCAAAAATTCCTCTAGATTTTTAAAAGTGTAAATAATAAGGGATATATGCCCCAAAACAGAAAAAATCTCTGAAATTTAAAAAAAGTGCTAATACTAAGAGAATTTAATGCCATGAATACATTTTTCACTTCTGTAGTATCATAAAGATATTATACTTATTTAAAGTGAATATTAAATTGGCATCCAATGATCTGTCCCTAGCTCCGGTAGCAGTTTTCTTTTGGTCGAAATCAAAATGACTCAACCTTTTTATAGTCAGGGCCGCCCAGAGGGGGGGGGGGCAAAAGGGGCAGATTGCCCCGGGGCCACACAGACTTAGTTTACAGGGGGGCCACATTTCATGCAACAAAAACGAAAATACTTAATAATCTACTAGATAAGAAACGATTCAGGCCCGTATCAAAATATCAAAAGTGATATTAGGCCAGATAAGTCTTCCAGTTTTAGTTTTAAAACGTTAAAACTAAACCATTTGTTTTATAGCAACCAGGGAGCCTTTTGGAGCAAGTTACACTGGTCTTTGAAGTTTGTCAGCGGTCGACATAGTGGTGTGACAGCAGCATACGCTCTGGTTGGTGTGTGACTGCAACTGTACCCCTCGCCAGTTGTCTTGTTTGCGAACAAGTGTAAAGTCATGCAGCTTGTGAACACACCAAAATATACATTCCAGTTTGCGAACATATAAATATACTTGAGTGGTGTGGACAGTGGGCCACCTCTATGAAATGTCCTGTTTTCGTACACTATTTATATAAAATATGTCAAAAGACAAACTAACTTTACATTTGTATTACTCAAAACTCCGTTTTTGGACGTGTTTAATACAAGGTGGACAAGAACGTTTCTGTATGTTTTATTTTTTAACTTTAATTTCAAAAGAATATACTACTTCAAACAAAATTGTTATACTTGTCCTAAATTCAACTCTATCTTGGCTTTTAGTGGTAGGAAAATCAATCGCTTGGTCACGTTATTATCCCTACAAAACCATTAGTTATGATATATTACTATTATAAACTTAAGATAATACAGCAATTGCGAATTGACTTGTATTTGTAGTGGTTTGTTGATTAAGCTTTTATCCTTATTTTGTATTTTTCACAAATTCTGTTTATGTAGATAAATAATCTTGATTTAGTGTTTCGAAAATCCCTTGACTCATCGTAGCAAAATAATATATCTATATAATGTGAAAACGAGTGATCAGTAACCTGCGGTCTAAAGTACGCAAATTAATAAATTGTAATAAAAAAAGTGGAAGCCTAAGAACACACAATTAAATAAGCAAACAAAATTAAAGTAAAAAGGTTGAAAAGTCTTTATGAGAAAAGGTTCTTACAAACTTGGTTTCAAAGCTGATAGTAGGCGGCGGCACTCCGTTCGAACGTGGTAACGGTGCACTCTTTCCTCTTTGCAGTAATTTAGTGCAATTTTTCAATATATGCACTAAATTTAAGAAATAGTAGTCGTATTTCAGTAGCAACTGTGTTTTGCACCCAAAAACCCGCAGGCAAAATGTTGTAACAACGTGGCTGGAAGAGTTCAATTAATTGTCATGAAGGTAGATCGGGGACATCGTCAATCATAAGTCTGTTTGTTTACTGTCGTCCAGTAAAGAAATATTTTGTTATTGTTGTATTTTATAGAGTGATATTTCTGTAATTTAATGTGTTCTTTTGGATTTCCTAGTAAACTACTATAATTATCAATTAATTTAATTTGCTATGATTCATATTCCATTTCCATATTTTGAGAGAACAAAAAGCTAAAGTTTAGGCCCAATAATTTATGGTAACGTTTTACTGAAATCAATAAAAATAGACTATAAATGTTTCAATATAGTATTGTAATATACTGCAAAGTAAATTATATATTTTTACAGTATAAAAAGAATAAATTAACGATGAAACCACTAAATTACAGTAGATTTCTATAGGTAATTAAATCTGGTAAATATGCATACATCACCGCTCGCTTACCGGATGTGCAACAATATGTGTGTATGATGCATCACATTCAACTTGCCCTACGCTATCGTGGGAGGAATTGCGTGGCATAATCTTGTCTAAAAATTATAATTTTGTTACGTTCTGTACTATCCGGATTCACCTTCCATCATATTCAACCGGTTAACCAGAGTTTACTGTACATGCAATTTTTTTTACTTTCTCTCTACTTTAATGTTTCCTTTGACATTTTAAATTTACTAGTTATTATGACATGGATGTTCGTAAAGATATTTTACCAAAATATTATGACATAGGTCTTAATGAAAAGAGGAGCTCTTAAGTACACCGTTAATAGATAAAACATCTTCATCATTGTTAAGATTTGTACAACTCCTTTTGAATAATATTTATTTTGTGACATTTAACTTGTTGTAACTCTTTTATTGTCTGGTTTAATTTACCCTGAAACTGTAACAGGAACAGGGGTGTATTCTCAACATACTCAGTTGAGTAGCTCTTGATTAAAAACCATTTATGCCCACGTACGGGTTGTTCCCAAACAAATAGCATAGGGGACAACCTAACTGATTAATGTTGTCATTCATTAACATAACAAAATCTACGACCAATCAAAATAGTTTTCATAATTTTTTACTGTCACTGACGAACGAGTAAGCCATTTATATTTTTGACAATCATTGATACAGTATTTATTTATTGTTTGTTGCGTGATAAGTGAAATTAACTAAGATCGAACCATTGTACGTATATTGTTGAGCGGGAGGGTCAATACCACTGTCACTGTACGGACGTGTACACTGTGATGTGCATCAATTATATAGTGTCCAATTTGACAGACATAAATTTTACTGTGTTTTATGCTGAGAAAATTGAGTTGGTACAAAATGCCTTTTATGGCTGTGATATAAAAATTGAACAGTTTTAAAGTTTAGCACAAAGACTAACTAAAATCACGATTATAATCGTCTCTGGGCGGCCCTGATCACTGTACGAGTATGGGTGGCCCAATACCACTGTCCAACATCAATAAGCTACGAAGCCAGTGGTCTACAACCTGTTTTGAAAACAATAACATAACCTCAACTCTCAGTTGACTGGTTTTAAAGCACTAGATGTTCGCGCTCGCCAAATTATTTTACTTCCTAAACATTCGGCCACTCTCAGTCTAAACTTGCTCTTTAGCTAGCGAAGCCAAGTGACCTATACAAATTTATTGGCCCCTCCCTCCCTCACCCACAGTTAATATCATTGGCGAGGATGGCTCCTCAACTGGCAATCGAAGAGCTGCTGCGCCCAACTATGCAACTGACTGTGGCATTGCTTGGTTCGTTATTATTTATTTAATATTAAAGAATAGCAGTTTTGTTATAAGAGATTGATGTTATTGTAGCGGTAATACTTAAGGAAATGTTTAAAAAGTATATGATAATTAGATAAAAACTTAACGGAGGTTCGCAGATAGCCCTGAGAAAACGTCCATGAACAAGAATCTTAATTACAATAGTAATTAACGAAAGAGATGGTAAGAATATTGTAGAATGTGCTAAAAGTAAAATATCAATTATAGTATATTTGACAAACAGAGTAATTAAATTTATTTTGAAGTGAAGGAAGGGGCCACATGGTAAACTTTGCCCCGGGGCCACCAAACGTCTCTGGGCGGCCCTGTTTATAGTAGTGAGACCTGCTTTGTGTTTCTTACTTGTACTTGTGGGTTGTGGTTGGTGTTCCTCCTACCTTTCCATCAACGGAAAAATGTAGTGAAAGTATATAATACAGGCCTTTAGTTGGACAACTACTAATTTTTTTTCTAGTAGTAGAACAACATATAACATTTGTAGGTTAGGTTAGATTTTAGATTGTTTCGCATAAGTCAAGTTGATTGATACCAGTAAGGTGATCAAGATCACATTTTTAGTTAGGTAAATTGTTTTAACAGTACCTGGGTCGTAATTAGGCTTAAGATAAATTATTACCTTATACCATCTAGGCTTAAGATAAATTATTATTAATTATGCAACTCTAAAATCCTCAGTTCACGTTTTTGTACTAGGCCAGTAATCGGTTCAAATAGGTTAATATTTCTGATGAATATTGTGATTAACGCTAATGCTGGCCAGTATTACTATCTGGACTGGCCACTAATTTCCAACCAAACGCAGTATTACATATACACTTAAAAAAAAAAAAAAAAAATTGTATTCCTAATATCATTCATACATTACTTTATTTATAAAATCTCAAAAATCAAAATGCAAATTATAAAACCTGAAAAATGATATAAACAATTTCTTGTATATATTTTTTTCTATTCTAAAAGTTAAACAAAGTTGAAATATTCAATTGTATATATAGTCTATACTCAGATTCACTCCATAAGAAATACCTAACATACAAAATGCTCCAAATTTTATGTAGGCCTAGCTTAGTTTAAAAAAATACATACAGGGTGTTAAAAAAATATTACCAAATTTGAAATAGCTATATTTATTAGAAACAAGGATTTAACATAACATATTGGAGATTAAAATACACTCAAAAGATTTAGGTATAAGAAAATGTATCATAAAAGTTCGTTATGCCCTCCATTTACAGGATAGATGACATTTAGTTGAATTTCTGATGTAAGCAAAGTTTTGGTCAAATTCAGCTATCGACTAGATGTCATCCGTGGTGCAAATGAAGGATTTATTGAACATTTATGATATATTTTTGTAAACTTCATTCTTTTGTGATAATATGACCAATATGTTTCAGTTAAGTTCTTGTCTCTTAACTATTTAAAATCAGGTCATTCTTTTTGAAATGCACTGTAGGTTTATTATAGTATTCATTATTTTTAAAAACTATATTCTAACACATGCTCAATAAATACGCGTCTGGTAATCCTTATAGATTTGGGAACGTAAATGCTGCCTACACATTTATAAAATCTCTTTCTAGTCCTAATATCAAAATTCATTCATCATTAACCTTACAGCTTCCAATACACTAAATTAGGTCTATACTCCCAGGTAATTTGATGCTATTTACAGGGTAATTTTTAAAAAAATTATAAATTTTGTTTGTATATACAACATATTATTTATCGTTGTCTTTAAAATTGCCAAACCCAAAACAATCATACAGTTTTGTTCTTTTTCTGATTAGGTTGTAAAATGTTTAAAATTATTTGTATTTGTAGTTTATAAAAAAATATTTTTTGCCTATATTTTTGCTAACCATAGTAAGACTAGTGGCTTGTTAGGGCAAAAGCCCCTATATAAATAAAATTAAAAAGCTGCTGTTAAATATTTAATGTATAATATTTAATTATTTATAGTTTTGTAAAACTCGTCATCATATACAGTTGTATTCTTTTTGAAATGCACTGTAGTTTTATTATAGTATTCATTATTTTTAAAAACTATATTCTAACACATGCTCAATACATACACGCCTGGTAATCCTTATAGGAAGGTATTATTGTTGTGTTAAAACTTCTCTGTACAGTATATTTTGTGTGTAAAGGATTGTCTATATAGTTGTGTTGGTCGACTGTATTTTCAATTAACTATTATTCAATAAATTTAATTCCGTCTGGGGATTTTACTCTACTAAATGCTTGATGGTTGCTATCGGCGTGGACACTACTAGAGAAGTTTGGGGTGTCCATGTTGGGTGGTAATCATTGTGCGGATGTTGTGTGGGAGAGATAACTGAGTATCAGGCTTGTCAATTAGCTGAAAATCAGACCAGCACTACGTGGTTCGGATTCCACGTAAAGCTGTAGGTCCCTTAGTTGCCCTGGCTGTTGGGCTATTAATAAATTGCCCTTTCTGAGGAACAGTTGAACTCAGTTAGTAACCAGACTACACTCATCCTACACTCATATAACCATTCATATTCGCCTTAAAATACGCACAACATTGTGTCGGCGTCTCAAATGTAAGAATGTAAGAAAGTTGCCCATGTGTAAACACTGGTTTGTTCAGGTAAACACCAGCTTATAGGTTTGGCCTTGTGCCTTGTTATTTAGAGTATAAAACATTAACAGCTGGAATATTTAATTTGTCTTATTGACAGCTGGACTCAATAAATCAAAACAAAGTTAGAAACCCTTTTCACATAAGATTAATATGGGAACTTTGAAGGCCAATGGAGCAGAGCCTTAAAGGCAAATTGCAAACTTTATTCCGCCATCTACAATATCAGACCTTTAATATGAGCCATTTCCGAAGACCGTAGGTGGAGTGTAGCGCTTGAAATTTTGATGCAATCGATTCACCTTACGAAATTAAATATATAGATATTTGAAACATATTCAAATAAATAAAATGCTTTTAAAAAGTATCTAGTTTATTGGACTTACCTTCTTCTATTATGGCAGTGAGTCAATCCATATGAAGTGATCCAATAAAAATCAAATTGGTTGCTTGACCATTTTAAAATATTTTCAATTTTGTATATGTTTTTACCATACTCATAAGAGGTTCAAAAATTATTTTTAAAGAATTTTATCTTTCACCGTTTATGCGTGGCAGACATTTTTTATCACAAGAATCCGGCGATTTTTGGCTTTGCAGAAATTAGTGATAAATTGATTATCTCTGGATTGGATTATACTACATCTTTCAAACAAACACCATTCGCTTCATAAATATCTTCTATAATATATGTTATCATCTTTAGAGCCCTAAATACAAAGTTTTATTTCCAAAATAGTCTCCAGATGAGGAAGACAAAAGTTGTTGGACATTTGCCATCATTACGTGAAAAATGCCAATCAGTACGTTTCGATTAGGTAAAATCCAAATATGTTTCAAGTGCTAAAAATTAAATTACATCTACACAAACATGTTATAAAACTACGTTCTTAAACTAATAAACTTATCTACATTAATAATTATCTAAGTTTTAATCTAGATCCTAGAATGGGGTACAACAAAATGAACTTCTACTAAATATAAGAAAATGTTAACTGGGTGAAATTAATATAACCAATTAGACGCTGCTAAGATCACAATATAAAAAAAAATCCAACCTACCAAACCTAACCTCTGTAAAAGTGAACTCAACGGTCTGAAGGTCCTCAAAAGTGAACAGGACATAAAAATTCTACCTGCAGACAAAGGAAATGCCACAGTCATATTAGACAAAACTACATACGAATACAAAATTCAAGAAACGCTTAAAGATGGAAAATACACACTATTAAATAGAAACCCAACTAAATCTTTTGAAAGGAAAATTGAACAAACCCTAAGATAACACAAAAAAATACATGCCCGATAAAATACGTAGTAGGCTAACACCACATCACTCCAAAACACCAGACATGTATTGGCTACCCAAAACTCACAAACCTAACATTCCCTTAAGACCCATTGTTAGCTCCAGAGATTCTCCTGCCCGTGAATTGTGCAAGTTTCTCCTTCCCATAATCACTCCTTTGGCCAACAACACATCACAGGTACATCCCGTGATTATGCATTATAAACCTGAAAATTATAGCTTAAACAAATTAGGTTTTTAATAGATCTGTACAAAACAAAAACAATTAGGTAATACAGACCTAAACTTTGTGAGTAATATATTCATTACAAAAAGTATTTGTTGTCGTAAGTTATTTACATGTTTACACACCATGAGAACTATTGAAGTACAGGAAGCATGAAATATCAGACGGGGTTACTGTATACCATTCCAAGTAAGTAGGTATTTTCTGATGAAGCGAGACCCACTTTTTTTTCGGTTTCCCAAGATGGCGGCGGTCACGTAACCGGATCCAATATGGCGGCGCAGTGGTACCAACCCCCCACCATAATTTTGTACATGGTGTTCCCTAGTTTTACATAATTTGTTATATTCAGTTCAATAAAAAAATACTTCACAGGGAACCACATTTTTATAAACGTAAATTCATTGAAATGACAAAAAACATGACTATAAATAATAATGACATTCTTGTCAGTTTTGATGTAGTTAACTTGTTCACTAATATTCCGGTAAAAGAAACTCTAAAAATAATCGAAAACAGGCTTAACCAAGACACTAAACTTTCAGAACATATCAAACTCTCCATAAATGTAATAATGGAACTTTTACAGCTTTGCACTGAATGCAATCACTTTGAAATAGAAGGTCAAATATACCGCCAAGATGATGGTATGGCAATGGGTTCCCCACTATCACCTATTAGCCGGCGTGGTGGCTCAGTGGCTAAGGCTTCGGACTGCGGAGGGCAAGGTCCAAGGTTCGAAACCCCACTGAGCCAACGGTCGGTACTTCACTCGTTGAATAAAGTTGACGCACAGGCCTGTAGGCCCATGTCAACTGGCGAGTGAAGTTTTAAAAAAATAAAAAAAAATTTTATTTTCACCAATATCTACATGGAATAGTTTGAGGAACAAGCAATTGCTTCCTCAAGTCTCAAACCTAAGGTTTTGGATTAGATACGTGGACGACATTTGTCTGCTGGAGTCACAGTGAACCAAATTTAGAAGAATTTTTAAAACAATTGAACAAGGTTTCACCCACCATTAAATTCACCATGGAAAAAGAAGTAAACAATAAATTATCATTTTTGGATGTAAATGTAGGAAAAACAAAACATGGCCTTAAAACATCAGTTTACAGAAAACAAACTCACACAGGCAAATACCTAAATTTCAATTCTAACCACCCACAAACTGTTAAAGAAGGTGTAGTCTTCTCTTTCTTTGATAGGGCCCAAGCCATATGCTCAGACTAAACTAGATAATGAACTCAAAAATGTCTCCAAAGATCTCATAAACAATGGCTACCCTCAGTCTCTCATAAACAAATAAGAAAACGCAGAACATCAATAAGAATGATCAGAACATCATTCAACACACAAAACACAATGAGACAGTTTTTAACTAAAACTAAACCAAAGAACGAGGAGCAATCCTCCAAAAAAGTAGTATATTTCATTACTTGTGAATGCAATTAAAAATACATAGGGGAAACTAAAGACCACTGGAAGTTAGGGTAAAAGAACACAAAAATAACATTAAGAAAGGAGACACTACTCATTCTAAATTAGCGGAACATGCCTGGAACAATGAACACATTTAAGTGGGATAACATTAAAATACTTCACAGGGAACCACATTTTTATAAACGTAAATTCATCGAAGGCGCCTTTATGAAATAATAAATAAATAAAATATTTTATTTTGTCTTTTTACATAAAAGCATTGACAAAGTCAGGTTAATGTCTAATGTCTAGATGATACATAGTCAGATATTAAACTAACAAAATATAAGGCAAATTACACTTGGCAAAGAATATGCAAAAACAGACAACTTTTCATAATCTACTTTTAAGCTAATATATAATATAATATATTAAATCCAAACACTCTCCAGAGTCCGTACAATAGAAAAAAAAGTAATAAAACATCAATACAACTGTTATGGCATCTAGGATGATAATAAATAATATTGTACTGTATTAGTATTAATATTTACACTTCTAACAAACTAGAAGTTAATATTCTTATAATTCAAAAATTCTGATAGGTTATAAAACGGGTTTTTTAGAAGCCAGTCATACAATTTGTTTTGGAATGTTTTGGTTGGATATTTGTCCTCTAAAAGTTTAATTTTGTTAAAGACTTTTTGAGATGTTATGATATGACTGTTTTGCGATTTTGTTAGCCTACAATGGTCTATTGCAACATTGGTTTTGTTTCTGGTATTGTATCTGTGTATATCACTTCTTAGTGTTAGAGTTTGAATATTTTGGAGTACATAAGATGTTAAGTCAAAAATATATAAATTTATTACAGTTTGTAATTTTTGTCTAATAAACAGAGGCCTGCAGTGATGCAGAGTATGTGCTTTTGCGATGACCCGAATGGCTTTTTTTTGAAGTATTAGGATGTCTTCTATTTTACTACCATTTCCCCAAATAACAAGACCATATCTTAAAATTGATTGAAAAAAAGGCGTAATAAGCGGATTTGACATAGTTTTCTGGTACACACCACAATAAACGCTTGAGTAAGAAAATAACTCTCGACAATCGTTTTGATAGGTATTCAATATGTGAATTCCAAGTCAGAGTACTGTCGATGTGGATACCCAGAAATTTTACGGTGGTAAAAAAAGTAACAGTTATATCAACTGAAGGTGTTTGTCTTAACTGAAAACTATATTCTGAGTCTTAGCTTCATTGAGTAAAAATCCGTTAGACCTAAACCATAATGAGGCCTCTTGTACAGTTTCCTTGACAAGGTGTTGTAGCTCACTGAAATTTGAATTTACATTTATAAAAGTT
Organism: Stictocephala bisonia; assembly: GCA_035578905.1. NCBI lineage: Eukaryota > Metazoa > Arthropoda > Insecta > Hemiptera > Membracidae > Stictocephala > Stictocephala bisonia. Next base: position 208,955 of record JAQJVL010001152.1, read on the forward strand.
GTATCATCAGCGTATAAAAAAGATTTAGCCTTGACATTTTTGGGAAGATCATTTATTTGTAAATAATGAACAAGTAATCAGTCAAAGTAGCATAGAAGTTAGACCCATGTGGGTTCCTTTACTTAAAAACACACTTGATAAAAAGATCAGTACAATAATGACATCATCTAACCAGAATCCTACACCACCTGCAACTACAACAACAAAACACCCCAACAACAAGCCCCTCCATCCCCATACCTGAGTCACTGCATTCCTGGCGATCTCGGAGCGTACATCTCTAACCACGTCAGTCTGTGGATAGTTCTTGTGAAGTGTAGTGTTTATGTTTGTCTACTCCCTGTGTTTTATCACCTTGGAGGGAACTTCATAGACACTGCATTTGGATTGAATCATCCTCTCTTCGTGCCTGGGACGTCTAGACGCAATCGTCACTGCGGGTCGTAAGACTTCATCATTTTGTAATATTTGATTATTGTATTGTTTTATTCCTACTAATTGTTGTCTTTTCAGGTTAAAATGTAATTGTAATTGTTAATTTAGATTAGAAAGTAGTCTCAGTCCTTCCAAGTCACATATATAATTTTTGTGCATGCTTAATGTTAATTTAAATTAATAGAGTTTTTCAGGTACCATATATTTATTTATGCTTAGTTAATGTAATATAATTTCAGTCTGATTGGAATATTAATTTAATTGTGCTTTAACATCTTGGCAGTGCCTTATTGGTTATATTAATTTCACCCAGTTTTTTTATATTTAGTAGAAGTTCATTTTGTTGTACCCCATTCTAGGATCTATGTTAAAATGTAGATAATTATTAATGTAGATAAGTTTATTAGTTTAAGAACGTAGTTTTATAACATGTTAATGTAGATGTAATTTAGTTTTTAGCACTTGAAAAATATTTGGGTTTTACCAAATAGAAACATGGTGATTGGTATTTTTCACGTAATGATGGCAAATGTCCAACAACCTTTGTCTTCCTCATCTAGTCTCCAGAGTTTGGTGTTAAAAATTGGGAAATCTCACTTTTTGGGAGCTAAAAAACAAAGAAGGGATGATTTATTATAGTTCAAACTTTTTGTTCAGCTAGATGGCATAGCTTACTAAGATAAAATAAAGTTTAAGCCTTATAACACGTTTGCTAAATTTGTTTAATTTGACATTTAAAAAATGTTTGTACGTTTGAAGCCCTATCTCTGGTGGGACATGGTTAAAATCTTATCTTTGCATAGCATGTACATATATATGATACTAAAGTAGTGTAGGAATTACAACTTTGATATTTGACTCGGAGCAAAGTTATTAATTTTCAAAAGTAAAGAAAAAGATACATTTTCGCCAATGTTAGTATAATGTGAACTACTCATACAAAAGTGATATTGGGCTATGTTTGACCAATTACAGGTGTGTTCTCAATACATAAACTTAAATATGGTTAAATATGACTCCAAATCATGAAATAAAATTGTTTGCGTTTGTTTCTAGTTCTTTTAGACATAGTTTAAGCCTAAACTGAAATAGGAGCAATGGTTTATTAAGGTATAAACCTATAGTAGTACAAAGCCTATTATTATAATAAAAAACAGCAATAATAATATAGAACAAAAAGCTATGTGGTCCTCATCAATGAGTCAGTTCAGTAGACAGGTCTGCATAAGATTATGAAGTCCCCTCTTCAGTACCTGGCATCTTTTGCTCAGTCAGTCTAGATCAGGGTTCCTCACTAAGATTTCATGAAGAGCCTTATTACTTTTTTCAAAATAATCTAAAAAAACACCGACGTCATGTTCACACCAGTCACGGCCAAGAGAGATGGAAGAACGCGATGATCACCAAACGGAGCCAAATGAGGGTCATCGACTGCAGTCGGACTCACCTCAGTACAAAACACTTGCCATCATCAACCAGTACTTCAACGTGTTCTCCAATTTGGCCGATTTCAACTACCAGTGGATGATGCCTGGTAGTAGCGAGGGAATTTGCAATATATTAGTTGTCGATAAACTCTATTCCTACAATGAATCCAGACGTGTTTATCAACCATACTACCGCCTGCTTGCTGGGGACAGTTATACCGATCTGTTCGTGAACGAGATACTGAAGATGGACAACAACGGTGTTCCTATCAAACATTTCCGCAAGTGCATACAGTATCGGAAAACATTTTAGTATTTGTAAAACAAAACAAATATGTTGTATAATACTACATTTATTTAAAATAATTAATTTGAAATAACAGATAACTTTTTACGTAAAATTTTATTTCAAATAAGTAGTGGATGGAAATTTAAATGTAGTACAAAATATATACGTAATAAATAAATATATATATATATATATATATATATATATATATATATATATATATATATATATATATATATATGAGTGTGTGTTATATTTAGTAAAATCGTTTCACATTTTTTTCATATTATTATTATCTTGTTGACGTTGAAGGTTTGAATCTATCAGATTCTTGGAGTATTGCATCGACGTTAGGAGGCTGTGAAGTGACGGCTAGTCTTAAAAGAGTTCCAAGATTATCATGTGTGAAACTAGATCTGTGCTAATTTTTATAAACTTTAATTTCCTTTTTGTACATTCACAAACACGTGTACAAAAATGTGTGCAAAACAATTTCAGCACATCCTGTCAAGCGTGGAAACTGAAAAGTAGCCCCTCCAGTGAAGGTATACGTCACTTTGACGACATAGCTTGGGGGGGGTACTTTTCCAGTCACGAACACCTGCGGGTACTCCTCACAATGAGATTTCAGCTGTTTGTTCTTTTGAAACTATTAAATGGTATATTATTGTCATTGAATGATATTACGTAATGAATTAAGATGATAATATAAGAATTAGGACCGTACTAGGTGGATTTGTGCTGACAAAACGTAGCCCCTGGAAAAGTACCCCAAGGCTTGTTGAGGGGACTGAATCAGGAATATTGAAGGCGTTTGCATTTTGTATTTGATGCTTCGACAACAGACATAATATCCGTTTTATCTGTGTGTGTTGGTGTATTATGAATTCTAAATAATCTGAACATTTGATACTATTGAGGAAAAATAACATTTTCTGTTTTTTTTTTTTAACATAATCCTATCACTTAAGTAATCAGTTTTATGCTTTGAATAAATTTAACTAAAAATATTACAAAGAATAACAAATTAAGTTTTTTTAATTATTATCAAATTATAAATAATGTATAATTAGGCTGGGATGGAGTTTTAATACCCATCCAATATAAAAAGTGATTTTAAAAATTCCGAAAATGTTATTACAGTTTGTTATAAATTGTTATCTATTTTTCATATAGGACTTCAATTTCTAATGTGAGTTTAGCTGGCTTTAACATAAATATTTTAATTGTAATTTATAAGCTATATAATTTACTAAAAATGGGCTGATATTACAAAATTCAAGGAGAAAAACTTGACATATAACACCACAAGTTGCATAGGTCCATTGAATATAGTCCATTCTATTATTTTTACAAAACATCGTACATATGTTGAGACATTTTTCAAGTAGCGAATATGGTACTTCAAAAGAACAATTAAATAAGCGCAATCGAGTTTGATACTGTAATATTATAAGTAAATAAATATTCAACGCACAGAAATATTTTTGTTAAATTATTTCAGAATTATTTTTGTTAAATTATTTCGTATTCATGTGGTCTGAAGATTGTTTTTTTTTTTTTACCAAGACAGTTGTTATGATGGATTTATTAACTTATTAAATAATAACAAGGTATCCATTTGAATTCAAACCAAGATACAATATTAAAAGTAAAACAATATTTGATATTTACGGAATGTTATGTTTGTGAGAAAAGTTCTTTTCAGTTTTGTGAGAATTCGGTAATCATGCTGGATTCAGTGTTTGACATGTACGGTTCTTTACGCAATTTGTAATAATTATGTAAACTGATTTATATGTAACTGCATTTGTCCATAGTAATGTCGTGTGTATAATAAAAATGCATTTCGTGAGTATTACAACTAAGAACGCAGTTTACCGACAATCTTGAATATAATAAACGTTTCCTTAAAAAACCAACAAGTGTACTTGTGATAAATATACAATTCTGAAAATGCAAAATATTTTTTATAGAATGCATTTGGTATAGAATGGTTGGTTAGCTCCCAAAACGTGAGATTCCCAATTTTTAACACCAAACTTTGGAGGCCATTTTGGGAATAAAACTTTGCATTTAGGGCTGTAAAGATGATAACAAATATTGTAGAAGATATCTTTCTGAAAAGAATGGTGTTGGTTTGAAAGCTGTAGCATAATCCAATCCAGAGATAATCAGTTTGTCGCTAATGCCTGCAAAGCCAAAAATCGCCGGATACTCGTGAACAAAAATGGTTGCCACACATAAATGGTAAAAGATCAAATTCTTTAAAAACCATTTTTGAACCTCTTATGAGTATGGTAATAACATACACAAAAAATGAAAATATTTAAAAATGGTCATGCAACCATCATTGGAGAACTTAATATGGAGCGAATACCAAGTGTAATGTTCGTTTATAAACAGTAGCGATAAATATTAGCCAATACCGTGAATGTAGTACTAATGTAAATTTATATATATATATATATATATATATATATATATATATATATAAATACTGTATATATATATATATGTAAAACTTGCTTTAATAAAATATTGCTTCTTCATATGTAAGATATTATCCATACAATATGCATAAACTATTTTTATTTCTATAGTTTATATATTTTTATTTCCATAGTAACAGAGACTGTCACTGAGCAGCTATCAGTTTCTTACTCAACAACTGTTGTCATTGCCGAGAAATAATGCTACAGAAAAACAAAGCCTAATAAATAAAAGGATATAGTGGCTCATAGTGTACCAAATTAAACATTGGAATCCAAGCTTTAAAATGATATATATATATATATAACAAATGTAGTTCAGACACACGATGTACTAACTACAACAACAAATGGGCATTGTTCACATTGTGACCGATGGCAGTTGGCAAATGGTCTCTATCGATTACAGTGTGACCAATCGGCAGTTACAGAGTTAAATTACTTTTAAAATGTAGGCTATGTTACCATAGAAACAGCTCAATGAACAAAATTTTAAAATAGAAACATTTATTGGCAGGTTTTGTACCTAACAAAATTTTGGTAGAATTTGAAATATAGTTGAATATAAAATTTGAAACATAATTAGTGTAATTTTGGTAAAGTAACATACATAAAATTAAGATGAGACAACTTTACATTTCATGCAGTTATAAAAAAGTTGCTAGCATTTACTTTTTAATTTCTTAAGGATACCTAGTAACAGAAACAAATATGTTCACAAATGTAATGTTCTTTGGGTGAATTTGCAAACTAAACCTGAAGAAGTCATTTTAATTCGAAGCCAGCTGGAGTGGCAAATATAATCAATAATGTGTCTGGAGTACAAAATATCAACTTATGAGTACATGAACAGTAAAGATTCTAAAATTTCGTTTGTCAAAGATAATCTCGATCAGGTTTTTATAAGTTTCAATTTAGAAAATGCTTGTTCTCAAGACACTTGAGTTGATGGGATGTTTAGAAGAAATTTATTTACATTGGAAAATTATGGGTAATGTAAACAGTACATGCTATATCATAATATCTATACCTATAAAAGGCAAATACCACTGACACATTCATTCATCGCTGTAACTAAAAAAGTACTAAGCCTATGAGGCTGAAATTTTGTAGAGTCAAAGGTCTTATGTTGTAGATGTGCAATAAGAAGGGATTTTGAAGAATGTGTAGTAAATCGAAGATGGCAGCTTTTATAATGCCACAAATTTTAAATTCTAAAAACAGTGTTTCTCTAATTGGACTGTAGAGGCTAAATGAACGGTTATATAACAAAACTAATACTATTTCCTGTGCATGATTTGAGACGAGCTACAACTTTGCCCTGTGACTTTTTGCTCTATCTCACCTCCTTCATTCTTTGGTAGACCTAGATTTTCAATTTGTGTGTGTAAATCAAATTGGTTAATTTACGGCCTCTAAGAGTAGAATTACAGATTTTTCTAGACTGTGAAACTTTGTTACCTATGAGAACATACTGTATTCAATGGGAAAATATACAATTTAATCTGAACTCGTGTATAGCCAGGTCATAGGACATGGCTAAACATGGCTAGAAACACGATATTTCTCTGATTCAGAGTCAATTACCGTACTTTGCGCCCTCTAAAAGTTGACACAGATTTTTCTAGACTATGAAACTTTGTTATCTAGGAGAAAAAACTGTTTTCAATTGGAAAATTAACAATTTAGTTTTAAAGCATGCATAGCCAGATCATAGGACAGGCTAGACATGGCGAGAAACAATATTTTATTGAGTCAGAGTCAAATATAGTACTTTGTGCCCTCTAAAAGTAGACTTACAGTTTTTCTAGACTTGGAAACTTTTTTATCTATGAGAACAAACTGATTGTAATTGGAAAATTTACAATTTAATTTGACCCAAATGCATACCCAGTTCACAGGACATGGCTAAATATGGCGAGAACCCTGATATTTTTACTGATTCAGAGTCAACTACAGTAATTTGTGCCCTCTAAAAGTACACTTACAGATTTGTCTAGACTTTGAAATATTTTTATCTAAGAGAACAAACTGATTTCAATCAGAAATTTTTAAATATAATTTTATTACATGTATAGCCAGTTCACCGGACCTGACTAAACATGGCGAGAACCCCAACATTTAATTGATTTAGAGTCAATTGCTGTACTTTACGGCCTCTAAATCTAGACTTTCAGATATTTTTAGACAATCAAAGTTTTTATACTACAAGAAAAGTTTGATTGAAATAGCAAGATTACAATATTAATTTGTATACAGCCATAATTGCCCTACTTTGCTCCCTCTCAAAGTAGGCTTTTATTGTTTTACTGTAATAATTATATAAAAGCCATTTACCACTCATCACTATTACTCAAAAACTATGTCCAATTGATTTGAAATTTTGTACATAGGTTTATCTTGGCTCCTAGAGACTCACTAAGAAAGGATTTTCCTCTCCTACCTCAGGAGTCCGTCTCACTGGCCTCCAAAATTATGGTATTCTTATGGAGCTATAGAATATTGTACCATTTTATGTGTATGGGTGGGTGGGTGAGTACTAAAAAGACTTTTGTACATATTTAATGCTACAGTGTCTTTTATAAATCCACCCATATAATGTCATTGTTCGTGTATGGGTGGACGAGTGGGTCAATACCACTGTACGTGTATGGGTGGGTTGGGTTAGGTTATGTTAAACAAATAATTCATTGATTTATTTGATTAACAGCTGTTAAATAAAAACAAATTGAATAAAATTTTGGTAGGCTAAACTTATAAAATTAAAAATAATTCAGTGCAGTAGTATATTATACATAACATCAGCTGTTCTAAATTGGATATAAATTTGATACAGTGTAAACTGATAGCTTTCTGCACATTTCGATTATATAATCAAAATCAATATTTGTTCTGTGATTATGACCGGCGAAGCAGGAGGATACAGCTAGTCTCTAATATGAAGTGGAGACTTTCCACACTTTCTGCAAGGAACTGATCTGCGAGATCCAAGTAAATAATAGGAAAACAATATATGTCATCAGAATATACCGTCCTCCTAACGGGTCACTTCACAATACTCTTGAGTTATGGGCCACTATAATTGAGGAAATTCCCAATGGAGATATTTGCATAATCGGTAATCTGAATTTGTACGGACTTTGGTCATCTAATGAAAATAACAGTCTAAACGAACTTCTCACAGTTTGGCATGTCGAGAATTCCCTTGCCTACTACCAGGATAACCGCCAGTAGTTCAACATCCATTAACGTTATCTGCACCAACATGAGCCTGAACAGAGTACAAAGTAAAGTCATCAAAAATGAGTTATCTGATCACACTGGCCAATTTTTCATCTTAGAATTTCCTACCAATGCAAAAAGACCTCTGTCATATACCAGAAGAAACTAAACCAGAACAACATTTTAGCATTCAATTACCTACTCGGCATCCAACCTTGGGCTAGAGTCTACCAAGCTACAGACCCCAACAATGTCTATTTTAACTTTATTGACACCTTAACAGTAGCCCTCGATCTAATATATCCACTTAAGAAATCCATAATTAGGAAGAGTAAGGCAAAATTTGATGGAGTTTCTGATTTTGAGGCAGTCAGGCTGTGATCATCATATGTTCAAGCTCAAGAGTGATTCATAACTAGTGGAAAGATTGAAGATAAGGCTGATGCATTTAAAAAGAAGAAATGTTACGACCTTAAGCTTCAAGATTTAAGGAAGAAGCTAATCTCCAATTCATCTATGAAACAAAAAACAAGAGCAAAGCTGTATGGGGGGTTATTAACAAGGTAAGGTCTTTTAAGAAAGAGGTGTCAGAAGCATACTGGAAGCTGAATACGGCAGATGGCATAGTGGAGGATTTAGTTTGCATTACTGAATACTTAAATTGGTATTTCACTTCAGTTGCTGAAGAAAAACTCAAGAAGAACGGCCAACAGGATATCAGATCGTTTCACCAACCTAACATCTTCTCAGGAATAGAATTCACCGACTTCAAATTAGTTACAGACAGAGAAATGCTTAACATAATTGATTCAATAAAATCGTCCTTTTCAACTGAGTTAGATTAAATCTCTTAACATTTATTAAAGTTTTGCAAAAATGTAATCTACCAGCCTCTGTCTGCAATAATAAAACGTGTCTCTCGTACAAGGAATAATACCTTAAAACTTAAAACTTTCCAAAGTTTACCCTCTGCAGAAACAGGGAAGCAGAGCGGAGGTGGAGAATTTCAGACCGATTTCTATGGTCATATATATATATATATATATTAACAGTCTCCAAAATCCTAGAGAGAGTCGTTCTTACCAGACTCCTTGATCATCTGAACACAAACAATCTACTCTCAAGGGGGCAGCATGGGTTCTTACCTAGAAAATCTACCATCACTGCCCTTTCTGACTTGTTTGAGCATATAGTCGACATATAATCAGCTACTGGTGTTATCCTTGACTTTATCAAGGCTTTCGACTCTCTTGGACATGAACTAATCATCGCTAAGATCAAAGCACTAGGGATAAAAAGCACTGTTCTCAGATGGTTTGAAAGTTACCTCACTGGGTGAAAGCAAGTTGTTGAATTAAAACAGAACATTAATGGTCACACAATAACTGAGACCTCATCTTTTAGAAGCTCATAAGGTTCAGTGCTTGGTCCTGTTCTTTTCGTTCTTTTTACTGGAGACCTTCAAAATCACATTAGAGCTTACAGCTACCCAGTAATGTATGCCGCAGATGACAGGTCCTGGATTAGCAGCATGTAGTGTTTCTAAATATGTTATTTGCAATGTGTAACAGCTGATTTTTGTTTTGATGTTGATTATTATAAAAAAGTAAACAGAAAAAAAAGAAAGTTCTAATTGGAAGGGTGATGTACTGTGTACAAGTTGATCAAATTATTTGGAGACGTCACATTAATCAAATTCAAAAACTGAAAATTTAATTTTCACAATTCAAATCTTTCAATATTCTTTTTACGAGGGAAGAGTTGTAGTGTTTCTAAATATGTTATTTGCAATGTGTAACAGCTGATTTTTGTTTTGATGTTGATTATTATAAAAAGTAAACAGAATGTTTCGAATTCATTATGTCTGAGTTTTTTAATACTTATAAATAGAAAACATCAGTAACCAGGAGCTTCTTGAGATCAACAACTTTATCTCAGTGAGTTTGACTGAACAGTACTTTATGGGAAATGATCTCGCTTTCAACCCAGCAAAAACAAAATTTCTTGCATTGAGCAGACTCAAAGATGGCATCTCAGAACCTCCAGACTTGGAGAGGGTAGAGGAGAACAAGCATTTAGATGTGATCTTCGAATCAAAATCTGACCTGGAACAGTCATATCAACGAACTATGATCCAGGCTGAGCTCTGCTCTGTACGTGTACGCTCAGGCAAACGATACCTGAGCTCTGCTCTCTTTGCACTAAGAAGAGTCAAGGTTACCGCTTCACCATCGCTGTAAAGATTGCCTACTATGCTCTTTTTGAGGCTCATCTCAGGTATCGGATCACTCTCTAGGGCGGGTCTTCTGCTAGTTATTTCCAACGCGTTTTGATTCTGTGTAGATTAGTGAGTATCATGGCTGACCTCTCCCCTCGAGAAAGTTGCCGGAACGCTTTCAAAAACCTTCAGATTCTCACTTTGGTTTCTATATACTTCTTTGAAGTCATACGGTATACCTTAAAGCAGGAACTTGTGAGAAATGAAGACATACACCCTTTTTGTACGAGACAAGCCTGTGACTTTCACCTTCCAATTCACAGGACATCACTTTTCACAAAGAAGCCCTCATACGCTGGAGCTCAAATCCTTAACAACCTTCTTGCAGAAATCAAGAGTTGCAGCCTAAAAACAATGAAGAAAAGATTGCAGAACTGGTTGTTGGACAAATCCTTCTACAGCATGGAAGATTTTTATAATATTTGTTAATTCCATTTTTTTTTTTTTTTATTTTAGCACTTCTGACACTTTGTTCTATCGTTTGAATTGTAATTGTGAGGTGCCTTTTTATTATGTTTGTAACTATTTCAATTCATGACGTATTTGCTAATCTTGATGATTATGTAAATAAATGGACTGTCTATTGTCTGTTCTCATAGATCACTTGAACAATCTCTATAATTACTAACACTCATGTTTTCATATAAACTATGCTAAATATGCATCAAAATAAAGATTTACAACATAACAACATAAAACACTTTCATAACAAACGAAACAAAACTAAAGCTTCAGAATACTGAATAATAACAACATATAATCTGTCAGCTGTTGCAGATGACGTGACAACATATTGACAAATTGAACTAAAATAAAAAAAGTAAAATTGGTCAAAAATAAATCAAAATGTATACTAAATGAAAGATTGAAAGTTTTTCTTTCTAAAGATACATATTTTGACATATTTTGTATGTTTTTTTCATATTTCAAATACTGGAACAATGACGCCTGACTTTGGGACCTGATATCAGGCGTTGCCAGTTGAACAGCAAGTCTCTGTGTCTGATATCAGGGTTTGGCCAGTCGTAGGGTTAACTTATTCTATGAAAAATTTGTTTCTTTATGAAACGGAAATTAATTTATAGTTATACCAGAAAACACAAATATAATAAACCTAACAATATATTCCTAATTGATATAACAATAATATTTTAACTTATTCTATGAAAAATTTGTTTCTTTAAAAACAGAAATTATTTTATTGTTTTACCAGAAAACACAAATATGATAAACCTAACAATGTATTCCTAATTGATATGACAATAATATTAACATTTTTTAGAACTGTTACTGCCAGTCAGCCATCTCTCCAGAGAAAATATACACAAATTTGTAATTGTTAATAATATCATCATGCATATAGCCATGTCACATCAGGATTATACTAATAAATATAATTGTGCTCACGCTTATATATACACATTGGGCCATTCAGTTGTTTTAACATTTCCCTCAAGAATTATTCAACATTTCGCTCAAGAAATACTATTCAACCTGATCAGTAACCCTAACCCTAGTAGCTGCAAATATATTTGTGAAAAACGTCAAACTATTTTTGGTCATTTTTGCTGACGTTTACTACAAAACATGAAAAATAGTAAAATGTAATAAGCCTAGTTAAGTTTATATACAGTACCCCTGCACTTAAAATGAACTTGAGATAATCCCAAAATTTTAGTATTTATAAGATGTATGTGTTTTTTGTTGCTTCTGAAATTAATAAAAATATTAAAAGGTTGGGGTATGCCTGAGAAAGTATATAATAATTTAAATTTCGATAGCAAAAGTATAGCAAATTTAACTTAGTATAATAATATTTCTTTATTGCCATAAAGATACAATCAGTGTACATGGTAACAAGTAATATAAATAACTAAATATAAAATAAATGCTGGTCACGTAACTTAGTAAACTTTACAAGAAATTAAGTTATTTTCTGTATAATCACCATGCGTTATTTATAAAATCATTTACACTAAAAAAACAAATTTGAACAATCCTGATAAACAATTCACTGTCATATCATTACTAACCATCCATCCACCTTTCTCAGTTTCAACAACTTTGAACAATTCTGATAAACTATTCACTGACATGTTACTAATTACTAACCCACCCGCCTATCCCTACACGTACATTGGTATTAACCCACCCGCCCACCCTTACACGTACAGTGGTATTGACCCACCCATCCCTACACGTACAGTGGTATTAACCCACCTGCCCACCCTTACACATACAGTGGTATTGACCCACCCATCCCTACACGTACAGTGGTATTAACCCACCTGCCCACCCTTACACGTACAGTGGTATTGACCCACCCACCCCTACACGTACAGTGGTATTAACCCACCCGCCCAGCCTTACACGTACAGTGGTATTGAGACGTTTTTCAGTTGTCTTTTTGAAATATTAAAATTGTTTCAAGTTTCAATGCTATTGGGAGAACATTGAAAAGGCACAACACACATTGCAGGAAATGATTTTTGGAAAAAGGTGTCCAAAGTCTAGGAACTGAGTCATTCCATGTGAAGTGATCCAGAAAAAAATAAATTGGTTGCTTGACTATTTTTAAATTTGATGAAACTTGCCAGGTTGTTTCTCTCATATCTCAAGACTTAAAAACCATTAAAAAAAAATTTGTTTTCTTTGGTGGTTCACCTTTGGCGGCCATTTTGGATTTGCTGCGCACGCCCATTTTCGCTAATGTAAGGGTTTACAAGAATGGCCGTAACTGATTAAGTATTTGTCTTAGAAGAATGAAACAAAAACCATTTTGTTTATAAACTAACAATGTAAAATAAAGGTCCAGTAGCTTATTTACCTTTCTCTAGTATTTCTTTTTGAAAATCCCAAGACAAATACAATAAAGCAATCAACAAAATGTCACTTTTTGCAATTTTTTTTCAAAGACAAATGCAATGTGATTTATTTTTGTCTGAAGATATATGTTCGTAGTATTACCATAAATAATATGAACTTTTATATACTAACCCTACAGTTTTTATAAATTTTTCAAAAGTGAAATTTTTGAAAAATTAGCAATTTTGGCTATTAATAACTCTGATGGGGTTGGTGATATAAAACTAAAATTTACATAAAAGGAAGGTCTCATGTATATGTACCTAGGAAATAAAAAACATTTTTGTATATAGTACTGGGTAAAAAGTTACAAATTTTTAAAAATGACTAAAAATCCGGTAAAAGCGAAATATTTTAGTGCACAACAAAATATGCAAATGAGCTTTTAAAATTATATAAATATGATGCAAGCATATAAAAACAGTTTAAAGTAATAAAATAATATTTATAAAAACAAGTTGTGCAACATATGCTTAGGTCTCTTTGTTATGCCAGCCTTGGAGACATGTCTGAACATGAAACTTTCGTGTAACTGCATGTTGTTTACTGCACACTTTGATACTTGATCACTGGCTCAGTCTGTTAGGAGCCTCTGATCTGTTCACATGGTTAATTGTATACAGTAGTGTGTTTCAAAGTTTCAAGTCTAACCAAATTTGATTTTGAATATTTTTTTTAATTAATTTTTTTATACTGACTTACAGTTTATGTAGATTTTTAATTTTGTGAAAGTTCTGTGAAAAGTTTTAACATGGAAGAACAGTGTTCTATTGGAAAACATGTGAATGAAGAGTGTCATAAAACAGTGTATGGAACAGCCCCAAAGGATTTAATAAATATAAGTGAGTTATGTGCCAAGGACCAACAACTTTTTTTATTACGTATAAATTCAGATGTCACAACAATATGTAAGTACCATGAAAAAAAATATTTGCTCAAATTTAATCATTTATTTGGACAGTCCTGTTGTGATCCTTAAAAAAAAACAGTAAAAAAGAACTTGCGTGAAATAACTTTTGATCAAGTCCTTAGTAAAAGTAATAGTAACTTAAACTAGTTCCAGGAAAGTCATTGTGTGTTAACTGTTGTCAAGCTATTTTTTATGAACAGGAAGATAAATCAAATGAATATGAAGACCAACAGATGTACATTGCATCATATGAGAATATTGAAATGTTAGATGCTGCCTGTTCAATGTTGGGTGTATCACCAGCATCAAAATTAAGAAAATTAAGCGCAGAGAGACGGCCTGCAGGCCTTAAATCTAAAGTTGAAAAAGTGTCTGAAAAAATTAAAAGAAATCTTGAATTATGTTTTGAGTCAAAATTAAACGAACCTACAACATCCTCTCAAAACTCTAAAGATGAATATGATGAACTTATTCAAAAATTAAAAGCAAAATGTGTCCTTGCTTCAAAAGAAGATAAGATAAAAATTATTAGCTTACTCCCTTCATCGTGGTCTAGAGCAAAAATTGCATCTGAGTTCAATGTGACAGAGCGGTTAGTACGATTATCTAAGGAATTAGTTAATGAGCAAGGTATTTTGCCTGATTTAGGGAACAGAACTAAAGCTGGGATAAGTATGGATACTATTAACAAAGTTATTGAATTTTATGAAAATGAAAGCAACAGCCGAATCTGTCCTGGAAAAAAGGATTGTGTGAGCGTTCACATTGATGGTGTCAAAGTGACAAAGCAAAAGCGCCTTGTTCTTGTAAATTTGAACGAACTATATTCTTTGTTTAAAAGTGAATACCCTGAGGAGAAGATCGGAAGATCAAAGTTTTGTGAAATTCGGCCAAAATGGTGCATCCTGGCTGGTGCATCAGGGACCCATACAGTTTGCTTTTGTCCTCACCATCAGAACGTGAAACTCATGCTTGATGGTGCAAAACTAAACATTGATTATAAAGACCTACTTGATATAATGGTTTGTGATGAGGAAAAATACAACTGTATGATGAATGAGTGTACCGAGTGCCCAGGCAAACAAGCTTTTATGGACATGATCAACTTGTCTGAAGAGTGCTCTATGTTGCCAGACACTATAGTATATAAACAGTGGGTTACAGCAGATAGAGCTGAAATGATCCACCGTTCTCAAGACCAAAGATGAGTTTTTTGAATCTTTGGCAGAAAAACTTGAAAAACTGAAAACTCACCACTTTGTTTCAAAATCTCAAGCCCATTTTTTAGAAAGAAAAAAACAGAGCTCACAGAAGATGAGTGTTTGGTGTTAGCTGACTTCGCTGAAAACTTTTCATTTGTAATGCAGGATGAAATACAAGTTTTCATTGGGTTAATAAGCAAGCTACAGTTCATCCTTTTGTGTTGTACTTTAAGGAAAATAAAATACAGCACAAATGTTTATGTATTTTAAGTGATCATTTGAAGCACGACACAGCAGTGTTTTATTGTTTCCAAAAAATTTTGACAAACCACATAAAAGAAGAACATCCACAAATAAAAAAATTAATGTATTTTACTGAAGGAGCAGCAAGTCAGTACAAAAACAAAAAAAATTTTGTAAATGTTTGTAGTCATCAGAAAGACTTTGGCCTCGACACAGAATGGCACTTCTTTGGATCTTCCCATGGAAAAAATGCATGCGATGGCATTGGTGGAACCACCACACGAGAAGTAGCTAAAGCAAGCTTACAGAGACCCCTGAACAATCAAATAATGACCGTTGATGATATGTTTTTATTTTGTAATGAGAAATTGAAGAACATAAGGTTTTTTTGATTAAATCAGATGAAATAGTCAAAATTTCAGAAACTTTGAGAAGCCGATTTGGTTGATGCAAAAGAATAGTTGGAACTAGGGGCTATCACAAGTACATTCCCTTATCAGAAGGTATTTGCAGGTGCTATTTCACTTCTGAATCCTTGGTTTATCAAGATCACCCTGTTTCAAGCAGTGTTCCCCTTTCCATTGAAAGAAATTACTCAATCGCTTGTGTCTACGACAATGAGTGGTGGATAGGTGAGGTGATGGACATAAGTAATGATAATGATGATGTGCTAGTTCATTTCTATCACCCATCTGGACCACGCACATCATTCAAGAAGCCTCAAGATGACACAGTGTGGGTGCCAATCAGCAATGTTTTAAGGAAATTGACTCCTTTAGAACTTACAACAGTTACTGGCCGTTCACACATCATTTCAAAGGAACTATCAGAAGAAATATCAATGCTGTTGGTTAATCATGTATCATCAAAGTAACTCTTATAATTGTAAGTACTGTATGAAAATGAAAGTAATTCTTGTAAATAAATATGTACATATTTACTTTTATTATTCTTTCAATGTGATTCGGCTTACAAGGAGTTATATAGGTATTATTAATCAATTGTAATAAATCATATTAGTTTTCAATAACTGGCTAGCTTCTTCTAATTTATAGCCTACAAGGGTAATATTAATCACAAGTCATGAAAACTGAAAAATAATTGTAGATTGAACTTTAGTTGGGCCAATTGTTCGTGATTGTTTAAAGTTAAGCAATTACCACCAAACAGTCAATTAAAAACAAAATATATATGAATATATATATAGGATTTATTTATAAGGCCACACTTCAAAAATGTAGAAACATAAAAAATGTACTCCAATAAAGTGCAAAATCAAACATTTTGTAGCAATTATAGATCAAACAAAATCAGCAAAAATCTCGCTTTTACCGGGTTTTTAGTCATTTTAAAAAATTTGTAACTTTTTAACCGGTACAATATACAAGAATGTTTTTTATTTCCTAGGTACATATACATGAGACCTTCCTTTTATGTAAATTTAAATTTTATATCACCAACCCCATCAAAGTTATTAATAGCCAAAATTGCTAATTTTTCAAAAATTTCACTTTTGAAAAATTTATAAAAACTGTAGGGTTAGTATATAACAGTTCATATTATTTATGGTAATACTACGAACATATATCTTCAAAGAAAAAAATAATCACATTGCATTTCACTACCCTTGTCTTTGAAAAAATTTACAAAAGTGACATTTTGTCGATTGCTTTATTGTATTTGTCTTAGGATTTTCAAAAAGAAATACTAGAGATAGGTAAATAAGCTACTGGACCTTTATTTTACATTGTTAGTTTATAAACAAAATGGTTTTTGTTTCATTCTTCTAAGACAAATACTTAATCAGTTACAGCCATTCTTGTAAACCCTTACATTAGCGAAAATGGATGTGCGCAGCAAATCCAAAATGGCCGCCAAAGGTGAACCACCAAAGAAAAAAATTCTTTTTGATGGTTTTAAAGTCTTGAGATATGAGAGAAACAACCTGGCAAGTTTCATCAAATTTAAAAATAGTCAAGCAACACACCATGGATCACTTCAAATGGAATGACCCAACTAGAAGATTGGTTCTATTTCGAAGGTTAAAATTATGATTTAAGGTTGGTTCGAAAGCAGAATAACATGCAACATTGTCGCAGAACGATAGAGATGGCTGCAAAAAGAAATCCCATGTTGTGAAAAAACTAACCGCAATGATCTCTGCTGTTAAGTTTAAATCTATTCATTCTCTTTAGAAAAGATGTTCTGTCCTTGGTGATGTTAAGCCCCAGAGAGGGATCCCATAAGACAAGTGAGAATAAACAATTCCGTCAAACCCCGTTTTAACGACTTGGGACTTGCTGAGTCAGTGATAAACTAAACTCACAGAGTTCCACGTTGTTTGCACAGCACATCCGCGATTTTGCGAGCTTGTGGATGGCTTGTACGAGCCCAAGTCACCTCAAACCAGTTCTCGCTATATTTAGGTAAATCATGAAACATCAAAGGCATTTGGCTCTGCAAAATACGATCCTGGCTCGGCTTGTGCTACTGTCTACATGACCTGCTTAAGTCTGTATGTGCCTCTCTCGGTGACTCACAATTGGGAAGAATATAGGAAGGTACAATTTTATTTTTAGTGCTAATTTGAAATATTGAACGTTTAACTGGGAAATGCTTAATTTACTGTTAATAAGTGCCAAAAAAGGAAGTCAGTTAGACAATTTTAACATATAAAAACTATTAATTTGAGTTGAACAATAAAGTAAAATTGTCTATAAACCGGAATGAAGTGGAAATGAATGAGAATAGATGTTATAAGATTTTATAATTCAAATGTACCTGTTTAACAAATAGACTGAATATAACCATCTTAAAACACTAATAGAATAAAAATATAGTTTTTTCATGTCATTAAAAGTTATTAATTACCATATTATGTATTGGTAGCATTTATAACCTAAATAGATGTCACCTAAGTTTATTTGTACACAATGTAAATACATATATAGTTTTAGTGATCGATTTCGGTAAACCAGGTATACCTTTCTTACAACAGAGAATTGATTTCGTGAAGTATTCGTACAAACTATATGCTTTTGCATCAACATTGTTATCAACAGAGATAACAATATTAGTTAACGGTTTTTTACATTTTATTTTTTCTCGTGTGTTGTGAAAATTGGTTTTCTGTTAGCACTTTCCGCCACTCTCTCTTCTTATTGTAAACTAATAAATAAACATCATATTTAAATAACTAATTGTCACAGGAAAATATTTTGTTGACTATAAATCTTATAAATTAATCTATTATTTTTAAAAATAATTGGAAATACAATTGTTGTACATCATCAAACCACTTTTATTTTTGCTGTAAAGGCCCTAGTTGTGATTCATTAACTCCAACAACTTTGTTCTGGCTTAGTCTTCTATCCACGAGCCTACACATGATCACGAACCACCAAAGTCATGATCATGCCTTTGGAACAGTGACTGCTCGTCTATCCATCCAAACATCAAGGTCATCACCGACTCATTAACCTCATTGATTGTTAGAATTAAGATAAGCTGACAATCATTTAATAACAAAAGTACCTTAGCTGACTAAGCGGAATACTTCATCTACATGGCTACTAAATCTAAGGTTTTTGTCATGTCAAGGCCAATATAATTAGTGGAATTCAGTGTACAACAGACTCACCGAGAAAGCAAAGCAAACCAAAGTCATCTAGATTTTTAGATGAAAAATTCAATCAAGCTAGTCTTAACAGTGTTAACACTTTGTTTATTGCTGATAATACTAGCTTGATTGATGAATTTTCCATTAAAAATCATTTATTTAATAATTTTTACGAATAAAGGTATAGTCAATTTTTTCAAATGCACTACAATACATTATAAAATTCATGGAGATTTCACAGCAGAATTGGTAGAACCTCACAGTACTCAATGTGAAATACATCAAAGCCCTCTTCAGGCCTCACTGCATTAAGTTAGGCCCCAGCCGGCAGAGTTAGTAAGTCTATATGCTAAAACGAATACGCTATTGCTTTTACAAAATAAAATTATTTTAACCCATACAAACTTTTCAGGACCTAAATCTAATATTGCTTAATAGCACATATCCTTCAAATTAATTGAGATATGCATTAAATTCCAGTGCATAGCCTCCAGGATGGCTTGTTGAAAATAAAAACAAATTGTATTTTTTTTCGTATACAAAAAAAGTATTATTTAGTAGTTGCTCGTATTGTCATCGTACCTAGAGAAATACTTGTTGTAGAATCAAAATTAGTATTCAAATTCATGTTCAGGGTAAAATGAACACATAAAATTAAAAAGAGATGTTTGAAAAATAATTTAAAATAACAACAGTATGTCAAATTTACAGGGTTGAGCAAACGTCTGGAATATATTTATTAATTTTTAAACCATTTAAATAAATGTAATGAAACTGTTGTTACGTACATGTCTCTATACCAAACATTTAATTTTAATTTTTCAATCAGTTGTACAATGCAATAACAATTTAATTTATAACCCAATAAGTTTTTTTGTTTATTGTTTGTGTTTTATGTAACTAAATAAGAACTCAATTAAATAAAATTCTGTTTGAACTGATATTGTATACATATATGCATATTTGTCTTTAGTTTTTATCATGTAGCATTAAAAGCATTTAGAAACAGCAAAAAACATATTAAACAAATTGTGAGTCAAATGGTTTATTTTATTAAAATAATGTAACAAAGCTCTGCAAAATTAATATTCTTCGATATACATATGTAAGGGAGGCTTACTGACATTGTACATTTGTAAGGGTATGAAGGGAACTTATCAATGTCAATCTTGTCTGTTACTAGAAAGGGAGGTTCATCAACATCATCATTGGCAAGTGGGGAGGAAACACCATTTATTATTACCATTGATTTTATATGCATCCTTATATATTTCTCATTCCGTATTAAATTTTATGTTTAATTATCAGCTGTTATGGGGTCCAGTAGTGGAATGAAAGTGTATTCCCAAGTAAATTTAATGCAGTTTAAACCATGCAAAATTACTGGAACAAAATTTCCTATTATATGGGATATATATTTTGTAAATAATAATATAATCAAGAGATTTACTTAATTGTAGGGATGGAAAAGATGTTCATCAATATCAAATATGAGAGTGGATGGGTGGGAGGGTATGTGCCCCTTACTTATGTGTTGGATGAGAGAGTCGTCTTCTATTTCATACTAGTGTAGTGATTGGTTATGTAACAATAATTATATTTTAACGATTATTTAACAAAATATCGTTTATTTTTCTGTCTTTTTTTAATTCAGTCTTTTCAGTAGTCTGATAGTGGATACTCCAGAAGGCCATAAATAAAAACTATTCATAAAGAAAATGTAACCAGCTTTGCTAGCTTTTCTGTTAAACTTGATGCATTCTTTTATTTCCAGATTGGGATGAATAGCTACAAAAATCAATGCACACAATTGAAACACGACTATGATAAATGTTTTCACATTTGGTTCACACAAAAATTTCTGAAAGGTGAAGTAAATTCAGAACCTTGCAACTCGCAGTTTGAAGTATACCAGCAGTGTTTGAAGGTGACTATTAGGTATAATTGAACATAGGATTTACCAATTTAAATATGGAACCTTGTCGACAGCTTAAAGAAGAATATGATGCTTGCTTCAATTTGTGGTTTAGTCAAAAATTTTTGAAAGGCGATAACAATGATGAAGTATGTGCTCCACTGTTGAAAGTCTATAAAGAATGTGTTAAGGTAGGATTATTTGTTTGACCTCAAGGCTGTTGGTAGTACATTTTGAAATGATTAATAAAGGATTATTTATTAATTTTAGGGCTGTTTACTAATAAGTTTAGATGTTCAAACTGTTCATAAGTGCATGTTGACATTTTCAAGTATTCAATACTTTTTACGTCATTAAAATATTGTTTTAATCATCTAAAATTAATTGCTTAAGCTTCAGGCTGAGTAAATAATTAAATTCTGTGAAGTGAGATCTGGAAAGAGGGTAATATAAAAAATAGTAAAACCAATGATTAAGTTATATTATAAGTATTAGTACAAATATGTTGATACCCAGATAGTAACATGACAGTTTAATTTAAATGCTGGAAATGACTTATGGTCAATGTTAATAAGGTTATCACTTTGAAGGAGTGATATCAGCATCATTTCATCTATTGCAGAGTGCACGAGACAACTATTGTTATTGATGGCTTGTCACAGTTAATAAGCACAGTCTAGACTGTAAAAGATTGACATTTTGATAGTGAGAAACCATAAAATATAAAAATTGGTGTATGGGTACGATATGACTATTTTTCATAAACAACTTTTTCTTGTCTATTCAATGGTGATTTTTTTTGAATTTTTACATATACTATTTGATTACCTACAATGATCATACTGTATCTTTGCACATTTTTTCATTTTTGCGTTTTATGTAAACAAACACTTCCAAAAATTAAAAAAAACCTACTAGTTTATCTAAAATGTAACAACATATTATTATAGTGCACTAAATAATAAAACAATTTGGCTATATTGGAATTATTTATAAACAATTTTTAGTGCTCCTAAGGAGTGTTATAAGCTATAATTTACGTACAACATTTTAAAAATGTTATCAATCTTTTCATACAGTACAAGTAAACGTCACACAACACAAATTTATTACAATATAAGCACAAAATGCACAAATATATTACAATACAAGTACGAAATGCACAAATATTATGGTGATCGACACAAATCTTTTCATGACAGTAATTATTTACTAATTCTTTTTGTAAGTGTTGATGGTAGTATGTGAAAGTACAGTTCTTGTGAAGAAAAATTATATATTCTTGAGACGAAAAAATATATATGGTAACATTTACATTTGGAGCATATTTACTATTTTTATGATTTTTACAAAAAAAAGCTTGCACAGCTCTGAAAAAAGGACCTACAGTAGGGAGCACACATTGGTTCACCTGATGCTCACGGTCTAGGGTTAATTGAGTTATTTTTAGAAAGTTTTAAAATGTATTCCAATTACATTACAAAATATGCATCTATTAAGTATTGTTAGGTCGAATAATGGGTTTTATATATCTTTTTTTTTAGAGCTTTTAAAAGGATCCAGAAAAGAAAACCTGTATAATTTATTTGATTAGTTTTTATAAAAAACAAAATACTCTTGTATAAATGTACATTGAACACTACATTTCATACCCTTTTTAATGGTCATTCATTGGGATAATGCATTCAACACAAACATTGAACATTTTGACATTGCTGTGTTTTCCTTACAAATTGGCGTCATACAGCTATCACATTGGTATTGTGTAAATCTATTTTTTCTAAGAGCCACAGGTAGCATTGTGGCTTACTTTCTTGCCCACCTGTATTACTGTAGCTATATTAGTTTCAGTTAGTCCTAGAGTGAATAAAACAATGAAAAATAATTTGGCAAATGTATATAATATATAAACACTTGAAATTATTCAGATTGCAAACTTATAAATTTTAGGTAGTTTAAAGATAGTACCAGGAGACAGAGCGTTGCTCAGTTGAATTTTGCGAACTGCAGAGGTTGCATCCATATCTCCCAGAGAATCCTGAGAATCTTTTGTTGTTGCTCTACCTTGCAGATTATTAATAAAAATTCGTTTTGGAGGTCTTCCGCATTCACCTTCAGCCCTTTTGTGGAAATTAGCCTACGGCCTTGCCAAGACGCTCTACTACAGGCCCTTTTGTGGAACTCGGCCTGCGGCCTCACCAAAGCATTCTGCTACAGTCCCATTTGTGGATCTCGGAATGTCGCCTCGTGAGGAAGATCGGCCTACAGCCTCACCAGGAATCTTAAGCAGTATGACCATGAATTTTGGTTTTTGTGGAAGTAGAGCTCATAAGCATAGCATTTTCTCAAATCAGATGGCATATTAGTAATTAAGAGAAGAATACCTTTAATTTGATACTCCTTTTGGGTGTATTAGTTTAACTCAATATTGGGTTTTTGAGCATATTTTTTACTTGGGGGAGCAGAGTCCTTAAATGTTGTCTCTTCCAAAATGTTATGGTATAATGTGATTTAGGAGATAAATAGATATAGTCGATAATGGTTCCATACTTTTTTCTGCTAGAAGTCGATAACATTAGTTTGGGCAAACAACGCTGATTTTATAAGGGTTAACCTTATTCTGCAAAATGCAAAATAAACAACATTATACTGCTAAGTAACTATAGCAACACACACAAAAACCATGGTACCTAGAAAAGAAGACGGTAGGTATCACGCGCATCTCCTATGACGTCACATGTGCTAAATGGCAAAAATGAACACAAAAAAAAAAAATACTGTTCTAATCCCTGTAATTATAATTCCAGCTAATAAGTGATAAATAACTTGCTTACTATTAAGCTGAATGCTTCCATATAATTGGTAGATTTAGTTACAAGTGTTTAATAGAATAAACAAATCAGTTGATTTCGCCAATGTGACGTCACAGTCTACTGTGCAGCCTCTTCGTGATACACGGGAAGTCTAGAAGCCTCTGGGATGTAAATCAGAATTTTACCAATAAATGAGATCATTGCCAATCGATTTCTCGTGGTCAAAAACCCCAATAAAAATTTAACAGTTAAAATCTTTGGAGCCAAAAAAAAATGTAGTCTGGATGCTGCTTGTTTTAAATAGTAGTACCTGGAGACCGAGCTTCGCTCAGTTGAATTTTGTAAACTAAGTCTAATATATTAATACAGTAGAACCCCGATTATCGGAAACAATAGGGGCTGGACCCATTTCCGATAACGGAAATTTCAGATAATCCGAGGTCCGAGATTTCCGTCACTTTAATGGTCTAGGCAAGAAATAATTGCATACTCAAGAATCTAAACAATTACTATATTTACAGTACATAATACAAACAAGTTATTTTTTTTTGAAATAATCATTAATTTTTCTTTGGACTTTTTTGTCACACCGTTTTCTGGCTGCAATGTCCCGCCATCGTTTCATTAGAAGTACGTCGGAAGGCGTTGACTCTGGACATTGTTCCACAAATTGCAAAGTGATCTGAAAAGAAAATACGCTTTGCTGTAGTACTAATGCTATGAAATACAGTACAGTACATAGTGTACAAGGATTAATTTATTACATGTTAATCTTACCTCCAATGCATTAAATCCTTCTTCAGCAGTGACACCGAATGTGGGTTGGGCCGACACTGAGTCGTCATCGCTCGCGTCGCCATCTTCATTCTCTTCAATCCCCATAGCCACTTGAACGATGTCTTGATCTGTGAGTTTTTGACGTTCATCGGAGTTTACCCACTCATCGGCCTCAATAACATTAATGTCCTCACAGCCAGGGATATTTCTCAACATTTCAGTTAGGCTTTCGTCTTCAAGGTCACTTACTTCTTCAAGGACAAGCGCATCAAATATTTTGTTCCAAGATTTTTCTAACGTTGATGGTTTTACATCATTCCACGATTCAGCACACCAATACAAAACATGTTTCATATTAATTTTCTTTAATGAGTCCTTTACTGACTCGGTCTCATCGCACTGAAATAAAATTGAACGCAATAACCTTTTACGGTAATGCCGTTTGAAGCATTCTAGGACTCCCTGATCCATTGGTTGAAGTAGGCTAGTGACATTTGGTGGGAGAAATGTTACTTCAATGTCACCATTTTTCATCTCATTTGGATGGGTTGTTGAGTTGTCAATGAGTAGAATGGCTTTCTCTGGCAAGTTTTTACTCTTTAAAAATGACTTCACTTTTGGGACAAAACTGTTGTGAAACCACTCGGTAAATAATGGACTAGACATCCAAGCATTTTTTTGACTCCTATAATCAACAGGAAGGGCGCTAGGATTAATATTTTTTAACGCTCTTGGTCTCATTGATTTACCAATGCATAACAAAGGCAGGCGAAATGAACCCGATGCGTTGCTACATGCGAGAACAGTGATTCTTTCTTTGCTTAACTTATGTCCTGGGGCTGAAGCTTCAGACTTTGCAGCAAGAGATTTCCTGGGCAACATTTTTAAATTTAGCCCGGTTTCATCCGCATTGAATATTTGATCTTTAGTATAGCCCTTGTTTTTAATCAGATCTTCAAATTCAGTTTTAAAAACGTTAACGGCATCTTCATCGGCAGACATCTTTTCACCACATAAATTCAATTTACGAACTCCGTAGCGAGTCTTCCATCGATCGAGCCAGCCAGAACTAGCACTAAAATCTTTGTACGATTCGCCCATCATTTCACTTAACATTTTAGCCTTTTCCATTAAAATTGGCTCTGAAATTGGTGTTCCCTTTTCCCTAGCCTGCGTAAACCATAAATGAAGAGCTTCATTGAGTTCATTATATTCCGATGGTTTCATTGACTTACGATTTGGCATTTTCGAACAATATTCTTCCATTGTTGACTTATTTTTTACCCACACTGACACTGATGATATTCCTACGCCTAAATCAGCCGCTACTTTCCGAAGTATTTCACCATATTCTACCCTTCTAACCGCTTCAAGTTTTTGTTCAATGGTAACAACAACTTTTTTTCGTTTAGCTGACATTTTTCAACAAATGAATACAGTATAGTGTGTGTATTTAGTCTACTGTATGATATTAAATCACTATGCACATAGTAAATTAAAATAACAATTTACACTAATAAACTAAAAAACTGTACAAATAAAATGAACACTAGGAAAAACAACAACACAAAACTTAACAAACAATTTAACAATGAACAATTATAGATGTAGCGAGTGACACGTGCAGCAGACGACTGGACAACAGGAAACAAACAGAGCAATGACACTTCAAGGTCGCGCCACCAGGTTGGAGGGGAGTTGTGACTGATGGGAGCGGCCCGTGACTCACCCGTCTGTGCGTAATTACAACAACAAAATCTGCCCTTGGGTCCTTTCCGATAACCCGAGTTTCCGATAATCTGGGTTCCGTTAATCGGGGTTTTACTGTACCTTAATTGATGTGCTGAGATCAAATTTATTATTTTTTAAAATAATAATTGTAAAAGAGAGTAAAATACAAAATGCAAAAAAGTTACTTGGTTCATTCCTTTTGGGAAGTTCTTGGCCAGTTACATTTATTATTGACTGCAAGAAGATAGATTCTCTATAGATGATCTACTTAGTAAATGAGACGTAGCTAATTGTTTTGCTAACTCAGAAATATATTTACGTTTTGGGCATTAAAATACACTGGTATATTTCAACAATATATACAGTAACACTAGGATATATCAACAAACATAAAAGTGTACTTAAAATACATACAAATGTTTGTTATCCTTAGTACCAGTAAGTGTTTAGGTGAAGTTTCTTAAGTGGTTGAACAAGTAAGCATAGATAAAACCATATCTTTAGACATTTCAGGATGTTACAAAGTTAGAGCTTGGACTTTGGCCTGTTCTTGTCCATTTCTTATCTTAAAAGATAAGAGTGTGCTTATCAAGTTACTCAATTTCCTAGGTATATACAAGTATTCTGTTAGTATCCTAGTAATTTACAGGCCAGTTTATGCCTGTGTATTTGTTCAATATGAATCGCTTAATGTACAAGTCTCTTAACCAAGCCATGCTAAACATTGCAGAATCCATGCGTTCAGTTGCTAAATACTTCATTGTGGGTGTTAGTGTGATCCATTGAGCAAGGACAAGGTTTCTGGAGATAGGAAGTGTGCGATATAGGCATGGAGGAAGGAGTGCACGACATACTTTTGCAGCAGAGAATCGATTTATGGTGATCCAAGCTCGTACAGCCAGGATCCTTCAAGCAGAACTTAGAAGTGCGACAGGTACATTGATTTCAACGCAGACTGTACGTAAGAGGCTTCATGAACCTAACTTAAGATCCAGGGTCTCTAAGAAGTTTCCTAGACTAACTCAAAATTATAAGCAAAAGCGGCTGCATTGGGCTCATGAACATGCAGACTGGACCCTTTACCAGTGGAACAACTGTGTGTTTGCTGATGAGACCTGAATATGTTTGCACAGTTCAGATGATCGTGATAGAGTGTGGAGACGCCCAGGTGAGCGCTATGATGATGTTAATGTAACCTATGAGGTCGCCTATGGAGGCGGATCAATTTCAATTTGGGGTGGAATTTCTGCAATCCAACCAATCCTGTTTGTGGTTTTTAGTAAAAACACTATGTCTGCTCAGATGTACTTAAATATGGTTCTAGAGCCTGTTGTGTTGCCATTATCTCTAGAAATCGAACAAGAGTTCACATACGCTGATGGCAATGCTCGTCTTCATCGCTCGAGGGCAGTTAACGATTTTTTTCAGGGAACATGTAATACACCGTGTGGTTTGGTGTGCTCAGTCACCAGACCTGAACCCAATAGAAAAAGTTTGGGATCGTCTGAAGACGTAAATTAGAGTGGCCTGACAACTTTGAAGAGCTCCAATAGGCTGTTACCGAGGAATGAGATCGCATTCCACGAGAAACGGTTTTGGACCTTATAAACAGTATGCCAAGAAGTAATAAAGCGAAGAGGAGGCCCCACTCACTACTGAAAAACACCAGGATAAATGACAGTAAATATTGGCTTCTTTTCTTAAGGGTTTTAGTAGAATTGTTTAATTTTATGAAATAGTGATTTATTTGTTTTTAAATGGTGTTTTCAATAAAGTTCCTTGTACAATGTATTCACTTAACTAATAGCCCATTTTCTCTCCCATCTATTCTCTCTATCAGGAGAACCACTCTAGGTATGTAAAAGATGCCACAGACCAAGCGGACTATGTAGGAGAATTAAATAATCACTAGGAGTGTAAGTGTTCCACTTTGAGTGTTGAGCAGTGTATTAGTATTGGCTTTGTGGATTATTTGACTGTTTATGTTTCCAAAGTTCAAAAGTCCATCGAACAAAGTCATCAGCCAACGATTGATTGCTCCTGGCCTTTTGTAAGGTTGAAGGAAGTGATTACCTCCGGCTCATAGAATCGAAGCTGGACGGGCCTATTGTGTCTTCAGAATGATAAGTAGAAATCAGGACATTTTTTTTCAGGCACATAGAAGACTTTGGTGGAGACTGCAATCTAAATATAACTCTGCAAACAGGCCTATTTTTAAAATCTTTGAAAATATGGGGTAGTTAACCCTCCGTTTGATGACTATATCACTTATAAATGATAAGCGGTTTTTGGGCAATTTACATAGTTAATTTTAAACATTTTTTACATATCTTTAGAATAGTTGCAATATGACTTATTATATGTCGTTTTTATTGCAAAAACATGCTCTATCAATTAATAAAATAATATTTGACTTACCAAAATTTTTAAAAATTTGATGGCTTGAAAATTGAAGTCTTGAAAAAAATGTTTTTATATTTTTTCTGTTTGATGTCACAAAAGTTTATCAAAACATTGTTCAATAAAAAATCTAAAATATAGAAAATGTTCCAAATTTGGTTTACAATAGAAATAATATCATATACACACAATTTATAACAATATATAACATTCAGGAGTTGAAAACTGTATACTTGTTCCGTATGCAAATTTATACTAGTATAACATTTCATCAGTTTTATAGATATTTATCAAAGAAACTATGCAAAAATCAAACTATTCATGTAAAAAACACTAGTCCACAAATATTATATAATAAAAAAAATGTTAATAGTATAGAAATTTATATTTACAGCACTTTATATACACAATGTCACCAGAATTATTACTAACTTCACTGTCACTTCCTTCACTAACATCTTCACTCAAACAATGCCTAAGTTCACTCATAATAACGTATATATATATACACAATAATAATAAAAACAATAATATAAAACAATAACCTAGCCTCTATCGTCAATAACAACAACACGACAATGCAACTGCGTAGTACTACTGCCGCCGCTACTGTCAGAGCGCTGGCGCCAATCAGCTGTCAAACTATATTCCCAATATTCTCAAAAACGTCAAAAAGTTTAAATCCAATATATCCATGGAAACCCTATTATTTCCTCTTTAGTACAACATCAAATACGAGATTATCGCTACCGCCATTTTTGCGTAAATTACGAAAATCGAATATATCGCACAGTGCGATATCATCATTTATAATTGACCCAATATATCGCACCATGCGATAGTCATCAAACGGAGGGTTAAGTTTAATTTTTCTAATTGTTCCAACCATTGTGATGTATAAACAAATCATTTGCAATAGGATAGAAGTATTAATTATATGTTGTCAAATTTCTTCCACTTTTATCAGTTGGCTCCAACAATATTTTTAATTTATTACTTGAATCATTTTCAACTTTAAATGTACTCTGAGGCTGCTTTTCATATTAACTTCAATCTTAATTGTTTAAAATGCTCTACAACAAGAACGTCAATCTTTATGCCATATTCAAATTCAAATAATTTTTATTTTTAGGAAAAGGTAATAACACATGTTAGTACTACTTGATGCTGCTTGCATACCTTGACTTAAATTTAACTAACAATTAAATGTTTGTACAAAGCATTTCTATATTATTACAATAATGTAATAAAAATTGAGTAGTTTAACCCTAGATCATGAGCATCAGGTGAACCAATGTGTGCTCCCAACTAGGTCCTCCTCCTTCGGCGCTGGACGTGCTTTTTTTTTTGTAAAAATCATAAAAAATACTAAATATGCTCCAAATGTAAATGTTATCATATCGTTTAACTGTACTTTCGCATACTACCATCAAAACTTTCAAAAAGAATTTGTAAATAATTACTGTCATGAAAAGATTGAAAACAAATTTAATATTTTTTACGTATATTAACTTATAACCCTCCTTAGGAGCACTAAAAAAGTTTTGTAAATAATTCCAAGATAGCCAAATTGTTTATTATTTGTATAATAATAATAAAATAGTTTATTATTTTATACTATAATAATATGTTGTTACATTTTAGATAAACTAATAGGTTTTTTTTGGAAGTGTTTGTTTACATAAAACGCAAAAATGAAAAAATGTGCAAAGATATAGTATGATCACTGTATCTTTGTGTAATCACTGTAGGTAATCAAATAGTACATGTAAAAATTCAAAATAATTACCATTGAATAGACAAGAAAAAGTTGTTTAGAAAAATTATACATGTTGTACCCATACACAAATTTTTAGTTTATTGGGAAAAATAAAAATGTTACCACAGAAACGAAAATTTCAGTGAAAAATTACATAACAATCTAAAAATAAGGTGTATGTATAATTTTTTGCTTCTTGTACCATATTAGTACAATCTATTACCTACATGAAAATGTAAAATATATGAAAATATTCCAAAAAGTATAAAACGTATAGCACCATAAGTCAGAATTGTGTAAACGACACTAGAAAAATAGTACATATTGTAAACATTATAAAAAATATAAAATAATTATTTGGAAATTTTTAGAACAGTAACACTTGATAGAACACATATTTCTGAATAGAAACATAAAGAATTTATTACAGTAGTGCCATAAATAAGGTTATGTCATATTTTTTTCGCGTAAATAAAATAAACAATCTATTTAGATTGCATAGAAATAATACATACTATTTTTTTATTTTTTCTAAGATTATTATAAGTTTATTCGTTCAAATAGTAATTAAAAAAATTATAGCGAATAAAACACACACCAAGGGAATCTGTCGCCCAACAAATAAAAATGGCTAGTTCAACTGTGGCGTTGGCGGACTCTGCTTCTTCCAGTAAAGTGAAAATTTGTCACGTGACCACTGTCAACCTACTTCACGAAATTCGCTCGAAGCGGCACTGATCAACTCAACAACTTTCTGTCTATCTAGCCAATTATTTTTTTTAGTCTTACTCCAATACAGTAGGCCTACAATTATGATCCAGTTAATCTATGGACACAAATCTGAGAGCTTGCAAACAAACATGTACAACTAACAAAATATGCTATCACCTTACAGTAATTTATGACTATTTTACCCAGTTTACTTAATTTCTAAATACTTAAATTCTAAATAGAGGCCCGCAATATTTTATGAGTGAATAAGAGTATCATCGACGTTTATGCTCATGAAGAGAGTTGTAATAGTTAGGGAAATTTCTAGTCTTCAGATGGAATGCACATATTAGCATAGTAAGAAAAAAACCAAGATCGGTGAAGAATACATTAGTGTAACGCCCCTTTTCATTTTCTACTGACCGACCCCCTTACCCACCCATACACATACAGAGGTAATGATCCACTGCACTGATAAATCCAGTTTTTAAATCAAACATTTTGAAACAAAAAAGTTCAGTAATGTTTTAAAAATTAGACCATTTAATATATTTTTAGATCCACAAATGGCCAGATAATTAATTTATTTTGGATGGGTTGTTTATCAAATAATTAATTGTTATCACCATGGCAATATTGTCCCGCCTTTTACAAAGAACAATTTATGGGAACAGCATATTTCCCTCACTGATCTATAATCTTTGGAAAATGGGCAGAATGAGTTAAGAAAAGAGATTGACCTCTCTCTTTGTATAGATATTTTACTAGCAATCAGCTCTTGCTTCGCTATTGGGTGGTTCTCTATACTCAGAGTGATGCAGTTCTCCTACATAACACATTTTTCAGTCTAGACAACGCTTTAAGTTGTAGGGAGATTAAAAGAAGTGCAATCATGTCCTAGTTAGTATAAAAAATTATCTTAAAAATTTTTCAATGAAAACCAAATTAGTCAAGATTTTGTGTAATGTTTATGTTTTTATATCAGCTTTTTGAAATCAATTATTTCAAATTAATGCCAATGTTATTCTCATCAAAAAAAGAAAATATTTAGGAGCTTTATCTACCCCTTAGGAATGAATTTTTTTTAGAATTCCTTTCTTAGTGGGTCTCTAAATACATAAACGTGATACATATGTCTCTAAATACATTAAAAAATACATCAAAATTATACATAAATTAACTTCTCTTCAAATTTTATTAAAGTCTAGTGGTTCCGAACATTTCATGAAGAGTAAGTACTCTGTTTTTGGATTTTATATAATAAGGTCACTAAGACATATAAGACTTACTTTTTAGTTATTTATATTTTAAAACCCTAGTATTATTGTTAGTGTAATTTTTTTAAACAATGAAGTATTTAAATAAATACTGAATTTTTGTTCAAGATCATCAGAATGAAGTAAAAGCAACTTTGGTATTGATTTAAATCACTCTATTATTAGTGTTCTAATTATTTATAAGCAGTTAGTAAAAATACTAAACAACTAGACAAGTATTAAAATACTAAAATATTAATGAAATTAAAATTTAGAAAAGTATTTTTTAAATGTACACAATCTTTCAGTTTAGAGTTACTGTAAATGATGTGCAATTAAATTTAAATACTCTACAGTTGTATTGAATTACCATGACTGCTTTCAAATGTTCAAAATAATTAATTTCATTAGTATTAATGTATTTATTCAATTAACTTAGAAAGTAATGAGGAAATAGAAGTATACACTGAAATGCATCCTGACATAAGAAAACAAAAACTAACATCTATGGGCTTAACTATTAGGTTAACAAAGAAAATTGTAAAATTGTTTGAAAATTGCAGTAGGCCTAAAGCAGAATTAATTAAATGGAAACCTAAAAGCTGTAGGTGTAATAAAAGCTGACATGTTCATTAGGATCATATTTAGGCAAAATATTTTTGAATGGAAAGTCAGTAAGAAGATGACTGGAAAAGAACCGAAACAACTTGGTCTGGTGAAGAAAAAAGCTCATTCTAAAAGAATAAAACAGGGTTTTTTTGCACCAAGAAAAGCAAACTTATCAAAACATGTTAAATGAACTTCAAGAAGCCCACATTGGGCTCCATATGAAATAATAGTAATAACAATTTAAAACTGAATAAATGATAGTAACCTTTGTTACTAACTTAAGGAGGTGCAGCCCACATTAGGGACAACTGAATGTCGCTACGGATTGCTGGCTGTACCACTAGACCGTGAGTTACTGTTACACACACACACTTGACCTTTCTCCGCCTTGTGATAGGTGAGGTATAAAAGCAGGAAGTCGTTGAAGTACAATCCTGCAGGTGCTGTGTCTCGCCTACATGTGCGTTGCAAGTGGATTGTGATGCAACATGTGGGTAAAAGTACAAACTGAAAACATGCTTTATTTGGACAGAAATTTCTGCATAACAGCATCATATTTACAAAAGTAAATTATTCTCCGCACAATTACCAATTTAGTATACAAAGTTAAATAATGTTGTATATTGGGGGATATTAAAAAGCACAAGATGCCCTACATGTTGTTGTATTTCTCGTAGTATAAAAATAAAAACAAACATATAAAACTAATTATTTAAAATCAAATTTGCTAATTCGTGGTAAGATTACGCAATTTAAAATAGGCTAAATGTTGATGAAGACCAATCCAGATGAGAGTCTATTTTTCAAATTTGGTAATAATCAGAGTAATATTTTCTTAATGGTTATTGTACCAAGAAAGCCCAAATTCGCATCAATGGGGTGATGTATTTTTAATTATATTAATGAAAGAATTACTTGGGTGGTGTCTAATAGCTGATGTAACGACATTACAATCAAAAATAGTAAAAGAGTTTTTTTACCAAACAGACTTGAGTCTACTGAAAGGTCAATTTATTAAAAGTCCAATAGCCAGGGGGAACCAAGGTACTTACTATAACGGATACCAAAACATCAAACGCAACATTTCAGCACTATTGTATAGTATACATACTCAATACCATTGTACATGTACAGGCAGGTGGGTGGGTCAATACCACTTTTTCGTATGTGGGTGGGTGGTTCAACACAACTGTTCAATCAAACTTGAAAATGTTGGTCTGATTTTCTACTGAGAGACAAGCACACAGTTTTTTCTGATGTACAAATATCCAAACCCTAGTCATACACACCCTATAATTCTTCAGTAGTGTCTGTGTTGATGGCAACCATTAAGTGGAAATGGTGTGGCAACTGAGAATAGAACCTATTGCTAAAAATGTCAGTACTTGGCCTCACTTTACTATCATAAAACAAATGTTTTGTTGAAACAAACGTTTAATAGATAGCTTTGACAGTCGAATTACACATATTTATAGACAGTTTGTAATGATTTATAGTGTTAACAAATAACGCTTTGTCTTGTTATACTATTAATATAGAATTGCACTGCCTAATCAAACAACCACTTGATCAAAGATCAAGAAAAGGTTGTTAATTTCAGCCAAGTCAGTGAACTTTCTGCTAATCTTGTCATTGGTGTTCTAGCTTCATTGGCATGTCCCCCATGCATAAGACAGGGTGTTCAGAACTTGGCAAAATCCTATCTTCAGGCCATTGGATGTTGGGAGGCTTATAAACATTTACTATATTAGTTTCTAACTCTTGTATTGCCAAGACAAAGATGTCACCATTAGAGCTCTTACGGGTAACTGAAAGTCATGTCATCGTCAATCTCATGCTTTACGTTAGTTACAATAGCAAACGCCCTATGGAATCAACAAGTTTGTATCCAGGAATTGCCTCTTGCACTGTTATTTTCTTCAATGTTTGTCTCTTGGAAATTGTTTACAATAAGGATCCTACTGATGCACTCACTACCCTTCTCCTTGCTTAACCCTTCAGTACCCGTGCGGGTTGTTCAAAACACCCCAGTGAAGGAAATTTTATCGTTATTCAAAACAGGAATTGGCTAATCTGCCCGTCCTCTCAGTACCTTCAAACTACAGCCTTGAGAGTTATGCCAAAATGGTTTTCGATAGTTTGCGGTGATTTATTGATCCGCCACGTGCTGTCAAAATTATCTGGGGTGAACACCGTGCCACCCCGCGTGGATACTAGTGTCATTGTTTGAGAAGCATTTATGTACCAAGTTAAAATATAAACAGATTGTAGAACAAATTTAACTTAAATTATATGATATAAAACAAAAAGAAACAACATTTTCAAGAGTTACTATTCTATAAAATATAATATTGATTCTATTTTGTAAGAAATTCACATACTTTTGTTGCAAAAAGTTAAGTATTTTTATTTAACAAAATTTAACTATTTAAATGGTTCACAACTAGTTAGATGTTAATTATAAAAACTCAAATTTCTAAAAAAGTAAAGTAATTATAATTATAGGCTACATTTAGTATGGGGTGTTTAAACTCTCTGTGCACGACTTGACGTAAAAAATAGCCATGCGGGTACTTAAGGGTTAAGATTTCATCAAAATACCCTAGCCTACATTTAAAACAGAACCTATTATTTTGAAATGAGCTTGGTCCTCATAAGGGCTTTTTTATTTTATGTGATAGCTACCATTGTTGGGCGATCACAAATTCGTGACGGTCCAGCTACCAGATGTATTGCTCATTTAGAACTACCCAGGGGTACATACAGCTATAAAGATTTGTTGTAGATACTTACATCACTCCCCATTACAGCACAAAAAATACAATTTAAATTAGGTATAGGAGTATTTAAACTAATGGTCATGGTAAACAATGTTACTTTAAATTTGAACTCTTAGGTATAAAATAATTTGAGTTTTACTATTATTTGATGTGCAGGTGTAGTTAAGATAAAAAAAATTAGGCTTGTTGGTTTTTCTTTTAAAATATTATAGGCTTAAATTTAGATATGATCCTAAATGTTTCCTCAC